>CAVNZL010000138.1:5910000-5972500 GCA_963693355.1 Pontia daplidice | reverse complement strand
CCCCGGGGGGGGGGGCCCTCCGGGGGGGGGGGGGGGAAAGGGGGGGGGGGGGGGGGGGGGGGGGGGGGGGGGGGGGGGGGGGGGGGGGGGGGGGGGGCGGGCGGGGGCGGCGGGGGGGGGGGCCCCCCCGGCCCCAAAAAAAACCCCCAAAAAAAAACAAAAAAAAAAAAAAAGCGTGTGTTTTTTGTGTTTTTTTTTTTGTTTTTTTTTTTTTAAAAAAAAAAAAGTCAAAACAAACAACAATTGTTTTGGTCAAGCAGAAATTCTTATATTTTAATATAATTTGAAGACGTCCATAATAATTTCATTTAATTTTGTTAAACGTGCAACAAAAAATTCTTAGTCTATTTAAACTTTCAATTTTAAATACCCAGTTGTAACACATGTTTTGATTAAAACTTTATTAAAATGGCAAGTTGTGCAAGTTACATTTTAAGTTGTGATTGTAATATATAATAATTAATTTTATTATCCTGAACATTTAACAATATTAATATACAGGAAGGGGCCTATAAAGAAAAATATGCATTCATAGGAGAATGGTATGATAACCAAGCAAGCCTTCTAAGAAGATTTAATGTATTTTACTATCCCTCTGATGATACAGTTGAGATGTATGATCTCAAGAACAGGAAGACCTTTTTAAGAAGAGTGAAAGTGAATGGTATAACTCTTGACAATTTTTTTATTGGGAGTACCCTCTACATACTAGGAAGATTGGTCAAAATTATTGATTTTGCGTGTGAACACACAAAGGAAAAATTGCATAAGGATATGGAAGTGTGAGGTTCAAGTCTGGTATTTAAATATATTGTTTGATTATTTTCATTTTAAAACATAATTTGACTGTTACAGTACATTTGCTCTGATAAAGCCGATGCCATCTAAAATTGCTGGCAAAATCATCACACACTTCTTTGAGAATAATCTTAAGATAACTAAAATGAAAAAAGCCCGACTGACAGGGGATGATATAAATTACCTATATAGATCTCAATTATCAGATCCCACATTTCCGTAAGTAATTCAAAACTTATCTAAATGATATTTAAAAAATATATCACTGTGAATTGATGAAGCTTGGCCACAAGTGGGTCCAGAATAGCATTCTGGTCTAGGGTGGACAAGAAAGTTATTTTTACGAGATAAAACATTATCATAGTATTAACATTATCAAAAATTGTATTGAGTGTTGTACATAGGACAAGCAGTCACAAATGGCTCTGTTTTATAGTTAGTTAAAAAGTTAGCACTTAAAGCCCTGTTTGCACTTTGATTTTTGATTAGGCAAGTTCATACATTGCACTAATTGCATTTAAATAATTTATCTTTCTTTAAAAAAACAAAACTTGTGTGGAACTCACGCGATATACTTTCTTTGCTTATCCCAGACATATTTAATGAAAACATTGAAACAGTAGGTACACAATAATTAATTCATTTATTCACATTATGGTGTTGCAGATGAGCATTAGACTTACTTTTTAAATAAATTGTATATATCACATCTGTGTAAAAATTTAATTATTAAATTTTCTTTACTTATTTTATATTTGGGTGTCAATTAGCAATATACAAAACTATTATAATAAATATATTATAGTAATATTTAACATGTCATTGTTAACTATAAACTAGATTTCTTTTGGAGCATCTCACGGGACAATTAGTGTATGGTATGGAGCTTGTTGGTAAAGATGCTGTGGCCGTCTCTAAAGAGATAATTGGTGATAAGGATCCAATGAAGGCGAAACCTGACACTATACGCGCACTGTATGGAACTGATCCTGTAAAAAACTGTGTTGATGTCTCCAGTGATGCTGAAACTGCTGTTCAGGTAGTTTTGTTGGAAGAATGTTATAAGACCATGGGAAAAACATTTGACTAAATTAAAGTAAACTTATAATATGTTATAGTAGTAGGTAATCCTCGAAACTCATAATCTACTGTGTAAATCTCTTGTGGATACTTGATTTTTTAAGAATCATAATTTTTCAGGATGTCGAATATTTTTTTCCATCACCACCATATCATTCATCAAGGCTTCGATTGACAGCCACATTATCAAATTGCACCCTTTGTATTGTGAAACCACATGCAATACGAGAGGGTAAACTTGGTCCTGCTTTAGAAGCAATCGACGAAGGTGGATTCGATATCACAGCGTTAAATATGTTTATAGTTGAGAATATCAATGCAGCAGAGTTTTATGAGGTTTATAAGGGAATTGTTCAAGAGTATAAGGTACGTACGTAGTAATAAATTCACCCACAACACCCGGCTGCCTTCGTTACTATTACTTACATAAAGGCTGCATTTCATAAAACCTATACACATGTTACTCAAAATGTAAGATCTCGCTTAAGCAAAATTCAATTGTATGACACAATACTACTAAAGATAAAATCATACAATAATTGTTACATAGGTAAACCTGAATATGATGACATACTGGTGACAATATATACTTTATGTTCTCGGTGATTTGGTGTAGGTGATATTTTTTATATACCACAATTCAACCCGAATTTGAATATGAAATTAGGTTAATAAGGTTACATACAATTACCATATGTCTACCTACTACGCATGAAACATGTACATCACGATAATTTTATAGATTTTTTTAATCAAAGATTCAGTTAGAAAGGTTCTGTTCTTTCATTAATTTCTCTTTACTTAATTTGGCGGCTATTTACATTAAGATGTTAACCTTGTGTCGCAGGGAATGGTTGAAGAGCTTGCAAGTGGTCCATGTATAGCAATGGAAATAGTCGCGAAGGATAAACATGTTAATACCGCTGTTGAGTTTAGAAAATTAGTGGGACCTTCTGATCCGGTATGTCCGCAATCGCTGGGGCCTACTATGAACTTTCTCATACCTGATAGAATCCGCTCCAATTAATCATGAGTTTGTGAAGTATATCATATCATAAAATGAATCCTCCACATCGATTGAATAAGTTTAATTGGTTTATTGGTATACTAATAGTAGCAGTCGGTACAGGTCTATTATTGGCTTCTCTTGACCGGCGGTGAAACTTCATGGTAGCCCCTCTGATTCGCTTTAAAAATAAGTTCGTAGCATTATGTAGACTGAGTCGAATTATCCTTGAACATTTTTAACAGGTAAAATTCCCCGACAGGTGTAAATTTTATCTTTTATCTCTACTTAGAATTTGAAATAATCGGTATACATTATACAGCGGTATATAATATTATCTAATATGGCATTTAAAAATTACCTCTCCCTTATCAAGTATTGGGTCGATATTCTCTATTTTAATCGAAATATTCATTAAATGAAGGAAAAAGTTGACCTCGGCGACTGAGATTCTAAATATGTTTTTTTAGGAAATTGGCAGACTATTACGTCCAAACACAATGAGAGCTAAGCTTGGGAAGACGAAGGTGCAAAATGCTATACATTGCAGTGATTTAGCAGAGGACGGTTTACTGGAAGTGGAATATTTCTTCAAAATTCTAAATTTATAATGTTGTGGATTAATGGACTTAATTGTTAGGTTAAGTTAGTGGGTGCTTTTATAAATTTGAACTCTTTTTACTGACTGATGTGAATTGACTGATAATTATTTGAAGTCGAATTGTTCCTCATGCTTTACCATACTGGATTGATTTTGAAAGAAATAATCTAATATCTCTGAGGACCAAGAAGATCTCTGCTCAGCTATTGTTGATGCCTTATAAAAGGATATCAACATTGATATTATGCGGCCCTAAATAAATAAGTTAATCTAAACTAATATTGCCTAGTCATTAATATATATATATGCTAATAGATATCATAACATTCTATTTCGGTTAGCAGTTTCATTATATGGTGGTAATCATTCAAGATCTTTAAGAGGACATTTATTAGTTTTATTCAGTTATTAATTGGGTGGTTTTGTACAACATAGCAAATGCGTAATCCTGTTATATAGATGTTTGGTTCAATTAGCCTAATTCAATATAGGTCTTTCACTTTTGACAGGACCCAATTACTTAATTGTAATCATTGACAGCATTATCACTCAAGTGATACAGAACAGAAATGCTTGGAATAACTATAAAATATAATAACATTTACCAATTTCGATCGTGGATATAGAGAAATAATGGTAATAAAAGCAAAATTGTACGTATTTATTAAACGATTTGGCTAGTCTATATTGGCCCACTTAACGTATAGAGGAGACTGATTGTGATTTTTGTGTGTGGCTTTACTAAATAAATATTTATTAGAATTTACGTGTATATTTATTTTATATCGTAATTGAACGATGAAATGCGCTACTACTAAAATGTTTCCATTGCACCACATGATACTACCTTGCGACAAAAATAATGTTTTTTCAACTTAGTAAGGTAATAATGCACAAATGTGTTATAAGGACTAGGTTAATGCAAATGTACGTTTTAAACGAGTTACGCTTAATGCAGAATATGTACTAGTTTTTATAAATCTTCCAAATGTAGAAAAATAAAAATATTTGGGATATTCAGCATTCTGGTTTTAAATAGAGTGGGAGCCAAGAAAGCGAGCCACTATTTTTATGTGCTATCTGAATGTAACACAGGTTTTTTCTCATATTTTATATACCTTATTAAGTTTACATTTATCATATTCATATGACATATGTAAACTGTGTCGTATGTAGATATTCATATCTTCATACAATATTATTCAAGTAAATGTGTGTTTCTCTTAATAAGTATTGTATTTGCTCCATTTTTCAAAAACCTATATATATTATGTCACCATTTCTGCATCTAATATAAAAAGAAATTCAAAAGTGCACATCAGTTTTGCTTTTTCTATTTTTAACGATTAAAACATTACCTACATTCTGGTGGCAATAGATTTATATTTATTAAATTATGTATCAATTGAGATATTCTGCGAAATAGCAGTACCAAAAAATTTACTACCAATTTCAAAATAAAACTTCGATTATTGGCAAGAATCCGTCATTCTTTTCATTTCATAAGGAAGAATAACAAGAAATTTAGCGCCTTTTATAATATTGAAAGTAAGAACTAAAATACTTTAATGCTTCCAGTATTTTGTTAATATGTCTGTACAAAAAAAAATTAATTTAGGTGGAATGCAATCGCACATATGAAAAAAATATGGAAACTTTTTAAAGCGCCTTTAATACCTTTTAGTGATTTTTATTATACTATCGAAAACAACCTTATCTATCTAGAAGTATACTTAGACAATTGGAGATAAGTGAAAATAAAGCTTAACAATTTTTATTGAAGGCAATAAATATTCATACAAAGAGGCTTTTTTTCGGAATCACAGCCTTAGCACCGGTAATGTTCAATAACCTTAATCAAATTAAGTGTTCTGACAGTGTTCCATTCCTCTTAGAGAGAATTCTGTAGCCCATGTAGATTGGCTGTAGCAAGTCCTCCATCGGATTTAAGCTAAGTGATATATTTTGCATTTTGAGGTTTTTGGTTAAGCTGTACGGCGGATTTTTCATCGCTCATATGTAATTAAATATGTATTGAAATACAATAGAAAAAAATATTTTTATTAAAAAATGTTCATATTTCCGATTTTATTGCATCCATGTTTAGTATTAATAAAATTACATTATGTTTGTTTCTGAATGACTAAGTAAGTAAGTACCAAGTAAATTTTCACTGCATACGTATGTATTATGAATGTATAATACAACTGACTAGTGAATTGTTAGGAAGCCGGAGGGCTGTGTATATGTGAGAGGAGAAGGGACTGGCGTGGTCGTAAAACAAAATCGCATCGCGCACCGACCACACGCGACAAAACGTGTGTTCTTTCGCGCATGATATTAAAAAAAATAGTACAGAACTGTTTGTGTTGTGAGGAATTTGCGGAGTGAACTTGTAAAAATTAAACTAAATTTATCGATGACGGTAAGTACTCTTCAGTATTATTAAATACTTTGTGGTTTTGGAAATTTATATATTGTGTATGAAATAAAAGATTACTATTACTTGCCAATAACACAAACATATTTTTGTATAAACCTTCGTAATATGAAAGTTATCCACGTCTACATTTTGAAATAAAATCGTGCTTCCTTATTTTGTACTTTCTCAAACGTTTTGGAAAACCACATTCCGTGCTAAATACAAAATAATCTTACGAAGTCTGATTACAATAAACTGTAGTGAGACTTCTTCCAGATTGAACAAATAAATATTCTTAGAAAAATATTTAATATGAACCAATTTTAATAGTTATTATCGTTTAATAAAATCTAGGTACAACCACTCTCTTGTATTCCTCTTTTAAAAGATTTATCTAATCAGTTTTCTTTCTTACTGAATTTGGATTTGTTTTTGACATGTCTTTTCGATATATATATTATATATATCGAAAAAAATATTTATATTAATTAATATATATCGGAAAACAAGTTTATACTGTAAATTAAAAACCGATAAATTTCATATAGAGTTGTATATAAAGCGTTTGCATTATGTAAAATGTAAGTGAAGTAAATTAAGAAGTACAACTTACAGAAATGAACTTAAGCGGCATATAATTTCGTATAGCTTTGACCATTTAGTAGAGATTAAAATCACTGTATGTTTTGTTGTTCGTTTATTAGGACTACATTTAATCAATAGCTGTAAAAATTTAATGAAACAAATGAAAATCAAATTTCTCAAAAATTTATATAACAAACTGAGTTATTTTCAGTGTAATTACAGTGAATTTTATAGCCTGGACATATTTTATAGACTGGATAGTTCTGGATATAATCTACAAAAATAAAAATGTAAGGTAACTCCCCTGCAGAAAATTCAGTCTGTTTTAAGAATTATGGTTACGAAACAGCGAATACCAGACAATAAAAGCAAGAATTCTAAATGTGTAAAATATTTTTATTTACTGTGATCATCCATAAATATGAGACCTTCCACGAAGAATGAGATTAATACTTATCAGAATGTAGTATTGTGTGCTTGTATTTTAAATAACAAGTTGCAAGCTTATTTAATTATAAAATTCACGTTGCTTCTAATAGGTACATTAAAAGTCAACTGTTACATCTTCCTTGGTAAATAAATTAAAAAATAAATCAAACTGAATCAGCAGTTGAATCATGGAGAGATTTTAGTCTTCGTTGTACTAATTAGTACAAAAAACAGTTATCTGTGACCTATAGTCACTCAACTAACATGGTTTTGTTTAAACACTGTATATTGTTATGAGAACCTGGTTAGGCTTCCATTGTGTTACTAGCTAGGTACATATTATGAAGGATTGTATTTGATGTGCAACTTGTATACAATGAGTACGAATTCTTTTGTAGTACATAGTGTATACACAGGTTTACTGCTGTAAACGAGATGAATCAACAAGGAAAATATTATTGTTTTAACAAAGACGAGGCGCTTGGTTCAAATATTTTTAAGATGTCTTATCTCAGAAAGCATAAAATAATTATTTTAATCGATTTTCCCAATGTTTTTTCTGTTTGACAACGCCCACTTGGATTTTTTTATAGTGTTGATTGTATTTTAAACGCAGAACGCAGCATTTACGAATAGATTTGTATAATGCTGTTTTTATTAACCTTTTAAAAACGAGTTGTGATTATGTTCCACCAAAAATGCTCGCGATCGATTTTGATGACGTTGCTACTTGAGTTAAATCTAGGTATAATATTTTATTGGAATGATCTTTAGAAATCAAACTTATCACTATCCATTTCAACCTAAATTAAGCAATGATTAAATATTGAATTATTCCTTAAATTAAAAGATTTCTATGGAACCTTTCGCATACTATATTTAATTAAGACTTTAGTTTAGTTACATTTAAATTAACAATAGACACAGTTTTGGAAGCAACGAAATCACAAAATTATTTAATTTTAATCTAATTTTATTACAGCAAGTCAATGTTCATACACTTTCATGACAGGGGTGTATCGAAATAGACACTTTTTTGAAGGGCCGATGACGAGCTTTCCTACATAGTATTAAAGTTTATATAAAAATAGCTGCAAAAATGCATTTGATCCGTTTATTCTTCAAACGGATTTTGGACGATCTCCGACAAAAAAAGCTGATTCCACTAAAGATACTATGCTTCGTTCATGCCTCAAGTAAGTAATCATCTTTTATGTTTTCGAAATTTTATGATTAATATGATGTTGTCTCTTTATCTCCTAATGCCCAAACATTTAGTTATGTTTATGTTCAAAAGTCAATGCTTTGTGCTAAGTCCTTTGGTGTAGCGGATTCTGTGAACCATAAAGTGTTGTGGAAATTAAATACTAAAGCGGTCCTTCTATTGGAAAAGTCATACATTTTGATAACGAAGTTTTTTGCAGCCCAATTGGTTTTGTATCCATACTTGACAATACACATGAGGGAATTAGGAATAAGTGTAGAAGAAACGGCAGTTATGTCATCTCTAACTCCACTTTTTTTGATTATGATACCGCCACTTGCCGGATTGTTCGCGGATAAAATTGGTAACTTTAGGGTAAGTTTTATAACACATTACAATAATGATTTATTTTTAAACGTTGGATGGAAACAAGCCGTAAATTTATATAAAAATATAACAATGGAATGTTTAAAATAATCCCTCTATTTTTCACAGACCGGAAGTATTTAACATACAAGAGTCTTATGATTACAAACATTTATGTATAAACATGTAATCCCACGTTACAAAAAATACACAATTACCGAAATGAAACATGCCATTGTTTTCAGTATTTTAATTGATAGTATTATTAGTTTTTTTTCGGTAGTAAATATTATATTACGTAACTAAAGGCTCACCACGCCTATCCCACTAATATCAGTTGTTAAGTTCAGTATATGAGTTGAAATTGTGTGAAAAATAAAATCTCTGTTAACCTTTTAGTTTTAATAAATATTTTATTTTTAAGTGATGTAAAACCAGGCATATCCTTATACGATCGACTGAACTAAGAGATGAAATATAATTCAACGCATTCTAACCGACTGATTAAATAATAACATTTCTTGATTGTGTCGGTTATAAAATAGTGTTTCCTACATGCAAAGTCGGATTATCACGAGACGATTTTACGGTCTGTGCTCTTAAATCGATGACTCTATTATTCAATGTCATTTCAGATGGACATACAATTGAGACTCAAAAGTCGCTTCTATTAGTTTCGCTAATGATTCCCTTAAACGTTCCATCCTGTTTCATAATCAGTAGCTTATAAGGAGGTTTTTAAAATTTTATGCGATGTCGGTGATTGGTAATAATAACATCAGAAATAAAGGATAGTGCTACAAAAATTTAGAGAAGATAATTTTTCTTTAATTTACATTTTTGAAGTTAATTTTTATTTTAGTTATTACTGGCTCTGACGTCATCCTTGGGAGGCTTATCAGCGTTACTGCTACTTCTTGTACCCATTGGTAGATATACAGTAACATATCCACCCGCGGTAGAACTTATAGCCTCGTGCGACAGTACTGTTTTGCATCTTCAAGATGTCCGCCAATATTCGTGTCATCCTTTACATCCATATGAATATGATGCTAATTTGACGTATGTATATAAATTTCCAGCTTCTTATTCTGTAACATTTCGTCCAATCCTGTAATGTATTTTTCTGTTTCAAGGTTACAATCATGTGGATTTATTTGCCAATTGCAAAACGCAACAACAGATATGAACGTTATACTCAAAAGTAATTCATATAATGTGGATATAAATTCTTTGACACAGTCACAGCGGCTTATATATCGGAACGAAATACAACCAATATCCAAAGATTTCGATTCAAAAGATAGACAAACAGTTCGTATCATGACAAACAATCCGAATTTTAATTCATCCATTACTCAAGTTTCCGACACTAAGGCTTATTTTCCTACGCCACAATTGTTTACTATGAAATGTAACAATATTAATAATACTACATGTTTGTTGGGAAGCTTTGATTTAATATCGGAATTAGAAAATTTTGTAAACCAAGATTATCAGGCTACAATAGCGCATCAGATAGAGGATGATGTGGACGAGTCATCCGTATATTGGATCAATGCCATACAAAGTGGAAATAATACTTCAAAACAATTTGAAGGTGATAGTACAACTTGTATAGATAGATTAAAGCAAGTAAGTTTCCTCTTTACGTTATCGACACTAACTCAAACTAATTGGTAGTTTTGTTTAAGAACGGCATGAATTGCGGTAACTAAACTTGATTTATAAAAATTAAGATTTAACACAAAATTTAGTTTCAACCTGTTAAACATGTCTATTTAGAATATGTAAATCGGTACGACTGAACTTAAAATAGTTTGTCATGTTCAAACTATTTTAGTTACTATCTTAGGTACAAATTGTCATACAAAAGTACTTTTATGTTTGCTGAATTGTGAAAATAAATTTGGAAAATTTAATCAATTTTATAATTAGAGAATTAATACATAAGAATCGAGGCCATTGTGTATAATACATGAAAAGGTCAAGACAGACTAAGAACAATGACATTCTACACAGTCTTCGAGTCCCTAGTTCATGATCTTTATCATTAAATAACAAATCAATAGAATGCTGATTATTTGTTCTTTTAGAGTAAGGCGTTGAATTGAACGTCATCATAAACAAGATTTTAAATAAACATTGGGAAAAAATTTAGACTCATCGATAAGGGATTCCCAAGTTTTGTTTGAAGGCTATTTAGATATAGAAAAATATTTACACACAAGATGAATTACTTGTGTCAAATGTTTAGTTAAAAGTTTTATGCTCTTTTTCAGGCTGAGAATGATGTTGCGGTCACGGTTCATATGGGGTATACAAAATTTTCTAACTGTTATTCGGCTTGTGCCATGACCACTCCCCGGAAAAGTCTTTGTGAGAATACTAATGAAAAGATTGACATTGATCCTTCTTTTACTTTCTGGTGTTATATGGCTGTAAGTTCTAATTCATAGTGATCTGCAAATTTTATAATATTTCATGTACAGCTTTGTATTTAAACCAACACTTGAACTTTCTCGTGATGGTTAAATGACGTAACTATCTAAGTTTACTGTTGTCCAAAACTTTTTAATGAACAGGTATCTTGCATAAGAGACGTACTTACGTAATGTCTAACCTTCTCCTAGATATTGTAGATACGGTTAAACATTTTGATTTAAAATGTAGTGAAATAGAACATTTTATATATATAGAACATTACAACCTAGCCCTGTATGTGAATTATAAAAATAAAAAGGAACGATTTAAAAAAAATCTAAGTTGACTAGATCTGTAGAAATGTGTATTTTTGCAGATTCGAGTGCTTATTGGTATTATTAGTGGAACGTCGTTTGCGTTGTTTGAAGGCGCCGTGATAGCCATAATTAGAGAGCAACAAGCCGACTACGGAATGCAGAAAGTTTATGGAAGTGTTGGGGGCATGATTTCTTCACCTCTTTCAGGGTTGTTCATAGACTATGCTAGTAGAGGCAAAGGATATACCGACTTCAGGTATTTCTTGACAAAAGAAAGAAATTTTTTGTTCAGTAAAAGTCCCTACCGTTCATCCTTATATTACCAGTTTTTAAAATTATTGGTACACATTATTTGCTTGTCAAGTGCCACCAGTTTTTTGGTTGGCTAGACAACTCTAGAATTGTATTTTAAATTGCGTCATATATACTCCTTATACAAAAGTATTTCAATAGCTCATGTAGAAAGCGAAGATAAGTTTGTTTTTTAAATCATTAAAATTAAAATAAATCGAATGTGAAACCAGTTTCAACTAACGAATTTAACATTGTTTGCAGGCCTGCTTTCTATATGTATGCAGTCCTGAAGGTCCTTTCTGGGATTTTAGTGTTAGGCCTTGACCTTGAATTTAAAAAACCTGCAAAGACTCTAGTAAAAGATGTAATCACCGTCTTTAAAAACTTCGAAATCGTCGCTCTTCTCATCGTCTGTATTGTAATGGGTAAGTAATTCACGACATTATGATTCTAAAACCGGTTATTGATTTCTATAGAATTCTACAATGTTCCAAAATCTATATCCTGATTGTGTATGCATCATCAAGATCATTGCATTAAATGTACTCGTACTACTTAATATCACGTCCAAATTTTTTGTACCTTTGTATGACCAGTTATTAATAAGTTGCGATTTAGCCTTATTATTTTATGTGATAAAAATATTTATTAAAATGATAAACATGAGCAGCATACTAATAGAAACATCTTATCAGTAACCAAAAATAAAATAGTTTTTTTAAAAAATACGTCATATTGACGTCAATGGACTTCTAATATAATTAATTTAAAACTTTGGAGTTGCATTAAATGTTCATGCCGCCAACAGTCCTATATCCTTAAAATATAAATCATCATAGTTAAGTAAAGCAAGCTATTAAATATAGCGGTCACAGATTAATTTGAATTCTTTATATATTACAGGAACAGCATGGGGATATCTCGAGAGCTTCCTGTTCTGGTTCCTTCAAGATTTGGGCGCTTCGCAATCGCTCATGGGCATTACTATCACAGTGGGTGGGGTCGCGGGCTTGCCGCTGCTGGTCTTATCAGGACCTATTATCAGTAAAATCGGACATTCCAATGTGCTTTTCATTGGGTTCGTTTTCTATGCCATTCGTCTTTTTGGTACGTATCTTTGATTTGGTATTTGGAGAGTAAACAAACTGCCTTGTATGGAATAACAGATGTCTACTCGTTGTGACTGGTTTCATAAATGAGAAATCAGTTCGCAAGAAAACTAGGGTCATTTCATTCTTTAAAAGTATTGACGATTACCAGATTTGAATCCGTTTATGTGTCCCTTGACTATTAAAATTATGTATATGGTAAAGTCTTGAAAAAGTTTTATTTAAACAGGTATTAAAACAGAGTTTAACCTAAAAAATACATTTGCTTATGGCCATAAAAACACTGGCCATGTATATCCCTTGGCCATAAAACACTTCATTTGAGACAATAATAATGATGTTTAAAATTAATAAAACGGTTAGATTTTCGATAAGACGTATCTTACTACATCTTCTTGGAAGTTCACATTCCAGAAGGCGGACTGGTTTAATTTTCAAATTGCAATTTTAGCCATACAAATTACGATTTTTACTTATTATTTCAATTTAACATTTTATTTATTTTTCTACCTATATGTATTCATAAATCTCTTTTATCAAAAATTCCAGGTTATTCGTTTATATATAACCCATGGCTGAGTTTAATATTCGAAGCCATGGAGTCGGTGACGCTGTCACTGTCGTTTACTGCGGCGGTCACGTACGCGGCGCTCCTTTCCTCAACTACTACCGATTCGTCCGTACAAGGATTACTGGGAGGACTCTATTATGGCGTTGGTGCGTTATTATTTTATGAATGGTTATTTGCATTGAATGGGAAGTGAAGTCCATCATTTATAAGTCTATATCACCCCGTCAGCGTTGGAACATTTTTAGTGATTTCAAATTTCTTACGACTGTTGTTTTCCATACAAACTCAAGTCCTCCGTCCAAAATTTATTTTGTATTTTGATCAACATTTTCCATTTGTAATAAAATAGTTATTATTATTAAAGTGGTAGGTACATTGTAATAGCAATGTTATAATAATGAGTTAATCAATAATTATTTGTTTTTAGGTAAAGGAGCCGGGAGTCTTATCGGTGGCTATTTAATGAAATTCTTCGGCACTCGATCCACGTATCGACTTTTCGCGGCCGCTACTTTGGTTACTGGCTGTATATACTTCGTTTTCAATCGATTTTGTATAAGGAAGTTTGTGATATCTAGGGAAAATGACATCTCTGCTAAAAATAATGTTGAGTCGTGTGAAGTTTCAAAAGCTAACATAGATGTCGTTACGGACAAAAAGGCGTGTGAAATGACGGGTTTGGACCAATTGAAGTTAGTAAAGGATATAACAGATGGCGGTAGTGACTCCGGTGTAGAAAACCCAGCATATTTGGAAAATGAATTATGCAAAGATGAAACGAAGAAAAAACAGGAAAGCGTTTGACATAGTTGTAAGTTTTAAATTATTGTGTTAATATACTATTTTTACATACTACATGCCTTGGTTATTATATTTGAAAAATCTCTTGCCCGAAGCAACACAAGGATTATAAAATTAATAGTTATAGGTACAACGCAGTAGACAATTTGTTAATTCTTTAAGATTCGTTACAATTTATAATGCCCTACAATTACCTTATTATTAAAATCGTAGTACCACATAATTTAGAGTAGACAGTGTACAAATACGAAATGTATAACACAACCTTTAATTGTCTATTGAACAATAATACTATTTAAACTGAATACGAACCTCCTTTTTCATTTTTTTCACTTATTTAATCACCGTTGATGTAATTACAAGAGACCGAACTGCGCTTTATTTGAAACGCGTAAAACAATGTCTATGGGCAGAAATGATCTTACATTTGTTAGCCATTTTAATGAAGGTAAGTTTTTGAACGGCAATCGAATCCAAATCCTCCAGATAATATACTGATCCATGGAGGTTTTCTTTTAATCTATTTATTAAAGTGAAACTATATACTAGTTACTTTAATTGCACTGAGGTGCAATTCTTAAGAGTACGTGAATGTCCACTCATTCTAAATCCACAGTTTTATGTGAATTATATTTAAAAAAGGATATTATGATTCAATAGCTTCGCCAATAGTCTAGTTCTTGATGCAATTACGCGATGTTGCTTTAGTCGTTAAAATTAAAAAATATATTATAAACACGTTCTTATATTTTCTTATTATTACCGTCACGAGTCAATTATAGAGTTGAGAAATTTAGTTGATCATAAAAGAAAATATATATAATACTTATTTTCTAAGAGATCTACCGATTATGGTGTCAGTATATATTAATTTAGAATATCAAATATGTTATCTAAATATGTAATACTTTTGATTCTCAGTCGCTGTGACATTGATTATCCCGCTAACAAATAGGCTTGGGTCATCTCGTGCTTCAGCTGTGCCACTTACTAAAGTACCGCTAGCAATTATCACAATTTATTTCAGTTGACAATTCCAATAGGTAGCATACGTATACATTTCAGTTTATTGTACATTTACGAATCGAAATCCGAGCAGAACGCTCGTAGACGCGAATATTTATGAAATCTGTGTACTAACGAAATATTTAAGATGGTCACGGAAAAAGTCATAAAGATATTTTTGGTGTTTTTTGTAAGCGACAATGTATTAGCTCTTAGTTTTCCCGGTCCTCAAGTTTATGTCGTCACACCCGCGGCTCCGCGACCATTTCAAGTAGATGTGAAGCCATCACCATTTTATTATCGTAATTGGATGAGAAGAATGGATACTGCACAAAACACGACAACGCCGACAACCATGAGTTTAAAAACGACAACCACTTCGAGGGTGAAAACTCCAGATCTTATTTTTGCAGAATTTGAGTCAGACGGAAGCATGAAAAAATCAATAAGAAAGCTTTTGGAAAAAGAAAAGATTCAACCAAAAATATCTACCACTACTGCTCAGCCAATTTATGTACCTGAAGATGAGTCTAGTAAACCAACTCAAGAAGAACCTGGCCTCCCCGTTCCTTTGGAAAGAGAAGGCAATAAAATAGAAACTCAGACAGAAGATAACGACTATTTTGCCATGTATAATAATTTTTACAACAAGGTACAAGCTCCTGCTTATTTGCCTTCAACTACTCAACGACCAACGACAGTTTCCTCGACAACAGCTTCTACCACGACTGTGCCAATAAGTGTAGAAAATATTTGGCATATAATCGATAGCGAGAAGCGTAACGAAGAAAATGGAAAATGGAATGAAGTACCATTGCCATCTTATGAGTATACGAGTGATGACACTAATGACGATAGCAATGGTGAACATAAAACAGTACCCATGGATTCCACTAAAAATACTGATGAGGAGCCAATCGATGATAACTTTGCTTTTCCAGGGTATTATTTTTTTTTATTCCATCGTATAATTAATAAACCATTACTTGGTAAATTATTTATAATATTATATATTTGTATTGATAAATGTTTTAACGTATCGTATTACAGATTTGGAACGGGTACTGGAAGTGGCGCTGAAAATGAGTCAAGAGCAATTCGCACGGAACAAAATATCCGATTTCCATACATTAATTTAAAACCGTTTCAAATGAAAGACTTAAAAAAGCCAATGCTGGATCTCTTGTCCAATAGTAAAAAGGGAAACAATTTACTTACTAGCTTAGACAATTTTTTCGATACTAAAAATCCGGTAAGGGGAGAAGCGCAAGATTTTGGAAATAATGCAGTGAACCAGCCCATAGACCGGTATAATCCCGTACAACCTTATTTACCTCAGGCATACAGTAGTAAATCAAAGCAATCGGGCCCAATTTCGTCACCACCAAAAACCACCGCTAGCCTTGTTCCACCTCCACCTCCGCCCTCTAACGGTGCATTCCCATCTCCTGTAAGTTATGATTCATTTCCTCCATATGCTCCCGCCAATAACTTCGAACCACAATCACCTTCTTTTCCTGCAGCACCAGTATCGGCTCCTGCTCTATCACAACCAGCTCTTGCTCCCAGTGATGATGATGCACCTGATGCATATTCTAATCTTAGTGGAGACAGTAATGGACCGTCGATGGACATTGCATATCGCTATAAAGCACCGTCTCAGCCATCGCCACCAGCCTTTTTACCCACTATAGCCCCAATTAGTAAACCATCTAATGGCTATTCGTATAATAAACCAGATTTACCGCCCAACAATGTCAACTCCATGATGCCCATGGACCAAAATCAAGATTTTCAAGGATATCACTATAGTAGACCTAAACCGACGCTTCAGGCTCCGCCATCTGAGACACATGGTTCTCCTCCTAGTTACGGTAATTCAGATTCCGATTCGACTTTTGGTGCAGCACAAGGTTACGGTGATTCAGGATCCCCACCAGAACACGATAATTACCCATACCCTGACTCTAATGGTAACGACTTTAAAGACGCTGGGATGATGCCGCCGCCAGATATAAAGCCTTACGGTGGCCCACCAAGTGATAGCGGTTTTCCCAGTGATTTTCCAACAGATTTTAAATTCCCTCATGATTTCGATGACCATCACTATGAATTTCATCCTGATCACCATCCATCTACTACAGAAATGCCTCGAGTTAATAGATTCAGCTACTATTATTTGGGAAAAAAGTTATATTACTTGCCGCTTTACTTCAGCGTTTACTTTATTGTTTATGTGGGAGCTTTGATTATAAAGGCAGTACTCCGTCATAAAATTGTGTACCCCAATAGTTGGAGACCGAACACAACGACCGCGAGCTTTTTCTCTAAAAGGTCAGTGGATGATTTTCTCTCGCACGACAACATGCACGAATTGACGGGCCAAATAACTCACGCAATAGCGACGGCTGCAGAGAAATATACGAAAAGCAAAATGAAATAGTGTTTTAAATGATAATTAGTTTGTAACTTGTATATAGTAAAAACGATGTAACAAAATACAATTGCTATGATGTTGCGATCTGGACATATTTAATACTAGTAAAATTTGTTTAATTCCTTTTAAATATTTGTTCATTTGCTCAACATCAATAAATATGCTTGTCTACTATCCTTTGTTTTTTACTCAGTAACATTTTATTGAACCCTATAGCATAATATAATTTGCATTTTTATATTCAAGAGTGAACATTTCTTTTGTGCGTTCATAGTTCTTTATTTGGACTTCATTTTATGTCCAAAAATATTTTAAATTGGCTTGTTATGGATTATAAGAGGAGAAATTAAATATAAAAAAACTTCTTGAGCAGACATAAAGTACTGTATACAAAAATCACTTTATCATAATATAATAATTAAAGTAAAAATAAATCGAGTAATTAATTGGATACTAAAGTATTATTAATATAATTTTATATAAAAAATATATCATACATATTATATATATAAAATTCAAATACATGTAATTTTGTAAAAAAATATATAATTATTAAATATATATAATTCTTTATTAGACCTTTCCAATAGTCTCTGCATTACGTAAAAACTGTCAATTACAATTAAAATTTTGAAAGTCTAAACTGAATTAATAGAATCAGGTGTTAATTTGCGGAAGCACAGCAAGCAATACTCCGCGATACATCATCGAACGCTGTTCGTAGAGGCAACATCCTGAGGATGCTCCGGTGTCGGGGCGAAACGTGCGTCGAGTGGTTACGGGTATTTTCGCGGAGTGTTGCTTGTAAATTGGGCTATTAAGTCTTAAGTTTTCTACTTCTATCAAAAATTAGGTGTCAGAATCTAACACTCGTATTGTATGTCAAAAAAAAATTCAATGCCGACTAGAGTCTACAGTAACCAAAAATGTTGAAAGCGAAAGTATGACTTTTGAATTACACACTAAAGGTAGAGATGACCTGATTGGGCTATACTGATGCGCTTTTGTTGGAAATCAATTTAAATTAGGTGGTAGGTAGGTATTTTATACTCGTAAACCATATAAGTGTTATGTAATAAACTAAAAAATCAACCAAATCGAACTCTTTTAACTACTACTAATATAGTTGTGATGAAAAGAGATTAAGGTTGAGCGCCCAATTTTATCAATTCATGAACTCTCTTTTTTCATTCATTGAGATCGTGATTCCTTAAGAATTGAGGAATGTGTTAAATGAATTATGAAAACTTTAAATACACACATGAAAATTGCCGTTCGTTACTAAAATTTAACCATTAGCTCCTGAATGATAATTGGAGTTTGGTCGAAATACGGAGTCATATCCAATAGGCGTTAAATAAGAGTTTTCAAATAATCCTATATGAAACTGAGTTTTTACTGACCCGATTGTAAATAGTTTTGGTATATATTAGTAGAAAGATAAGCCATAAAAATAACAAAATATTGTTGAGTTATCATTTATGGGTCAATTTCCTGATACAAAAATAGTCCACGTATTGTTTGATGTTCAATATTTTCAAAATAATTCCTTAGGAATCGAATTCAGAGCGTAGCTACCTTTCATTTGTACAATGTATTAGTTTTCCATAAAACTAGTAATTAATCATCAGATATCATAATCTGTTGGAAAGATAAGTCTCTTATGAGCTGGTCTTTTGAATTCTACAAGATCAAACTTTTCTTAAAGATTTTCATGAAAAATGATTTAACTAGCTCTACTTCGCCAGCATATTAGAAAGTCGTAAATTTAATTGACACTTCAAGTTTACGGTTTGTTTGTAGAATTCATATTTCTGTCGCTCCCTTTGCGACGTTATGTGGAACGTACGATATTAGACATGTCAGTTTATTTCACATCACCATAGCGTGCACAGTGCAATTGAAATATTTCCGATATACATAAGTGATGTCAAAAAATATACTGGTGATGTCGTTTCACGGTTTGGTGTGGGCGGGCGTGATAGCTTTCGCGTTTTGGGCAACCGGCGTAAATGCTGAGGCTGCGCGCTACGACTCTGCGACTCCTTATACACCGCCCTACACCAGATACAAATATATACCTTTACAGTAAGTTTCCTTTTAAAATTTGCTTTCTTAAAAAATAGTTTTAAAATAATGTTTTGGCAATGGTTGAAGTAGAAATCTTAATTCAAATGAATTATTGTAGTTTGACATCTACAATTCACCACCACCTAGACCTACTTAAATAAAATACATGGATTTAAATTAAAATCATTAGTTACAGTATATAGGCATGTTTTTAAGTTCAATCATTCATTTCAGCAATGATCCTGATGACGTCACTTCACTGTCTGAGGAGGAGACCCCGTCATCAGGGATGCCTCCATCTGAAATGATTCTTACTGTGCTACGAACTGCCCTAGATGTTGTTAGAAATATCAATAAGAAAAAACCAAGTATCACTCCGGCAATTACTAACACCAGCAATTCAACTGCTGTTAAGGTAAATAAATCAGTCAATAATAGATTACCCTATGCAACTTTCTTTAGCAGCAAACTGTTACTTCTTATCTAATAAGAGATACAATTTATGTAACATATCAATGAGCTACCTAAAGTATCAAGTGTTCGAATGTCTCATGGCTCGGTTATTTCTGTCACTTTTCGTTGTATTTGCTCAAAGCTTTTACATAGGAACAAAAAAGTTAACAGCAATATTTATATCGAAAATATTTTCAAATATAACATTTGAAAAGCATTCTGTGTACATTTGAAAAGTAATCTGTGATATCCTTAAATAACAAGACAATTTCGTGTATTTCACTTTATTTAATACATGATAATATATTTGATATATTATGCTCATAAATATATTTACAATGACAATAGTCAAGAGAAAACCAGAGCGGTGTAACGGGACCACTAAACTAGGTTAGCGGGTATTCTTGCTAATTGTCCACTTTAGGCCATCCCTGTTTGACTAAACACTTCTTAACATTATTGCGAGGTTAGGCGCAGGAGCGACCTACGGATGCAAAATAAATTAAATGGAAACGACATGCTTAAACTCGTCACGAGGTTTCATTAAGGTTTCATTAAGGTTTTAAGAAACTCTTAATTATTAAACAAGTGTCGTGTGCTTGATGACAGTTTGGCATAATGATTAAGGGTTGTCTTTCTTAGAAACAGACTTTTGAGATAAAGTTTTTAAACGTCTTTCGCTTAAAAAAACTATACATGCCTTGCAGCATTTTGGCAATCTGGCTATTTGGATTGACCATTGTCACCCACCTCCAATATCACTGTTATGGGGCGGCCAGGTCTTAAAATGAATAAATAAATATTCAACAAAACATGGTTTATTTGTGAAATAAGGCTAGAGCTGTTTAGGTACCACAAATCTTCATTATTTCTTAGTGATCTCTTTACAAAGAACCGTTTAATGATGATTTTAAGATGAGTCTTGCAATTATTTTTTAACGAGACGATTTGACGTCCACTGTCTGTGAAATATAATGAATTTAAAAATATATACTCATGATGTGCTAGAACAAAAAGTTTTTTTTAAAGCTGCTTAAGTAACTTCAATTTCAACAAGATTTGTCTTATAATTATAAATTAAAATTCCAGCCTGTATGTTGTGTATCTGGTAAAATGAGCCTACGTAATCAAAGTAGGTCTAAACGAGTATATTATAAAGTATGCTTAAGATATTATTTCTAAAATAATGGAGACCAACCAAATGACCGAATACGGCCAGCTTAGAGCAGACCTTTAAAATAAAATTACTAATTATTTTCTGTTAGATGTTGTCAAAGAATAATAATTATAATTTTTATAATAAAATGTATTTGCAGCTAAAGCGTAGACGACCAAGCAACGACACGGTTAGTGGAAGAGGTTTTGAGGATTACTATGATGAGCATCATGATCATCATCATCACGATGTCGAAACGACCACAGCCAAACCCATGAAGCAGGGAAGATATACTGACCCATGGGCTGGATACTACGACTGGATTATTAACGAGGGCTCTTTCAAATTTTGGAGTGTTTTCCAGGTATGTTGCAATTTTATATAATATATTTAATTATTTTATAATGCAATAAAACGTTTGTATGGCCTTATTAAATAAAACTACTTGAAATTTGAAAAGGTTAATAAGGTCAACGCTTTGTAGCGAAAACTAGTGTCCCTTTATGAACGTTAAAGAACTTCAATAAAACATTCGTCACTGTTAATATGTTTATAATAATAAAATATTATAATAAATGAAATCAACGTTTTGTCACAAGGCAGTTATAAATTGATATGGCCTTAAGCGCATTGTAGCGCATCGTAGCGAAAAATTATTGTTGTTAATTACCGATTGCAAAAACAATGATTCCGCTGTCCAACCGAAAGTCGACGTAGAACACATAACATTGACATACTTCGAAATGATGGTCATATATGTATTTAATATTTATCACATACGGGGCATAATGCGCAACTATGTTAGGGCCTTGTAGACGCTATTACAGTCTATTTACCTGCTTATGCTTCAAAACGCTGATATGACAAAGGACAAAGCTATTGTGACTTCACATTACACAGAATTCCCACGTAATCTGTATTATAGTGTGTTACAACGATTATCGAGTACACGTCGTCAATTGAGATGTTGTCAGTCATCGTATTATTTTCACGGTCGTAGTTAAAGAGGTTTTAGATATTTCCGGATTTTTTTATTGGATCTCATTGTTAGGTGGATTTTAAGATGTAATGGGTATGCCTTCCTATCTTAACGTCTGAAATTAGTTCAGGCTTTTCAACAGTGCATACATTTGGTTTAAGTGCCATTCGATTATGACGGTAAACAATTGATTTTCATTCATAGTATTTCCACATTACTTACGATTATTTCGATGAATTCAATTGTACGACAAATTTTGGAATTTAATACATTAGACTTATCTTCTTTAGAAATCATAACATCAAATTTATCAAAAACATATATTTCGAACAAGGAACCCTTTTAATTTTTATTGATATACGTCTCATCACGTTTTATTTCCTTATTACAATGTTGCTTTTAAACCATCTTGATGTGTAAAAAAACTATTAGTTATTTTCATGACGCGTAGTTGTGAAGCAAGCCGAGCGTGCAGGTCGTGCTATTGAACTTGCAGCTTGTAATCCATCTGCTACTGACAAAGGTTATATTGTGCCGGCAAAAATTTCGTAAACTTAGACAATACTCGTCTCAAATCATGACAAAGTGATAGCCATGCTGTTTATTTCCTGCTTAGTATATAAAATTAGAATTCAATGGGATCTTTTCATTCGTTTACGACACGGATAAAAATAGTTTTATGCTATTTTTAAGCATATAAAAATTCTTATTTTGTAAATACGCGTGCTGAAAGATAGTTGCCTGAGAATTGGGTCGTGACAAAAATTTTAAATGCTTTATACCTTTGATAAATGGCAACATTTACATATACTCTGTGATACATCCAGTGAACATATCAAAATCAAGTTCTGCTTTATGGTTAAATTAACAGTTACATATTATACAACTGCTCTAATGATAATTATTGTGAATTATGAAATCGTTTATTCGATATTATTTGTCATGTCGGCACTATTGCTATTTTGTAATAAGTCGTTTTAAATTTAATATCGTTACAGACGATGTGGTGTTCTTTTAAACATTTGTAAAACAGTCGAACCTAGAAGTTTTTTATAATAGAACTAATATTTCTGTTCTGTTCTATAGTCCATACATAAATATAAAAACCTGCTTATGTATTATGTCAATTATTCTTTACAGCTGTTTACTGCTGCGCTCCTCCTCTACGCCTGTTTGTCAGCCATCTACTATGCAAAGTTCAACCCAATCTTACCAGACTACAATTTGGAATATGATGATTACTTCTTAGAAAGGACGGTCGGTAGAAAGGCGAGAAGTTTGGACCCATCCGAAACACTATCCGGCTTAAGTTGGATAAATCCAACGACATTCCAATTTATTCTTAATGCCATCGAGCAACATTACAAAGACCAATAAGGCATTTATATGTTCAGTATACGGAAACGACAGTCCATTAGTTCTAAAGTTAAAAAATTCAACGCTCTTGTTTCCATATACTCGAAGATATAACTTTATATTACTATAAATTACTAGATATAAGTTCGGTCAAATTTCGTTCCTGGTTCGTGAATAAATATATTAACATTAGTTTATTTTTTATTTGCAAATCTGCAGAGTACGTTAACCTTACAACTTTAAGATCAAAAAACGAGTGTGCAGTATATTATTTTTATATTACTTTATCGATTCTAATCTTATAATATCATGTTGTGATGGTAATTGTGGTGTGAACAATGACTTTTATTTTGAATTTAGAATTCATTCGTATGTACGGCAGCGCGGCACTTTCGTCCTGGGTTCGATGTCCGGTCGCCAGTCGAGTCCACTCCTCTCCCCGCCTAGGATCGCAGGATGCTATAACCATTTCAACCTTCAAATACGATTGTAACTCACGACTCTATTTTATAACATGAGCGTAATTCGCAACGCTTATTAGATGTATTTGTGTAATTTTAACAAATTATTTAATGATGTTATGTATTCATTATTGTGCAATCTATCAAAAATTGGGAATTTTCGATTTATTTCGATAGAACTTGATAGTCTAATACTAAATTCGATTATGTTATCTCGCGACTAAACCGCAGGTTCCGTACTTTGTGGTTTGGCCATCGCTTGACTCAGGATGACCCCGTTATGTTAAAAGAGGCTGATGTATTTTCTGAGGCGTGCTGGTGTAGTGTATGTTTGAACTCAGTCGGGTTGTAACGTCTGCGCGGGCGCACCCCATAAGCTATTGCAGCTCTGCTGCGCGACTGTTTGAATATTCGCTGTGTAACAAACAATTATTTGTTTATATTTGAGACTAGAGTGAAGTGTTTACTTGGAACAGGTTTGCGGTTGAAACACGGAATAACGGTATTGGTTTTTATTAATATACTGCCATTACTATTAAATACATAATATGTTTTGTAGAGCCAAAGCTCATTTAAATCGAGGTAATATAAAATACTATTTTATAACCAATAAAACGTTAGTTTATTTTCCTATACAAAAGACATCAACGTTCATCGACAAGGTACAAAATTTAACAAATTTATTTCTATGATCTTTGTATACAGATTACTAGTAATGCCCATCTAAAATTCGTATCATGATAAAACGCACTGATATATTAATTTAAATGCTATAGATATTTATGGATTGGAAGCATTGGTCTCCTGATTGAAGTTTTTACTCTTCGATATATAGGTATATAGAATATTACTATACAACGTAAACTTAGGAAATCGGCCGATTAATTTATAAGTATAAATACCATATTTATAAAATGACATATTTTAAAGGAAACCAAAGTCTCAGGGATTGTGTAGCATCCGGTGAGTCACAGTTCTTCTACAAAATGCAATTAACAACAAAAGATGCACGTTTTGTTGAAGCTTTTTTATCATACATTTTGACTTGATAAATAATTCTTGTAATTTTACACTACAAGTTTATAATATTTGTAGAAAGTGACAATTCAAAAAATATATAATTACTAATTGTGCTGGTCATATTCAATTCTAATATCCATCCTATGTGTACTCATTATGTCTATTTAGTTTATATTTATTTAGTTGATGTCTATTATTATATTATTCAGCAGTATTCCATCCAATTTTTCTAGGATGGCCAATGATTTTTATAGCCATTTATAATAGCTAATTATATAATTAATAAAATAAAAGCATGTTACACAATAGAGATATGCGGCAACGTGTCCAGCTCCGAAAAATATATACCTTTAAAAAATGTTTTATAATAAAGCAATTTGAATTCGATTATAATTTTATTCCCCTTTTTAAAGGATCGATTAATTAAAAAACATTATAAACCTTGTTCCATTTCATTAAAACTAAGTAAAGGTAAACAATAATAGGATTGTGTATAAGAACTTGGTCTTGAACTCAATAATGTGGAAGGCTAATTATGTAATATAATTATAATTTTGTTATGTAAAAAAATCTAATTTAATATAATTAAAATAGAATTATACTGTAAGTTGTAAGACTAAAAAAACAAACTTGGTAAGTTTTCATTTTGTTTTACTCCTGTCCACCCGAACGGCAAGGCTTTTCCAATTCTACCAATGCTCAAAAAGTGAACAAAAATTAGCCTAGGCTACTATTTCACTCGGAGCACACGTGGAAGTACTACTAACCTCGATTTAATTGTTGAATTATGTCTTGAAAATATAACTCGTCTTTATATTGCCCCGACTGTTAATTATCCATTCGCCGTTCCAGTACTATGAGTGACGTCTATTGTCGTTATAGAACAGAACAGTTATCTTCATATACGTAAAGAATAACGTTTACTTTGCAACTGTTATTAAATTCACGTGAAACACACACATTACGGGAGAATAGCTAGCGTTAAGTTACGGCATTAGCTTAACAAGACACTACTTAATAAAAAAAACAATATTATTAATAGTAAATAGTAAAATGAGAATTTCATGTTGAAAAAGAACTAGTTTCGAGTGTAGTCTATTATCTTATTATAACTTTTTGATAAATTATCTTGTTAACTCATAGAAAGTCTTAGAAATACAATTAGTAGTAAGTTTAATAAAGTAAAGTTTATCTAGAATACAAAACCTTTTATTTAGCTTAGTTTATGGTCCCAGGTTGTCTAATATTGGTGTTCATTGGTTTCTACTTTCGAAGGGCTACAATTGCAATATTTGACTACTTTAGGATTCTGTTTCTAACAGACCATTTTTTTAAATAATATTATTCACACTCTTTTGAATACATTAAAATTAAACGGCTTTTTAATAATACTCGGGTAGCACTCGAATGTTGCATTTGAAGAGGTTTGTAGAACGCATGTGAACAAATATTTAACTCGTTTTTAACAAGAACAATTTGATGGATACCGTTATATAATTACGCAATATTGTCTTGGTGTTGAACATTTTTTAAGCAATTTGTTTCACACTAAAGCTAATCTACTCGTACTATACTATAAGTAAATATAACCTCTATATTTTTTGTTTTCATAATCAAAGAAGCTATAGACCATTAGAATCGTCGTCGAAAATTTATTTGTTACATTCAATGCAATAGCATTAGATTATCAATAGATAATCCACTGTTTTCTGAGCAAGTTTCTCTATCGCAAGTCTTTCTTTTGGAACACAACAAATAAATGAATAAATTTGTACTCTTAAATTTATTTATAGAGGCTTGTTTTAACATTATGTTTAGTTGTGCGTTGCACGCGTTATATACCGTAACGTTCGAATTCCGTAGATTCGCGTTACTTCACCTACATAATTTGCCACTTGGGACACCTAAATCCTTACAGACTTCTGAATAAAACGTATAGAACGTATAAAAAACATTAAGTAATCAATCATTTTTATATGTCTGGGGTTGTTTATTTGGTTGTATAGGTACTAAAATAAAATACTCCTATATATTTTAACTTCGTAGTTGAATTTGTTAACGTTCACTTCAGGTCATCAAGTTTCATAATCGGTGAAATAATAATTTCTAATTTTGCCTCTTCGGTACCTGTTTGCCTTTGTACTTAATAAAAAACCATTCACTGTAGCAAATATACAGCTTCTTTCAAATGGACACAACAACTTGATCTAGTTTCATTTGTATATTCTCATTACAATTTGAATAGTAAGAAAAAAACATATTCAACCTCAGCCAACAATAGCTTGGTTCAATTAAAGACTTCATTTCTGTGAAATATCTTTACTACTCGTATCCGTGGAATAATAAACTCTTCAAAAAATCCAGACTTCAGAGTAATGCAATATCTCATTGAAGACAAGCAAGTTCAAGGTGCCTTTGCGATATTAAGAGACCCTACACTCATTGAGAAACATTGAACTCTCGAGCATTTTGTTTTCTCGAATATTTTGAACATTTTGTATTCGACTAAAGTATTTAGTTTTTAATCTCTTCATTTGACAGCCGTGTTGAGGTAAATTAAATTTCATTATTTTTAAACAACGCACAATAATTAATAATAATTAAATAGTTTTGTAAAACTATTTGGCAATTTTTATGCTTAGAACTGTTGCGCTTAAATATAAATAAAACTCTATCCATAATTATTCTCGGTAGTTTAAAACTGGTTACTAAAAGATTCTCGTCGAGTATAAGTTTCATCTCATAGCTGAATAGAATCGTTCTGAATGTCCTGGAGTCAACTCCCATTCGTATATAATCTCATATTTTGTTCTTATGAGGAATACATATCATACAGTAGTAGTATTTTCAGAGATAACAATAATAATTAATTCAAAATAAGCGAGTTATTAGCGTACAATTATTTACAGGTAACAATATATTAAACACTTATTAGAACTGCGTTCTAATTATTCAATGAACAATAACGTAGCGATTGATCAGTTAATTGCATATCAATAGTCATTTTAATTTGCTGAAACGAAGGTCCATTGATAAGCAGAGATTCCCACGATGCGGGCTGAGTCAAGTCGACGGACAAGGTTCCGCTCTGCTTAAGCAATGAACGTGTTAACTGTGTTTATTATCTTAGGCCCTATAAACTACAGTTATATTCTCTCGATTTGCTGTTCTATGCATGCACAAGGGATTTGGTGGTAAATATTTTGGACTGTACATGGCGTATTTGTTTAGCGATATTCTGGCGATGATCTTTGTATGGCTATATGGATATAGCTTTCATACATAATTTGATTAATTGTAGCGAATACGAAATTGTAGCATTTTTACCTAAACTTCGAGCGCTTTTAATGAAAAACACAACACTTAAGCCATTTTCAATGCTTAAATCGGTAATAATAGTTAACAGTCATGTACGATTAGTAGATACGACTTCCCAAAAGTAATATAAGAAGGGAATATAAATTGAATAATAATATTTGTTGGCATCTGAAAACAAGTTATGTAACTATTGATTCGCGTCTACTCCTTCGTAAACATATTATCTGATTGAGCATAATAACGTTGTTTTTTCTTTTATATATGAATTGAGATCCAATTACGATAGCGATGATGATATCAGCGCCTTCCTGAATGCTATTAATATGTAATGTTCGACACGGCTGTTCATGAAAAGTTACAATATAGAAGGATCTCATAATCATAAAATTATTGGGCCAAGCTTGGCATCTTTTTAGTAGGTTTGAGTATATCTTGGTTTTTTTCATGAATGGCCAGAAGTCGACCTCATTGCATATACTACTGTAGACATACCGCTACCATGACGCCTAATTATGGTCAATATCCTAGAATCATAAGTAAACAACTTCATACATATTATCTTAAAGCATATACTTGTATCATATTATTAAGCCGTGCTCTGAAGTCATTAAAAACAGTTACCAACAAGGCGTTAATAATACACTCAGTTTTGATTTTTGTAAAAAGTTTGTAATTATAATTAAGTACGCAGAAGTAGTTAAGATAAGAAGAAGCTAGATAAGGTTTTGTTACAGTTAAGTTACCAAAAGCTTATTTTAACGTAATTTTTTAACGTATTTTAGTTAATCGTTCAAATTTTACATACAACACCTATTTATGAGTATTGTGATTATTTAATTAATAAATATAGCATAGAAATAGGTGAACACGGTTTGATTCATTCACGGTTACATTTTTAAATTATTGTGATAACCAATTGTCTGTTTGACAATTTTAAATAAAACCCTTTATTGGGATTGAGAATTTTTAACTTCCTTTTATTCCTGGAATACTGACACCTTATTTTAACAAATATTTCTTTGTTTCAGATAAATATGTGACGTGATGTATCCGTACATGTTTGACACATGATATATGACACTTCAGAACTGCATCAGAAAGAAATATGCATACTATGGACACGTTAGGCTATGGCCATAAAAAATATCGGCCACCAATATCACCGACCAACTTTTATCAACACGATTATTACTCCCGGCACACAACATTACGCCCACAGGTATGTTTATTTATTTACGAAACCAGTAAATTACAAATTTTGAGTCGCTCTGATAATTTGGCCATGATACACTGCTCTCAGGCATTTCAAGTTACCCAGGTTTTTGAATCTTTTATTTAGATTTTATCATTGGGTTTTTTTTTACTTTCAACAGAGGCATTTTTCGAAAATAAAGAGATCGTTTTAGTATTTTTTGGTTATTCAATATATATAATTGGAGTCTTTGGATGGTTTAAGTTAACTTAGCTAAAGTATAGGTTAGCCTAAGCTTTTGTTCGGGTAAATCGCGTTTACTTATAAGTTATTTCACGAAGTTATAATCCGGGTTTGGAGCGACCTAAGGGCGACCGGTGGGAGGGTACCGTTAGATGCCAACGGCATTCGACTATGATAAATTGAATGAAATCATAATATTTTGCTTATCTAAAATATATTTTCTTTTGATTACGCTCACTCTTCGCAACTTAATTTGGCAGATACGCAGGAATGTTCCTATTAAATGAAGCTACAATAAACAAAGGGAAATTGATAAATAATAAAACTGTATTGTCTTTATTCGAATAATGTTACTCAGTTACGGTCCGTTTTGAAAAAGTAACCAACTGTAGTTATAGAAAACTCTCATTGTAATAATGATAATTTGGATAAGTATAATTTTTTATTAAGATCATATCATCTCCGAGCCTGTTATTAAAACCACGTGTTTGATTCCATTTGTGTAGGAGGTTTGGGAGAAAATTAACAATATATATCTTTTATACCAATATAAATGTTGAGCCAGTGGTTTAATGCTGTCAATATTATTAAAACAATGTCTAGGTCATTGACCTATTTAATCGATTAAGATCTGTGAAATTGCTACAATTTCATAATTACTTTATGGATGGTTTGGATCTCAAATCAGCGCGAGGAATCGTTCAGCTTTGCTTGACCGTTATACCATTAAATCTTACCGTGAAATATATATCTCTGTAGAATTGATTTATCAGCATTAAAATATACATTATAGTTAATTTAATCCTGCTGTATTAAATAAATTAATGAAATGATAAAAAAATATAATAAAATTTATCTTTATGCTCACAATTTTTCTGTAAGTAACTTCAAAGGGATAACTTTTTTATAGAATTTATGCTTATTTGAATGAGGTTTACTTAACCTCATTCAAGGTAAGTTAAATTGAGGGAGGTCGATTACTTCTGTAACTTGATAGCTTACTAGTAATTACTTCTCGCAACCACACAGCACGGACTAGAAGCATAGAACAGTTATATAAGTAAATACTGTTAAGAATTAATTAAAACCATTGACTGAAACGAATATTCCATATGGACAATAATGATGTAATTTAATGCGTCAGACGCAACAAGCGTTAAGCGCACGCGACTATCTCAACCTCAAGCCATACTGAAAAACCCAGGAAGCCTACCCGTGATGCGGCTAATGAATAAAGATGAAAAATGCAAAGAATTATCTTCCGCCTGTTTTCATATTTATTATCTGTGTACTTGAACTAAAACTACGCAACGCGTAATTAGAGGCTTCTTCAATAAAAACATTGTTACTATCATTCATAGAAGAAAATTACATAGATTCATTGTGAACTTAATATATAAGATTGTAATGGTCAAGTTATTTTTTCTCATTAAAAAAGAGGTGGCTTCACTGAGAACACCTGGCATTTTTGGTTGTAATATTTTAAAATAATAATTTAATTTCACGAACCTGTTGAAAATTTTATTTCTGCGAACTTTAAAAAGTGGATTTACGAATGACATTCTCTTTCTCTCAATCTATGTAAACGTGAATAGTGCCGATTAAATGTTTTTCTTCGCAGTAGATGCATATTCGTGCGGTCAAGTGTCAACTAACGGTTTTTTTACGAACCACAACCAGGCACTTCTCAGTCTCTAAATATTCATTTAAATATTATTCGAACGGAATCTATGAGCTGGTTTTTCTGGATTCGATAAAATACAGTTAATCAATTGTCGTGCTTAATATTATTTTTCGTTTACAGGTTTAAACGTCATTGGTATGATAATGATATTCATTCCGGTTCCTAACGAGTTGTTTATTTTTATGCTACCCAGAGATATTTGACAAGAACGAATTCTTCAATTTGACATATAACCATTGTGAATAATGCAATAGTCACTATAGTTAAGTTCCGACAAACTATTTGATAGTTATATTATATTATTTCGGCGTATTCATTTAAGTATTCACAGCGCTGTAATAGCAAACATAGAAATATGTCGTAACAATATAAACTCCAAGTCGATACTATAGTTACGAGAACTCCTCTGGATTGAACGTTGCTGTAACCATGGCTACAGACCAAATTCGTTTATTTATAGACCCACTTAATGGTGCCAAATTAGTTAAAACACAACACAAACAATTTTCGGACATAAAACAAAGAACAAAAAAAGGAGGTAACTAAAAGGAATAAGTTATGTGTTTACGTAAGAAATATAAGAACAACAAAAACATTGCCATCCATTCTATAATAAAACTACAAAGACAAATACACAGGCTACATAAGATACATATGTTATAAAAAATAGTTTAATGTGTGATATAAATTGGATCACAGTTCATTAATTGTGGCCATATTTCCGGCAATTCTAAGGCCGCCCCATAATGTGTAGGGTATTTAATGCATCAATTGTTCGCGGTATTGTGATTTTTTTCGCCGGGGGAAAAAAAAACCTAAAAAAATTATTTAAATATTAAACCTATAAATATTTAAAAAGCATTAGTTATCGTAACTAATTCTACCATTCACCTAATTTACGAATATATTGTAAGTCGTAAGTAACAAATTGAAAAAAAAATTTTGTTATTTACTGAAATAAATTTAAAATCCTCCAGTATGGAAGCAGTACTCCGCGAAAAAACCCTCAACCACTCAACGCACGTTTCGCTCCGCCACACCGGAGCATCATCAGATGTGGCCAGATATTGCATCTACGAACAGCGTTCGGTGGGGGAACGCCGCCAACCAAACCCCCCCCCTTTTTACCCACCCCCCCCCCCAAACCCCCCCCCCCACAAATTATCAAGGTGACGTCATCAAACAAGTTTGTTCATTCAACAATGCATATCTATTGTGGCTCTTTTCTTTGATAATTTCTAGTTGCTCCAATACGCTCAATCGGAAGCCTTTGTCACATTTATGTAATACCTCTGAGGTGTCTGCACGTTTATCGAAAGTAATGAAATATAACGACATACATGTCGCCTTCAGAACGAACAATTCGTTAAAAAATAAATTGTGTAATAATAAAAAAAATTAGACAAATCATTCCGGGATTTACAAACCCCAATGTCCTGAATGTGACAGTGTTTACATAGGTCAGACTGGACGCAACTTTGAGACTCGACATAGGGAACATATTGCTGCCTATAGGAATGGTCATCCGGAGAAATCCCATTTTGCCAAACACCTTTTAGAAAGTGGACATAGGGTGTCTAATGACCATTCCTATGAGGTATTACATAAATGTGACAAAGGCTTCCGATTGAGCGTATTGGAGCAACTAGAAATTATCAAAGAAAAGAGCCACAATAGATATGCATTGTGAATGAAAAATTTTGACGACGTCACCGTTGATTAATTTGTTCGGTGGGGGGTTGGGGGGGGGAAGTGTTTAAAAAAGGGGGGGGGTTGGGGGGGGGGGCCCCCCCCCCCAGGGGGGGGGGGGGGGGAAAAAACCCTGGGGGGGGGGGGGGGGGGGGGGGGGGGGGGGGGGGGGGGGGGGGGGTTTTTTTTTTTTTCTTTTCCCATCGTTGGTAACAATGGACTTCCCAAAGTAACGCCTGATTCAATTAATTAAATTTAAAAATGATTGAAGGACAATCAAAGAGAGCACTTACACAAGAACATTTTAACATACTTTTAATATTAAAAATCTGTATTAATAAATAGCAAAGGAAAATTGTGCTAACGAACGTGAGACAGCACTTAAATTTTATCTCGTTAGTGTGACATCTTATAATTTAAGGTGAGCTTCGCTTCGAGGTTCGCTAAACGAACTGCGGTCCCAAATTCCAAGCTTCAAGGTTCTCATGGTTTTATTGTAGATAATAACAACTAAAATACTATTAAAAAGTAAATTAATATACTTCGATATATATATGTACCTTTTATCTTACCAAATAAATTAATTATTAAATAAATAAATTATTCCACCTGCAAACTATTCGATAAAAATAAAATATCCTGTTTATATTAACAAAAAAAAACAAGTTAAGACCCAAGTACTCATCCAACGCACCAGAGTACTAAACATAAAAAGAGGACGCGCCTATTTTTATCTGGGCCGGTTTGCTTCAAACCCAAACTAGTAATCCTCCTAGTTGCAGTATAAGTTGTTGTAATCATAATGGTGTGTTACGTTGTTCTCAAGTGGATCGCCTTGCTCTTGGTTGATGGTCCACAGTGCAACAACCGACCGTGGTAGAGCAGGTTTCAACCAGAGAACACGACACTGAATGCCAATCGATTGAGGTTGTACACTTGTAGTGTTAATGCCAGGACTAATCGTAATTACACCTGCGATCCTTGGTTGCGTGACGTAAAAATTGAGTCCTGACAGTTTTATATTCGATAAGTTGTACATAATTGTTTAATATTATTAAAGATTGAAAAAAATAGAAGGCCTTTATAGTCGGAATAAAAATGTATAAATATAGAAGGAATTAATATTGTCTTTTATTGACATAACTGGTACTCATTTAAAGAAAAACACGATATTAACGGATTTAAGTTATGTATTTTTGCATAGTTTCAATATATTTTACTTAAAGTATATATATAAAACGTTTCGCATACTTTACAGCATGCGTGGTAACATATATATGTATATAAGTTACCACGCATAAGTCAGAAAAATTTAAAATAATGTAAAATATATTTAAACTTTGCAAAAATACATAACTTAAATCCCTTAATAACGTGTTTTTCTATAAATAGAAGGAATTAATTGTCATTTTGCAAGTACGTTATAATTTAAATACGTAACAATACAAAGGGTTAAGGCCTAGATATATTGCTGCATCCGTTTCATCGATTATTGTATTTGATATTAGTGATTATCTTTCTGTACCTAATCGTTCGGAGCAAAGCTTTTACATAGAATCAAAAATATAACTTGCTGTGCGTCATTGACATATATTTTTCTTCATAACATAAATCGTTGTTGACAAAAATATTAAAACAGTAATGAATTTTTTAAAAAGAAATGTTATTAGCGTAGAATTTAAAAAAAAAACGTAACTTCGCTTCAGTATTTTGGGTATTTATTAGAATTGTAATGGAAATATTTGTCATAGACAAGGATCTTCCCTAACCTGTTCAAACTAAAAATAAAAGTATAGCAACAAAGTTTTAGAACTGCATAAAGTTAGTATAAATGTGTTAAAAGAACTAACTATATGACCAAATATTTGCTTATGGCATTGTCAATGTCTCAAGGAAAGTGATGACCAAACTGTGTCAGTGGGCCCTGCCTTTCTCTCAGTTGGAAAGAAAAAATACGTCGCTGTATTGTCTATTTATTTCATAAATAACAAATGAAAGTGGCTTAGTTTTATTACCGTCAAATGTTATTGAGGCTTTATTTATACTTTTATGAAGTTGATTGCTCTGAACTCTTCGATTCAATACAACCTACTTTGAGACATAAACCAGGCTCCTTATCTGTTAATTTATGCTCAGAGAAACTCAAAAGGCTATATAATTTTGTCATAATTATGTCGTGTCGTGATGAAATGAAATTATTTCGTCGTTCCGTTGTGCCTGAAATGAGAAGTATGTGACATCACAATATTGTTATTAAACTGAGACAAATGGGCGCGACCACTATAAAATACAAACGAAGTAGGGACGTAACTGCGACCGAGGCGCTCGTAAACTTCAGCAATGAATAAGAAGAAATAAAAGTATGAGATCTCGTACCGAGGATTTTGACCTTAGCGAGTTCATTGATCGACCGCACCTAGACGAAACTTGCTAATTAATCTATGCGACACGTCAAATACACTTTTTTTTCAAACGCTATTGCAGAAATTCCGCTTAGTGATTTCATAGTATCATCAAACTGCGGGATATTTACAAAAATTAAAGACAGAATTAATATTTTTACGAAGAATACTGTCGGTGGAAACACGTACAGTTCAATTTAAAAGCTCTAACCATGAAATATGAATAATTATCTCTAGTAATTATAGGGAGATACCATTTGAATCTTTATTTACAATGCCTGCCTTTAGCACTGCACGTGCAATTTATAAGACAAAGGATCCATCAGCTTTTATAATTACCATTGAATAGTATTTTATAAATTATTTAAGCACTTTATACTTCATAATAAATAGTATAATTCAAGTACTATCGATGAAAATTTAATATTTCAGATTATATTCATCAATGTGATTGAAATGCAATTTAGTAATATCGGCACTACCTCAAAGCATAATCAATAATTAAGTAGTTTAAATTATATTTTCGTGTCCCATCATTCATCTTTGAGTAATAAATCTTTTATCATGAAGGGTCACAAATTAATGCTGCCGATATCGTACAAGCTCTGCGGGCCTGAGCTTTCAAATAAATATTTAAACAACCTTTATGCTAAAACATTAATAAACGTGATTAGTTTTTAAATACTATAATGAACGTGTCTTAGGTCTGATTCTTTCATGAATACAAAGAAACAGATTAAAAATAAAATACACGTATCATTTATAATTTCAGAAGTTTTCGCTAGACTTTAGACTTGGGCTAACCTGTTTAAGACTTAACTCCTATAAATACCCAAATGGCTCAGAGAGTAAATGCATAAACAAATTGGATATTTAGCACTGGAATCATAATTTCATTCAAAACTATCAATTTGAAAGGAGAATATCCATCCTAAGATATTAGTAACCTGATTCGGACTAAAAAGGAAACTTGGAATTCAAATTATTCTGACCGAGGTCAGTCTATACTTTCATTATAATGTTTGTTTTTTGAGGATTTCAACACATATGATACTTCTTAAACTGTAGGCCAATTAAGAATGGTAGTAATAGAGATAATGTTTTATTGGAGAAATTTAATTTCATAAGATTAAGTTTTGTACTTATAATGTCGGAGAATGGAATACAACTGAACTATTCAATACGTACATATTGTAATTTAATATTAATTAACACTGGCATAACGTGATCATTTATGGATATACGCATAATTGGAATTTGTGTACAATTATTTTATTTGTTTCAATATGTAGGAATAGAATGTATGATAACTAATATAATTGAATTCTTAATGGTACGACGAAATACCTACATATCATACATTTCTGTAAGTAATTCTTCTTCGTTCGTTAACGAAGCTAATAAACTGCCAAGTTAACTGTTATCATTGAATCTATGGTTATAAATGATGGACAAGATTTTATGAACAACCTGTCATAATGCAAGACTTGAAATTTCAGCATCAATCTAAACTAGCTGTGATTTTTGCAAGAATAAATAGTTCAGAGTATTACCAATACTAAAAATACTAGTAAATAATTGTTACTAAATAATTTTTTGTCTCAAAGAGACTAAGAGAACTTCTCGAAATATATATTCTGTGGTTCTATTAATTATGTACAGAAAAGGTATTCAAGATTACCTTCAATTCACCATTGAACCTTACATCGACCCTCAGACAGAATAAAAGATTAACTAACCAGATTTGTATATACAATAGTGTTCAAAAAATGTTTTTATAGGAAAAATGGACAAAAAATATAAGCTCAATCAGTATCGAGGCGTAACTTTGTCGGTGAGGCGTATCGTGTATCGTGCGACCGCGTAGCCCGTGACGAGTGACAGTTTTACCGTTACTCGACACACTCCTAACTATAAGCATTACTGACGTTGCATTCGAATATCAATTCAGCTACCATACTCACAAATGAGTAAATGTGTGTTATCCTGATAGGCATGACTTTGTGTGCGTAAAGCAGGAGGTTGCTATTTAAATGTTAGGTTCATTTATTAAGCTAGCGAATAGGTATTTTAAATCCTATTCTAATGTAAGTATGTTGACAGAATAAGATTCTGTTTGATATAATATGGCTTGTTTATAACATTCCAAACGTTTGTGTGGAATAAATAAAGTGCAAAACGATGACAAGTAGAGTCATTTACTGCTGTTATAAGTATGCGACCATAAGCGCTAAGTCACGTGCAATCTATTGTGTGGAATGTGTGATATAGAAGTAATCATTGTGATCTTCAATCTCGCAAACAACGGTTTGATTGACAGCTTTGCGACGCATTCCACGGTTACGGAAAATCTGTAATGATGAACTAACTAATATTAAATTAATATAATATTCAGTAAAGATACTCGACGGACTGCCTACGTTTGCAGAGTAAAACCATGACCAAAAACTGCACACTCTCATACAAAAACAAATTAGTCTTGATGTGATAGAGACTAAACAAAAACACAAAAAACATTGTCGTTGGTTCTTAGAATGTTTGGAAGCAATTCTTTTGTTTTTCATCTGAGAATTCATAGGAATAAACTTTTGGCATGACTAACGTCGATGATATGTCCGATATATGTATGCTTTATTTTATGTAGGTGCAATTTTATTGTATTACCTCGAAATGTGAAAAAAAAAACAGAAGATTTTTTACAACATTATAAATTGTGTATAATATGCATATAAAGAAAAGGCCATAGTAAGAATATGCTACAAGCCTATTGAACTAACTTCAATAACCATTAGCCTTGATTCGGTTCAAAGCCTCCAGTAATATTCGTTATATTTTTTGTACTCGATACTTAGAGATGTTCAGGTGTTCGTACTTTGTTTTTTGTCATATCATTTAAAGTTACCACTTTGAAGGCGTATCGCCTACATCCGTTGTTCTAATATTAACACACTTACTAATACTACAATATAAAGCATTGTTAACTCTTTATATTTAACCACACAGATGTTGTTCTTTATTGAAGTAGAGCATGAGTTAAGGATAAAGATTCTGTTTTTAACGTCTTCGTTATTTCAATACCTGCATTTGACCTTATTTCATTCATATTACGTGAGCAGGAAACTTTTTGCGAAAAAAAAAAATAATTCTCTGTAGGTGTTTTTGTAGGGAAGATAATCAAGCAAGACGCAGAAGCATTTCAATAAATAGAACGTTTTTTTGTCATTTACATAATGATAAACACTGATCTTTGTTCTTGCTGTCATATTCTATAATCTTGAAGGTTATGGTACAAAAGCCTTCCTGTCATGTACATGACGAGTAGTAGTTCTAATGATTGAGTGTAATAACACGAGAAGGCTATTCCATTTACATGAGACAAATGAATGTATTTTAAGTCAAACCGAACTTTTATGACACAGTATTTATTTACACAAGCCAAGTTTCGATCCAAGTAGAACCATCGAGAAATGCTGTTTCTTATTCAGTAACTAAATAAAATTCAGCAAACTTAAAGAACTTATTAAAAGTAGATATATGTTTTCTAAAATACTAATACAGTTTATTGTACCTAATAGGTAGTGTTATGTATAATTAGCAAAGAAAGTTAATTGACTTATCATCTTAAATCATAGCAACGTCGTAAACGGTCACTTGAAAATAGTCGAGTTACAAAAAAATTTTGGCGTTCAGCTCACAGTACACTAGAGAAGAGATTTCACATGTAGACATTCGTGAATCACGGATTATTTTAATTATTTTAAACGGCCAACAGGTATTCTTTAAATTGCATTTGAAGGCACCAATTATTAAAGATTAATTATTTTATTCGACTGTATTAACTGTAGGATTAAATAGCGTTCGAGTAAGCATAACGAATGCGTCAGACATCATACAGTACTCTATATATTGTTTGCATATTTTATTGGGTTAAGCTTATATTAGTACAGGCTGAGAGGTACTTATTAAAAAGGTTTTGCTATGTCCTCACATAAACCGTTTAATATTATTTAGAATACAGGGTGAAAAACTGTATTCGAAAATATTGTTTTACATCTAGCAATCTAATAAATGATCAACTCATCAGACTGCAAGAGTTTTCTTTTTACACTTCAATTACACACGTGATACTTGGAGTTTAACATGAGAGAAAGAAATGAAAAATATGTAAAAAAACATCTCTTAGATACAATGTACTAGGTAGACGAGATACGTACTATAGGAAAAACCAACCAAAAATACTTATGCTATTACGATTTAGGTTTCGTACGACTTAGTTCCAAGTTTTGATCATTAGCACTGAGGTTGTTCAAAAAACTATATCATATTTGAGTTTCGTCGCTTCCTCATTCTGGTTTATGTCAAGCAATTCCGTCAACTAAATATTAATCATTGGTTGAGCCAATCATTGAAGTTTATGGAATATGATATATGGATTACCTACATGGGTAATGTTTGATCTTGAAGTATTCTGCTAGATATTGTGAGGTCATGCGCTCACGCACCCCACAAGGCCGTCCAGTAGTTAGCTACAAGGGCAAGTGCGCATCTTGAAATAGAGCCGAGGCGTAACCTGAGATTACGATTATTGCTTTAGGGCTGAAGTTGAAATAATAAATAATTTTAGAATTTATTTATTACGGAATATATACAAAAGTTCAGAAAACTCTGTGTGCTGTGATACAATTTTTATTGGAAAGCAATAGAAAAATGTGGAATGGCTAATTGCGGAGCCAGTTTTTTGATACATAAAATTTGATAAATTCACAAACGTATTTAAATTGATTTTGTTTTGTGTACTAATAACATTTATTATATGAAACTCTCTTACCAAAGTTAATTCCCTCAGTGGAGGGAACTCCATTGAGGAAAAATTAATAGTTCTATCTCAATTTATTAATAAATATATTCTTGTTCTTGGTAAGAGGGGAGAAATTTCTTTTGATATACAAGGTTTTACATTTTGATGCTATAAGCCTCCTCTGTAAAACAAAAATTGTTACACTAAATCTAACTACAACGACCTGAAATTAAATTCTTTAAGTATTATATTGAGCAATATATATACATTTTATTATTTTTCATTTATATAATTATATATTATACAGAATTCAATCGAAATGGGTCTAGATCCAATGTGGGCCGGCATAGCGGTGCTTCGTTGGCAAATTGCCCGGAGCCACGTTTCGTTCAAGTCATCATGTATCACTGTCACGATAATATCTACTTTTAATAAAACAGGTCTGTTTTCCATAATTTGTCTAGAATACTTAATAATCTAACAAGGTTTCGTCAGTTCACAGGATCGTCCCCTGAGGGATGCCTAATTTAATTGCAAATTCACTCGACTGCGAATTGTAATGAGAAATTAATAATAGACATATGGTTTAATATATATATTTATATTTAATTAATATATAAGGGAAGAAACAGGTACTAGAAATACGCAATTTTGTATAAAATTTTAATGTTCATTTATATACAACTTACACCAAATCGAAAATACCTTCGCATACCGTGCGACGTCTATTTATACAGGTAGAATTCGACTATAGTTATACAAGCAAAAACAAATGAATCATGATTCATGTGTGACATTCCGTCGAAATCTTACTTTTATAACAGTAAAATAAATATTTTTAATAATATTTTTTAATTTATGTATTTTTTTTAACAACTATATGTATGAGAACATACTAATATTAATTTTCATCATTATTCGCGTCGGTTCCATGGTGTAATGGTTAGCACTCTGGACTCTGAATCCAGCGATCCGAGTTCAAATCTCGGTGGAACCTGATCTTTTTATTTTTTTATCACATCGCTCGTTTCAAACTCTTACTTTAATTTAATTAACTTAAAGTCAAATGACTTAATAATATGCTTCTGTTTACAAAGCGTTTCAGTTTATTTGATATTACGGTTCAAGAAGGATCTCATTGTAAATATTAAATGATATAATATGAGAAAGGAATTACAATGAATGATATCACAAGAGTAATTAACGTGTTTGTTACATATTGTTATTGGATCGGCCGATCTCAGTTCAAAAGCCTCATTATGATCACAGCGATTACTTGCGTATGTTGGTTAAGATAAGATGGTATGCTAAGAATCACTGTGATTGGGTCCTATTGTACCACGAGACGAGATAACTCGCCAATGATTCGGTGGACACTTCGTTATGTGCGTATCACCATACCATATGCAACACATTTATTTAATGGTATCAAGTATGAGTCATTTTTTATTGAAGGGTCCACTTAACAATGAATGATCTCTGGTCGTTTCATGTTTAATAAATGGGTTTTTAAATTTATAAATGATGAAAAATATACCTAGTATATATTTTCACATTAATAATTATTTGTCAAAAATCATCAGTTTGGTATAATTAAAAATTATGATCTTACTCGGAATTCCATCTTTATTACAGCGGACTTAAGTCGGTATACTCTATTTGACTTGTTCGAGGGCGACCACAATGCTTTGCCACCACGTTCTATACAATATAGGCCGCTTTATTATACCGAAAAAGTTGTAAATTAACTTGAAGATATTATTAAAGATATGATTATTTTTTAGCATTTGGGTGAAGATCAATTAAGCAGAGTTAATAAACCTGAAATATAGCATTATATCAGTAACTATTAAATTGCTAGGACAAATTAACATCGCCTCTCACAATCGACTCTAAGATGACATTATTAGCTTTCTTCATGAAATTCGTAGAATAAACTAATTTATAGCTAAGTTTGGCGTTGTTTAGGCAACAGATTACATTCATATTGAATTCCAATCAGTTATTAATTGTTATTGTAACATTTACATTAAGTAGTTGTGTGGTCCGGTAAACACAATAGGTATATGTGTGGTTTCAGACATACTTTTGAAACTAATGTGTACGGTCACACTCGTCCGTATATTATTCTTCATTTGATGCGACAGGAAGGCATCCCCACGTTGCATACTTTCGCCATTCTTCGTCTTTATGAAATGCTATTCTCTTTATAATGATGCCGCAGAACGGTGTAATTATTACTACAAAAACCTCGGCCTGAAATATTTGTCTCATCGTAATTCGGAGCTTTTTTTAAAGAGATGAGTTACTAAGTAGCATAAGATTGTCAAAACATTTTAGTGTTTATAAATTCTAAGTTAAAAATGTCATTATAAAGTTCCGGAGTATTTCACAAAATTTGTTCTTGTATTTTTATGTGCATTCCATAGAAATGACTAAGCTCTGTTTAAATTTACATTATGTTTTCTGGTATTCTTAATTCTTTCTCGTTAATTCCTTATATAATTGAAATCTTTTTTCCTTTTTGTAGGTTGTAGGCTATTTTTTTATACATTTATACATTTTATACTGAATCGTCCCATGCCTACTAATGTCGTATTTATTACCAACTATACGAAACTGATTGCAATTGACAACAATTTTTACTATTCGTACATTTCGTTGTTTGTATTCTGAACAAGTAAAATTATATTTTCATTAAAACGCGTTTTGAAAACAGGATAGTTTTACTGCGCTGTACGCCAAGAGCTAGTATAAAATCAATAGGTGCAACTTAACTTCTGTCAATCGATGATCGAGCAGCCAAATAATACAATTGATATATAGCCCACCGGCGGCGTTTCCCACAGAGCTATTAGAATGTTCCCAGCGACTTTGGCGCGGTAATCACTGCTGGGACATTTTCCGAAACACATAATTGGGGATTCTTAAATAATATATTGTTCACATTTATGAATTAAGAATTGACAAGTCAATAAAGATCATATAAAAAGTTAAAAGTCAAATCTAGAATTATCGGTTTTTGCTAACTGACATTAAGTTAATACCACTTTTTTAAAGAAAAACACTTTGTTAACGGATTAATTTATGTATTCTACAAAATTTAAGTATACATTGTTTTAAATTTTACCGACGTTTCGCGTGCTTTAACGCGTGGTCACGGTAGACTGAAGACAAAAGATGTTAATTGTCAAAATAAGTGTCTAATGTGTTAGGTTTATGTGTTATCTGTATTTATTACCCCGGAGTTGATATCGACTAAAACCGGAAGGATTTTTACAAAACTGGCTCACGGTGTCCTCCACTTTCCCGGATTGTTTTTCATGACATTTTAGTTTAGATATAATTAGATCCCAAGTGTTTGATAATTTTAAGCCGTCTTCTCTATTGAAATTAGGGTGTTTTTTGATTTCAATTGCTTCTCGTACCAATCTTGGGAAGAATCTTTTTTCCTTCGCAAGTACTTTTGGTTGGTCGAGCGTATATAGTGATTGGCCTATTAATTTGTGTTCACAGACTGCTGATTTTGTGTGTCGTCTATGTCTTATGTCTGCAAGATGTTCTTTCAATCTGCTGGATAACACAGATTCTTCACAATACCACTTTGTGAAAAGTCTGTGGGAATAAATTTCCTATAAATCTTTTAATTTGTAATCTGTAATTTGTATTTAAGTATAAAATACCTATCGTTTATATCTCTTTCAATGGATTATGTGGGTACAATTATTTATTCTGCTTCCTATATTTAATTTACGCGTAGTCAAAGTAAATTTGATTATTGTACGGCGCCAACTGAGTTGATTTAAGGATAAGGCATTTCCAGATGTGAGTTCTTTAAAGTATATTTATATTGCAGCTATACACATTATTACATTTATTTACAGCAATTGTTTATTTGGTTGTGTGGTTAAGTGTAAATTTCGATATTTTTTTAAATGCTACTTGCATTGTGTGAATTTCGCGCTTGGAATGTTTGTAGAGCTAGGTAGAGACAATGGAAAATAGTGAACATTATAAAGTAATAATGAAATTTTTATTTTATAATTAAAATAAATTAATTCGTGAACATTTTTTCAGAGTGAATATCGATTTGCTGGTGGAGGCTATCCACGAGTTAGTAGTCGAGGAGGGAGCCGCAGTGGTGGCCTCTGCTCGGCGGCATTGGTGGGAGGAGCGCTACTTGCCGCGGTTGCAGTTCTGGCAGTGGCAGCACTTGCTTTTTATATGGGCGCTTTAAGACCGGATAACGGTGAACGTAAGTTTTGCATTTATATACACTCAAATCATCTTACAGTTTAAATTGTTAATTGCTTTTGTAATTAGTATTGGAATAGTAAGCAAGCAATAGCAAGTATTTTTACTTTTTTTAGTCGATGTTCGATATTTTTTTAATGATGAAATTATTATAATAACTTTCTTGATTTTCATTAGCTAAGTTGGCATCACTTTTACTTGCACTTCACTATATATATGATTGTAAAAAAAGAAACTAAACTAACATATTTTCAGCTATAATGACTTTTGAGGGGACGCTGAGAGTAACGCGAGGGGACGTCTATGGGGGTGCACCGGGAAGTCCAGCCTGGCGCGAGAGAGCCCGACGATACGGAGTTTCTTTGAGGCAGGCGTATGCAGCTCCATCACCCTTACGACAAGCATTCACCGGCGCCATCGTTACAGGCTTTGGTGATCGACGTTTAGATGTACATTTCAAACTTTATCTTGATAGAAGAAAAATACCAAGGTAGCATATTTTGTGGATACATTTAATTATAAGCGCCAATAATTTATGACTATTGATATATTTTTATTTTTATTTCCAGCTCCGTATCCAATATTGAAGAAACATTAAAAAATATTCTGATTCAAGATTCACAATCCAAACATTCTGCATTTGGACAAATAAAAATAGATCCAACCAGTATAGTAATAAAAAGAGATTTAGAACATACCTATCACTCTGAACAATATGTTAAAGAAGCACTGAACGAAAGTATGGCCACTAGTCATCCAAAACCATCCTCACCTCAAAATGACAAAGATAAAACCCTGCAGAGTAGAGTGGGCGTGGTACGGAAAACAACTATAAAGCCAAATTCACCAGGAAAGAAGACTGAACCTGATGAACCTGATATTGACACTGAAAATATTCCTGTTGTTCAGGGCTCATTTGGTTCTTTCCAAATTACTAAAACAGAAGCTGATATCACTGAAAATAAACAAACTAAGCACGATGACAAATTTAATCACAAACATACCCAAGTTTCGAAAAATTCCAAAGCTACAACGACATCTACAACAACGTCTAAGCCTTCCACAACATCTACTACTACTAAGACAACGACTAGAAAGATTTTGTCTTCGACTTCAAAGAATCGGCCTTTTACAATAAAATCGGCTATAAATATAAAACCGAAAGTGGAAACAGTATCAAAGAAGATAGAAGAAGTTACTCCAACAACACGAAAACCTCAACAGGTTACTACACTGAAAACATTGGCAACGACAACAACAATACCGAAAACTAGTACAACCATTAGAACAACAACAAGCAATGTGTCCAAAATTTTATTTGATCTACTTACAAATGAAAATCATGATAAAGACTTACCAAAAATCGATAGTTTATTTACCGTTCCACATATCGCAATTGATAATGAACCGTGGCGACCTATCACTAAACCTTACTACGAGACTACTAGTAAAATCCCAACATCAGATGATGAAATAAGTGAGGCAAGTGTTAAAGAAAGAATTGGTGTTGCAGAAGTAATTGATGATATTTCAGTTCTAGAAAGTATGCTAACACCAATACCACCTGGTAAACATAAAAAAAATCCTGTTCACAATCCAAGTGGGCTTTACAATATTGATCCAAAATTATCGGCAGACGTATATGTTCCAAGTCCTGTATACACTAGTTTCACATTACCTACCTTTGCACCACCATTAAAGGATATGGAGACCTTAGGGTCTAGTTATCCAAAACCTTACCCTTTACCTGTAGATAAAATTAGCGGAGTGGTAGATTACATACCGGAATCAAAAGAAAATGTGGATGACAACGATGGTAAGCCAATGGAAAGACCACCGAAAGATAAAACAACGGTGGTGTCTATTAACGTGTTGCAACCAGAGCAACCAGATAATAACACGGAAAAAATTTCCGTAGAAGGAGTGTCAATTGTAAAACTAAATAATACCTCATCTTTATCAACTATTGTGGCCACAACTCCACTGGAGATAACAAGTACGCAATCTTATACGAATGAATTAAAGGAGATCCCATTAAATATAACAGCTGCAAGGAACAATGAAAATAGAACGAAAGAGAATACTACAAAGAGGCCAAACAATAAAGTATCACTAATTCCTACTTCCAGTGCTCCGTTCCACACTTGGGAACTAGTTAATACATCAACAAATAATAATGAATCAAGCAATAAAGCATCACCTGATAAATATTACAATGATACTTTACAAGCTATAATTACAAAAAACGACGCTCTTTTTCCAAATACAACACCAAAGTTTCAAAGTAAAATATCTATCCTTCGGAATTTAACCGATATTATTAAAAAGTATTCTCAAAATACCTCCCAAAAACCACCAGAACATGAAACTGCAAAATCAGAAATAATGGCAAAATCTGATGATTTTAGTATTGAAGATGATGACACCATATCCGGTTCTGTTGAGGTTGTATCTGATGACGACTTAGAATTAACGACAGCTGCTGTTATTACATTGCTTCCTGCTAAATCCAATCTCGGTGTTAATAGGCCTCTACGTCCACGCCCAAAATTAGAAAATAAAAGCTCAAATTTTCTTCCCGACAATGTGAATGAAAATAGTGATCGAGATATTCAATCAACAGATAATTTGGCCGAAGCTTCTGAAATTGTGTCAATAACAACAAGTATGAACAATGGTAATAGAGCACAACACTTAGAAGGAAAGGACCGAGACTTAGAGCCTCACTATAATCGAACTAGATTGCCTAAATCAAACGACAAATTGAACACATTTTTATCATTTGAGAATAAGACTACTGGTGATGAATTAAATAATACAAGTGTACCTCAAGGAACATATAGAGTGTCTTATCATGTTACTGGGAGTGTTAGCAGTAAACAAGCAAACAAAACCCAACTATTACCGGCGTATGAGTTAGCTTTAGAACCAGATGTGGTACTGGAGATTCCTGTAAATCAGACAAGTACTCTATCGGTCGATAAATTGAAACAACTAGCAAGCCTGGCCACTATATCCAATTATAATAACAGTAATTTGTTTCGTTCTGGTGGTATAATTTCAACAAAAGCAATTCCTTCAAGTTATACTTTGAATCAGGCAGGCTTTAAAATTTTAACCAAAACGTTCAACAAAATCCAACAACCTACGAAACAGGATGAAAACAGTTTTGATAACTCGGAGAAAACTTATAGCAAACCCTACTTAGAAAAGGCGCACAAAGAAAAAGAAACGGTGGTGGAAAAAAATGAGCAAGGTACTGATAGTATAACACCTAGTGGTTAAATTTCAAAATTCATCTAGTAACAAGTTATAAAAAATACAATGTTTTATTTTTGTTATTTCCATCAGTGAAATATTAACATTAATGGATTTTGTGTGTCATTCAACCGATAGGGTTTATATAGATTGTATATTATAAAATAACTTGCACCTTTTCTCCGTATAAATGTGAAGTCTGAGAAATTTCAAGTTTTATTGAAGTATTTTTTATATCATATCATTAGAAAATTTAAAATAAACTGTATCCTAAGTATTGCTGACCGCGGAAATAAAATAAATTCTTTCCAATTTAGTCTAGACTCTAGGAGAGATGGGTAAAGTAGTTGTGCTTATCATTGAACATTATTTTCAGAAATGTGTGATAACTCAACATCATTCCGGTGTACATCAGGAGCATGCATTTCTTTGACGTCAAGGTGTAATCGGCTAATAGACTGCCCTGACGGAGAAGACGAAAAGGCTTGTTCGTGCGCAGATTATTTGAGAGCGGAATTCTCCCAATCCAAAATTTGCGATGGCGTAGTGGATTGCTGGGACTATTCTGATGAGAAAAAATGTGGTAAATATTTACACAATATTATAAACAAGTAGTTTGTAGTTATCTTTTAAGGTTATAGTTCATGGGTAGAAAACTATATTATCCCTGAGTGACGTAGACAAAAGATAAAATAAATAATAAGAATACAAGTATATATATAATATAGAATCGACCTTTGTTCTATGACCGCATCTTCAGTAAACGAAAACAAACAAGTCCAGGTATAGTATGTTAATTTTTCTTAAGGTACCAATGTCCTGATTGTCCAGATATAAAACCCATATAGCAAATTTTGGCTAATTGTTTTATATGTGACGTTATATTTTCAGAATGGTGTCAAGAAGGTCAGTATGTCTGTGCGAATGCCCGTCAATGTGTGGAGATGAATAAAGTGTGTGACGGAAATCCAGACTGTCCCTTGGGTGACGACGAAAAGAGCTGCGTAGCTTTGGGAGAAGAAATGGGGGATAACGACGTCATACCGTATAACGAAGAAGGTAAGGCATTCATTTAATGAGTTGATTCGCGTTTATATGTAATGTTTATAAGGACATTTTGTTCCTGTCATTTTAATGGAACTAAGGAATGAAATTTTAAACGTATGTGTATATTTACGATGGTTATATAATAACATAAATAATAGAACAAAAACATTTTCTTAGTTATTCAATAGAAGTCAAAAATACCGATCAAATAAAAAAAACACTTTTGAACGGAGTTATGTATAAATATTTAGAGGATTTATATCTAATAGTAACTGTTGAATCAATTTAGTAAAAAAACCTAACGGCCTATCTATCGATTTTTTAAAGAACTATTCCGTACCGTGTCCACTCTGCCTTAGATTTAAAATTTCGTCCGCCACACACAATTGAATTAGTTTGAAAGAGTTGCAATGCTAGTTCCCGCGGGATCCCTTCACTTTTATGGGGTTTATAAATTTTATAATACATATGTTTTTAATACTAAGACATGGCACTCCTAACTAGATGTCAACCCATTATGATTATATCGCCTTTACATCCCACTAGAATATATAAAAACTAAAAAAGGGTAAATAATATGTATATATTTTAAACATATTTTATTTTATTTTAATTAATATTAATGTTTTACATACGATATTTTGCCAATTACAGGTTTCGTAATGGTCCGCAAGCGCGGTGTTTGGGGAAGACTATGCGTGGAAAGCTTCGACGCAGTGGTTGCGCAAGCTCACAGTTCGTTGAAGCTTCCAGACCTGGGCAGAGCCGTTTGCCGAGCAATGACATTTCAGTAAATACAAATATTTTCACTCGCATGTATGGATATTATTTCCATCTGCATCCGCAAATCCGTTTCCACAAATTTGTAATCGAACTGAAACCATGTTTTATTAGAACCAGTGTCAACTTGTTTTTTAAAACATTTATGCAAGTATCACAGTTCTATAGGAGTATTGCGTTTAAAATCTGAATTTATACAAAATTTTACTGATTTAAAAGCCACATGTATGGAGATATTGAAATTGTCGAAATTAATGTAAAGTGAAAGTCTTATATTTTAACGACATAAGAAATAGGAACTCACAAACAAATGCATGCACTTTTACTGTTAAACCAATTTTGAAAATTTTTTTGCCACTCTTGTTACAATCCGTGGTGATCTCAGAAGCTGAAGAATCCGCTTAGATAGACTTTCACGTGCTCCAATTTGATTGGTTTCGACTATATCGTTATGAAAATTTGCTGGAGTTAATAAAATTGTAATGTAGACTCACAATTAAATTTAAAATGGCGGCAAAATGTAAAAACAGAGATTTTTAAATGTTGAAATTACTTTTAAAATATTGTTCATGTAAGTGGCCAGTTCCGAATACTGTTAGCGTGACTTATGTATAATGTCTATTGTACACTAGAAGGCATCGCGTATAGTGCAAGGTAGTACTTAGATGGGAAAGGAGCAGAAAGTAATTCATTTCAAACAATCGAAAAATGTGTTTTGGTGAAAGTTTTGTTAATAAAATTTCTTTATCGTCTTTTTTATCGAATCTTGAATGAACACGAATAAATAAAGTAAATCTATTTTTCCAGAGACGCCCCCGTGGTAAAAGAAGCGAGGGAAGGCAGAAAAATGAGTTCAGTTGGGTACTGGGAAGTGTGGCATAACGCGAACGCCCGCGCAGCTGACACGCGATTAACGTTCAAGCGATCTACCTGCGCGCGCCATCGGGCTTTGCGAGTGCGTTGTAAGGATCTTGATTGTGGTATTAGGCCGCATGCAGATGCACAACAACCGAGGTAATTAAAATCGATTTTGCATTTAAACGTTTCACTAAATTCATGTAAGATATTTTTAGTAGTTTTAGTTGCTCTTGACTAAAATTATTGTATTAACAATCTGTTTATTGATAGTTAGGTAACCGTTTAGATTCACATTTGATAAGCATAACAGACATTGCCCTGTTTCATAATATCTGAAAAATACCTATAGAACTAGGTGTAGCAATAGTGGTATTGGAGGTTAGCGAACATAGTCGGTATGTGTGTTGTAATGGTAGGGAAGCTAATCGAGTGCGGTGGGGCAGGGTGGTGGGCGGCGACGGCGCAGCGGCGGGTGCTTGGCCCTGGCAGGCAGCGCTGTACCGAGACGGGGACTTCCAGTGTGGCGCAACCCTTATTTCTTCTCAGTGGCTGCTCTCCGCTAGCCATTGTTTCTACCAGTGAGTGTTGCTTTATAAATCTGCCCTATTGTCTTCTTTTTAGGCTAGGACTTTAAATTGATACTAATAATCGTTTCCATCTAAGATAATCCTTTAAATACGATCTGAAGGCCATTATAATATCTATATCCATTACAAACAATACTGCAAGTATGTAATTTTAATGTATGTAAATGCATCCGAAGTATGTTAAAATTATGTATTCAAATAAAAGCAGTAACATTTTATATATTCTAAGGTATAGTCTATAGCGTTAGGTATTTCTGGACCCTTAGCTTAACATTCTCGAAGTAGGTCTTGTCGTCAAGCTAAGAATACATATTTTTAGTTTTACGAAGCCAAACGAGTCTTAATTTTTAAATTGATCCAATTCTCTTAAGTTAAGAACTCGTTGAAAAAAATTGTAAAGTCAAAACATTTACTCAATTTTTGTTACATGGAACAGGCTTTATCGCGTAAAATAGCTAGAGATATGACAGTCAAGTGACGTCAGTCGTCGAGTCTCAGAAATATAATTACATGGCAGAGGATATGAAATTTAGCTATAAAACAGCAATTATGTGGACTGAAATTTGAAAACATTATTCTTATAGACCAATATTGTCTTCATGTGTTACGATACCTTGAAATACCATCATTCTTAGGGCAACAGAAGCACATTGGGTAGCTCGTTTGGGTGCCCTTCGCCGTGGAGCCTGGCCCCGAGGCCCTTGGGAGCGAATCGCTCGAGTGCGTCAAGTTGTGTTGCACCCGCGTTATGCGCCACGCGGTTTCCGCAACGACATCGCGCTGTTACGGATCGATCCCCAGGCGTTGCACGCACGACTTCGACCTGCCTGCTTGCCTCCGCCCCGCGCTCAGCCACCCGCGGGACGATATTGCACTGTCGTGGGATGGGGACAGCTGTATGAACACGAGCGGGTGTTTCGTAAGTATCGTTTTAATCGACAACCCATTACTTTCTAGACAGTTTTTTCTCTTTAGCATCTATGTACATTTTCTTATACGTGTATGAAGGCGCTGTAACTTCGATTAGATTCGAGTTTAAATTCGCAGGTTTGATTAAAGGAAGGAAAATATAGAATGAACTAATCCCTATGTATTTGTTTGTAGCGGACACACTGCAAGAGGTGGAATTGCCGGTGATATCAACAGCGGAATGCCGTCGTCGAACACGACTGCTGCCTCTATACCGGGTCACTGAAGACATGTTCTGTGCGGGTTACGAACGAGGCGGACGAGACGCCTGCCTTGGCGATTCGGGCGGACCGCTTATGTGTCAGGTACTTTCAGTGTTTTATTTAATATACTTCGATTAGAATATCCATACAACTCCTAAAAATCTACATTATAGTAATTGTATTCTTAGTATATCGTCTGATGATTAAACGTATGGTGTCAAAACACAAAGTTAAAATAATAGAATGAAAAATAAAATGAAACTATATCAATTATTCCAGGAATCAGACAGGTGGTACATCCACGGTGTCACAAGTAATGGGTACGGATGTGCTCGAGCGAACCGCCCCGGCGTTTACACGAAAGTGTCCAATTACATAGACTGGATAGACAGCGTGATAGAGACATTCACGCCTCACAATGAGACCGAATTCGCCAGCAATGAAACAGAGTCGAGCGACGAGTTCTACGCTGACCTTGAGACAGCTGAGAACAAGCGGCCAGATGTCAAGCAATTTGACACATGCAGGGGCTTCCGGTGCCCGTTGGGCGAGTGTTTGCCGGCTTCGAGCGTGTGCAACGGATTCTTGGAATGCTCAGACGGAAGCGACGAATCTCAGTGTCCACAAGGAGGAAACTTAACCCGGATTGAGAGTTGAGCCAGTAATATTAGATGACTTTCGACTGATATTATATAAGTAGATTAAGTTATGAAGCACTTCTTTCACATACTCGGGCTCTGTATATATAGATCTAGTGTCCAATGAACTATCGCTTTATGTACCTATTTATTGAGCATGGATAACCTTTTCCGTTTGAATTCTCTTTTATTCCTTCAAATGGACGATGTGAGCCATGAATAAATCTTTAAAATTATACATCTTTTTTATTTCCTCTGTAATATTTATCTCTATACTTGAAATTACAGAAAAGAAAACACGTAATATTTCTTAAAAAGTATTTTAATCTCTCGACAAATAAATTATATTCCAAAATAATGATGGCATAATAAATAATTACGATCAGTTAGAGTAATAAATTGTTACATTTCAAAACACAAGATGATTAAACATTAATTCTCATATGCAATACTTTAACACAATACAAATCACTTAATTGTTTAAAGTCCTATGTCCTAGATTAAAATATTTACTGAGAAACTGTCACGTGATATAAATTACAAATAGTAAACAGTTTTAGAAAAGCCTTCTTCAATATAGTCGGGGTTTACGTTACGAGTTGACAGGACCCCGTACGTTAATTTCGAAACATTCACACTCCTTATATCTAAGCGCAGAGATATACCAATAGAGAAGTAAACAATTATAGTTTGAGATATTATCATGGTTTTTAAAACAGTAACTAAATATATGATGTTCCAGAGGAAAATTATACCCCAGCAAGGTTACGTAATGAGATTGACAATTCAGTTAATGTAGCCTGCGCTAACCAGGATTATTTTTCAAAGCGAGCGAAAGCCTTATAGTAGGTGACTAACATTCAATTCTCTATGGTAAACCTCTGCGCATCTAAACCTAAGTCTACGCCGTACAACGCGGTACTCAAACGATTGGATGTCCAAAATCAAAATAAAACACCATACAAGGAACATTACAAAGGCCAGTAAATATTGAAGTTATCTACGTATCCAATTATCTTACTAGTCGAAATGAGCAAGAATTAGAGTTCGGCGCCCCGGGAATATTTGTTATACTTAAAGTAATGTTTGTGCATTGAGTTCGGGACGTTGAGTGAACTAGCAACTATAGTGCAATATGCATAAAAATGACTAAATTAACCACGCCCCAAACTTGTTAGTATATTAGAAATAAACGTCCCGAGAAGCCGAGACCGCTATAGAATATTCAAACTTGGAACTTTTTAATCTGTTTTATATGGGAATCTAACAACGCTCACTAGCTATACAGTAGTGTCAGAATGCGTTCCAAGTTTAAAAACACCTCAAACGTCAGTGTATTTAGCCCTTGTTTTCGACGGGTGTCGTAATAAGACCAGATGGCTTATTCAGCACCGTCTTATACTGCTCTGGAATGGGGTGCTCCGTCTGAAAAGTGACAATGTTCATTTTACATGGAGGACAAACAATATTTAACGATTCATTATTAAGATAAGGGATGGTAAAATTGTAATATATATAAATCTCCTGTCACGATGTTTGTCCGCGATGGACTCCTAAACTACTTAACCGATTTTGAATTAAATTGGCACATCGTGAGCAGTCTGGTCCAACTTAAGAGATAGGATAGCTTAGATCTTTAATTATAGTCGCAATTTCATTTTATTGCAAATTTGTCTATAATTAATTGACACAATTATCTCTTCACTCCAAAAGGTTCTAACAGATGTCGATACTTTTGGACTGGGTTGAGTGAGTAATCAATAGATGGCACTGCTATGGTAAATCGACAAACGTGTCATATAAAGAATAATTTATTAACCTAAATAAAGCATACTTTTATTGTTTAAAACGCTTTCGATTATAAATATATCCCTGCACGTTTAAAGCTGATAATTATTTTTATCGAACTAAAAAAATGATTGCTATAAATCACATGAATGGCAAAACAACGTTTGCCGGGTCAGCTAGTGTATTATATTTTTAAAGTATATTCAAAAAGACAAGATATATGTTAAGAGATTGTAAATTATGACGTATTAAATTTGATAAATATACGTTTTATAGACAGTTTAATGCGTCTTAGGATACGGATACGTCAATATCCCGGCAAATAAAAGATGTAAACAGGAACTTAGGGCTTTATACACTGAATAAAACGTGCATAACTATACAATAGCGTTAGCTTCGCTGCTTAAGTCTGCATTTGCATACCAATATAGTTTTACGTATACTAGAGACGGTGTGTTATGTTCAATTAAAAGTAAAACTCAGTTTGGAAATGTTTTTTTGTGATCGGTACTTACATAGTCACCATTGGCCTGTGGCACGAGTACATTCATCTCCGAAGACTTGGAGCTGACAATTTCCACATCGAGAGAATCCTTTGATAGGTAAATCTGGCAACCGTCCGTCTTGTCAATCGATATGGTCGGCACCTTGCCTAGTACCTAAAGATCAAAACAAAACTATATTTCACAAACCATTATACTATAATACAGGTTATAAATTGAAAACCAAACATTTACTGCTTTTTAGAAGACATATTAATCCTTATTAACACGATAAAGTACGGTTTCAATAAAACGTAACTTCGGACATAATCCTTATTAGATAAAGTTCGGTATTCAAATATTTTTCCTTAGAAAATTATGTAAATCCAAAATAAAAATTTCATATTCTAACAAAGTTATCACTATAAAATACTTTGTAAAATTATTGAGGTAAACGTTTGAGATGAAAATATCGTAGTCGTTTGATATAGGAAAAAATCATATACACAATATATTCTAGCAGTTGTTGAATTATGTGTCCCATTTTACAATTTAATAGTTACAATCCTTAAAATAACGTATCATTATAATTATGGTTGATTGAAAGAAGGCTACAACACATAACGCAAATAAAAAAGAAATATAAATTTTTAATCATTAATAAAAATCTACCAACACCTTTCAGTTTCAAAATAAGAACATGCTAGAGAGAAGACATCTGTCATTTTAGTCTGTATATTTTTGATAAAATAATATTTTTATTTCTAATGATTATTGTGTGTGAAATTAAAAATTATGGATACAGACAGTGAAATGTTTGGCACTAATAAAGAAGAATTAGTGGATACAGCATCAATTCACTATTACTGGGATCTTGTTATCAATAAATATGCAATTGCTTTTGTACAATATATTATAAGCACCATTTACATAATATACACTCGATTGACACTTTTCAATACGGTAAGCTTCTATCTAATGTAAGCCGAGAACTTCAGTTTTTAATTTTAATAATATTTAAATTCATGAATGTGGACTCATGTCACATGTCTCCAAACATACTGTCTCGTCATTTAAATGCTTAAAGCGTCGAAAATTGTAGTTTATAATTTATTAATGACTTAGGTGCCAGGTGTTTTCACTTCATAAGCTTGACAATTTGAACGTTTTAATAATACTTTCACAGGCAGTTTTTTTCTTCAAATTCGCACCAACCGGATTTTTTATGCATAAGTATATAAAACAAATAAACAAAAAATCGCAAGAAAAATTAAGACAGCAACAAAACGAAATTGAAGATATTCAATTACAGGTGAAATTTTACACATAGACTTTGTGTAATTCTTAAAAAAATGTGGCATAAACAAAACTAATTCTCTTTTGGCCCAAAACCCTCAAATCCTTTTTTTATCCTAGATACAAATAGTAAACACGAAAATGAGTATTCAAGAGGCAGAATATGCAGAAAGACTAGAAGAGTTAAATAAAAGCACCGCTCGACTAAGGAAAAGCCGCGCACAAGTGCGCAGCCTCATTCAGTCTGATGATGAGATAAAACACACTATCAACACTGATAACATCATGGAGTACGACTCGGAGATAAGTGAGCAGTGCATGGCAGTAGGTGAGAACTCACTTAGAATTCTTTGCTATACTTTTGCACCGCCATTTCAACATGTTACACATTTTTGTATTTTTCAGATTGTGAATCGCTATTGAAATTACTGAAAAGATTAGAGAGCGATCAGATTCCAGAATGTGAGAAGATCAAACCCCAGGACAGCTCGGATGAGTTAGCCACGCAAGAGAATAGCCTATACTCTACAGTAAGTGATTCGGAGAGCACGCAGGATTGTAACATCAAGATTGTAAAAGTGACCAATGTGTATAAGGTGGCATATCTTAAACATTACATCAAACAGAAGCGATTACGTAGGGCTAATAGAATCGCACTACTAAAGAAAAAGGTGAAAATTGTAACTTTAAAACCTTTCAGTTCTCACATCGTTGTTCTTACAGAAATGTGCTATTTACAGATTGACAACATTAAGAAGCTGCTGGAGGAATGGCAAACAACCTTGAACATGGTGATAAACAGCAAGTTGACGCTACTGACTATGAACCAGCACTGTATAATGACACCCCAAGAGGCAATGGGCGACGGTTCACAAACGAACTACAGAGAGTTTTCAGACTCGGATAGTGATTTCCGAAATAGTATTGATAACGGACCCGACGAATACGGTTTGAGTTGGGCACACAATACCTATTTGGATCAGCGGAATATGTGTGCCTGCGATTTTGATGTATGTTATTTATAAGTACAATTAATAATATTATCAATTTATCTTGCTAACATAGTCAATAAACACAGGATTATGAAACAGCAGTCACCAGGGAATGTTATGACCAGGAAGATTTTAAAGAGAAATACCAGGCTGTAAAGGCAGATAGTAAACTATCAGGCCCGGGTTATTTAGTTGTACTTCCTGAGGAAACACTGAGTCAGTTGGCGATAGAGGAAATAAGGAGCGAGGCGAGTGAAAATGCGGATTGTCGCGACCTTGTTGCCATGTAGGATTTCTTATTTAAATAAACTTTACGGTTAAACACTTTTTCTCGTTTTTATATAGTATATTTACTTGTGACATATCCAGCTACCAGACCAGTGGTTTTAAAAATAACTTATGTTCATTCGGTAAGCCATTTATTTTACGTGTGAAAGTCAGTTAGAAAATTCACATGTTCCCACTTTGCCTTGAGCAATAAAAAAATAGAGCATATGTTTACGTAATAGACAAGTTAATTAATGTTGAAAGTCTAATTTCGTATACAAAATACCGGTTAAATTACATTCCGGATCCACATAAGCCACGATAACAAAATTGGCGCAATGAACTCGTAATATTATTTCGCGAAAGGTAAACCTCTAACCGTAAAAGCATCTTTTACGAGCAATACTTTGGTTTTATATACACAAACATTCTGTGATATGTAATTTTTGGTTTCAAAACTATTAAATTAAATTTATAAACGGCAGTTAGTCGACGGCTTTTTTTTTTCTTTTATTTTTCCAGTCATTATTCTATTAATGCAATTATTTTGTAAGTATTTGTTGTTTCTAATATCAAATTGTATATATCAAGATGTAATTGATTCAAACATTTTATTACTAACCTGCATCTGAACTGATTGACAGTTGACAAACTCGATGCTGGAGACGAGGTTGTCGAAGACCACTGCACACTTGGTGCAAGAATCTAGGATTACACCGTTGACTTTGCCGCGTACGGTAAGCGACGAGTCGCGGCATCTGAACATGTACACCATATTGTTCATGTCCGCGTTCTCCACAACCAAATTGGAGTTACCCTTTTGGTATTCCTGTAACAACATCATACTTGGTTACCACTAAAAGGGTGGAAATGTAAAATGGTTGTTGGATAGTGGAAACGTGATTGTTTATGGACTAGATTTACCTATACAGAAATTGCCAATGAAACGAACGGATCTTATTTGCTATGTTTATACCAAAATAAGTAAAACTACTTCAATTAAATATATAAGGCACATAAGACTTGCCTATAAAACATCATTCAACAGATATGCCAAGTTGTAACATTAGTATCAATGTTTCCGTTGGAGATTCGTTGTACGAAATATAACTGTTTGTAAACATTTCTACCGTACCGCGTAGAGCGAACTGCGACACACCCTTATGAATATTAAACCTGATTTGAATAATCTCTATAAACAAGTCGTAAATTATATGAAATCTAATAGAAATGCTTTCCAGCCGCGGTGCTTAGTCTGCCATTAACTACATAAGCTGAAGATAAAATATGGCTGCAAATACAGAACTGTTCCAATAAAGTTCTATCCATACAAAAAAGGAAAAACTACATCCTTTTGAATTTTTATGAGATCTTCAAGGGCATTCTGCCAATAGATTCATTGATATTATCCACAAGTTTCTAACAATTGAAGTCTTTAGCCAAGAAACTTCTATAATGTATATGTACATTTTCTTTAGAATGTGGAACATGTCTGGGATTAATTTATACGAAGTATTTCCCCGTGAAATGGAAAATAAAAACTGGATTAATATTTGTTCTTATAATCCATAAATAACCCATACTTAGTCTATTCAAATTAATATGCCCAAAACAAAAAATATTGCTCCACCCAAATTGGTAACATGAGATACTGAATAATGTAAGGTAGGTTACGTAAAGGTTATGTGAGGGACGAAACACCGCTTTAGGCAGATTAATACAGCTAAGCCAGGCTTTTTGTCGCTATTTTGATAAAAATCATTATAACAACTTTCTGACGGCCGGCAGTCAGTTCGCCGTGGTTCCACCCGCGTTAGGCCTTGCCACATCTCCTAGTTAAATTTCCCGTTATTTACCAAAAAAAATCTTGCATAAATACATTGGGATTGATAATATATTTGTAAGAAACCGTTAATAGCCAATTTTAAACGATTTAAAAGGAAAATAAATCTGAGATATTGTAAAGAGTAGCGGCGCTTATCCCTCACTTCAAGGCCGAGGCAGACAAAGGCTCGATAAAATGTTCCTACACGAAATGTCCTATAGATGTTTTTTCTGGTTCGTTACTCGGTTTATTTCTCATATATTTTGGTCTAACACCAGTAAAAGACACTTTTAATTCAACGTTCCTAAAATCTAGTTCAATCTAATCTGCCACACCAAATACAAAATTTTTGTAGGTTTTGTTGCATTATTTAGAACTGCTACGCAATGTCACAAAATGTTTGAAATGACGTTGAAAAGCTGGTTTACACATTGTGTTTATAACGCCTTATGACCCTATTTATAGAAATATTTACTGATTCATTACCATTCTTAAGAATCGTGAAGCATACGAACACGCTCAGATGAAATTTGTTTATGTAATACTAAATTATTAACATTTATCAGAGATTAATATCTGCGTTCTTTCTTAATAGACAATAACTTTGATTATAACAGCACCGTTTTATACAATTTGTTAGCTTAATGACGCTGCCTATTGAACATGATAAAGGTTATTTACATTTTCTTACATACGCCCCACACGAAATCTTATCATAAGAAACACGGACCAGAAATATTTCTCTTTCTTTATCATCAAGATTGTCACGTACTAGATCTTTCGAGATAAAAGAAATATATGAACAATACTCACAATAAGCCACTTCTTGCCGTCCCGAGCGAACACCGGTGGTTTGTCTGGTAGAGTTCCGGCACCAGGCGTAGGCAGCGGCTTCGCCGGGGGCCCTCGGGGAGCTGCCTTGAAAGGCGCAGGGCCCTCTCTCAGCTGGGGATTCTTGTGGGTCTGCATTTCTGACGTCACTTTGCGGAGGTCTTAGGAAAACAAACATATTACATGAAAAAAGTTTTTCAATAAATTAATCCTAAAAATACTAAATTTTGTATTTTTTCTCTTTCGAGACACTTTCACGAAACAATGACGAGTGTATAACCTGGATTAACATATCATCAGCGTAATGGTTTTGGCGTTTCAGAAATACACAAATGTTGGAATTTGAATTTTGAAATATACTTTAATGTTTATTAATTTTACTTTTGAAAAACTTTCAAAATAATCTTCAATGCAAAATAATATTGCTCTTAGCTTCGTTATTAACCTTCAAAACTCCAGCCGTTCGCAAACTCGCTCTGCATATTTCAACACTACTTAAAATGTGAAAAATACATTACTGAAATGGATGAATGTACTTAAAATAAATACGAAGTTCGTTTATAACGGTATGTACAAAAAATATTAGTGTACGAGACGTATATCTATGAAATTTACATAAAAACCTAGCATGTGATGAAATTAAACATATCATCTAAGTGAAGTGGACGATAATACGCCACCGTTTTATTTCGCATTCGGACAATGGAATGTATTAATATCTATCAATGACAGCAATTTAGGACGAATAATGGCGAATTCGCATTATTATATAAAGTAAATGAAACCTTACACCGTAATTGAAATGTGTAAATGTTGAGGTACTTTAAGTCTAGTTTTGTAAGTGCTAAGTTGCTTAAGCAAATCGAAATAAATGTTTCGCGTCGTATATTCAGAAGATGTTGCTAAATAAGACCAATAATTTTGACCCATACGGGGTTTTGCGAGACCTTAATATAATATGTTGTATTAGACCCGGCTATTTATTTGAACTCGCTATGTCTGAATATGGCCTGAATGGTGAGGGAATAAATAACGGCAAGGCTTTGTACCCATAATTTGAACCGCATATATTCAATCCTACAATTAATTATGCATGTTTAGCCGTAATAATATATGTGGTTCTACATAGCAATATTTATAAGAAGCTGATTGTCTTATGGGATTTCGAAAAAAAAAAATGACCTAACACGCACTGTCAGGTCGCAACCGCAACGCCGAGCCGTACGGACGTGTCCTGGGGGCCCCCCAGGGAAAAAAAAATTTTTTTTTTTTTTTAAATTTTTCCAAAAAAAAAAAAAGTGGGAAAAAATTTTCCTGGGGGATTTCCCCAAGTTTTTTTTTTTTTTTTCATCCCCCTTTTTAAAAAAAATGTTTTTTTCCCCCCTTCTTTTTTGGGGGGAGGGAAACCCCCCTTTTCTAAAAAAAAAAAAAAGAAAAAAGTTTTTTTCCCCCCCGGGGGGGGGGGGAAGAAAAATTTTCCCCCCCCCCGGATTTAATAAAAAAAAAAAAAAATTATTTTTTTTTTTTTTTTTTTTTTTTTTTTTTTTTTCTTTTTTTTTTTTTTTTCCCCAAATAAAAATATTTTTTTTTTACCTAAAAAATTTTTAATTTTTTTTTTTTTAAAATTAAATTTTTTTTTTTTTTTTTTTTTTTTTTTTTTTTTTTTTTTTTTGTGGGGGGGATACACGTAATACATACATCAATACACTGACTCATTTTGGGTTAAAGTATCTCTAGAACTGTAAAATATCCAAAAGCTTGCTCATCCAATCCAGCTCCTAGGTTTTCTAGCCATAGCGACAATGAATCGCTGAATAATGAGCCAATGTTCATGCAAAATATAATTAACATACTGCTGGTCGATGCGGCCTCTCCACGGTTAATCTCAAGGCGAAGAGTGCGCTGCGGTCGTCAACAGCGAGGTTCGAGAAGTCAGCCTCGCCAAATGTGCACAAACTCACCACACAAACGACTGCGATCAGCCAGAAAACAATAAACTGTGCCGCATACAATGCAGGGAACAAAAAAAAAACCAAAAAACACAAAAAAAAAAAAAATAAAGGGGTTGGTGCCCCCCGCCCCCCAAAAGGGGGGGTGCCGCCCCCCAAAACCGGGGAAAAATTTTTTTTTTATTCTTTTTTCCCCCCCTTTTTTA
>CAVNZL010000138.1:5630000-5905000 GCA_963693355.1 Pontia daplidice | reverse complement strand
TGTTTTATTACTATCATTTTCCTTTATGTCTTTCAAATTACCCCTTACTACTGATATTGGTATTTCTAATAACATTTATATACATGCGACAAAAATGGAACAACTCTTATGATATATTTACCTAGTAAATACGTACTTCATTGTATTACGTCTGATATTTATCCTTAGGCCAGCCAATATATGATTATTATTGGAAAAACTTAAACTGTGCACACAGATAGGCTCGCTTACTAACTTTATTGTATCATATGGAAGTTATTTGTCATATCAATCCTCCTCTTGATTCAATTTACAAGAAACGAAAATACGCGTCACAGATAGTTAAGACAAAGTTAGGGACAAAAAATAGTACAAATACTTTTAGAGCGTAGCACATTGAAGGTAAAAATACAATTTGCACAGAACTCCTACTTTACTATATTTGATGGTTACCTGCAGTATGTCTTGATACCCGTTGATGCTCATGTTGTCCGTTAAAATAAGGACTTGCGGTGGTGTGGCTAAGCACACAGGCGACGCTTCTTGAGACTTGGGACTTCCAAGAGGGTCACTGAAGACGGGCAAGCGTTCCAGACGTAATGTCACACGTTCCAGACGCTCAATAAGAGCCTCAAGATCCGAAGCCGGGTTTTGAGTAGCTGCTGCTTCGGTGCCTGAAACATTTTCGTGTTAAGACTGCTTTTCAACGTCGATTGGGTTACATACGTGATCCATAAAAGGTGTTTGCATAGTTTCTACCGGTGCTCACAACAAAATAAGTATTTAAAAGGAAATAGTTTTACAATGATTTAAATTGAATTTAAACTTATGAAAAAGCCATCATTATATTTGCATATTTTGGATGATAGCAAATCGGGCTGAATGTTTTACTAACGTAAATAGGTTTTTATTTATGGGGAAGGGGGCAAACGAGCAAGTCTATCATTAGAATAAAGAGGTAACCACTGTTCGTGGGCACTTCACAGCGCCAGGAGGCTTACTAGTATGTTGCCGGTATTTAAGGGTTCGTTCTTTTCTTGAAGGTTAGGTCACACAGTTTCGGAAAGGCCTCTCAATAATCGATATTTTTAATTTGTATGTACTCACTTTAATAAAAATATCACTACATAGGTATCTATGAAGTTGTGTTCATAACCTCTACTATATTGTGTTATGAAATTAAAAATGTAATTTACGAAGTTTTGAAAAAACATGAGACCTGAGCTTTTATAAAAAAATCAAAATAGATGATTTTTTTTAAATAAGAGTAAGCTTGTCGTTTTATAAAATTGAATTACATAAAAACCCTCTTTAATTTTAAAATGGAAAAATATTTTCCTTTTATATCTACGTCGCTTCAAAATTAAGCCGCCGTCGCACAAAGGTACTTACAGTTTTCAAGCCTATAAAAGTAACTGTTATATTTTATTAGCACAAATTTAAATGAACTGTGAGTGTTCGATCGAATCTCTTTATATATTTATAATAAGTTATTTTCCAAAGTGATTTTTAAAAAGTTGATTCTGGCGATAAGTACTGTACCTGACCTACAAGGTAATGTCCAATGACTTACGAAATGTATTTAAGATATTTTACACAAATAAACAAAATTTAAGTAAAATTACGGCATTGAATAAATTGGGCAAATACAAACGAATACCATTTCTATTCTCTGGTGTATTTTGTATGAGCACATTATTTATCGCGTTCTCAACGCTTTCAGTCGAATTCTTCTCTCGTTTCTCAAACAGCTTAATTAAACTCCTCATATCTTTACTCCCTTGCTCCATATTTTTCCACAACCACTAACTTATGAACAAATAATACTTTTAAATTGAGAACTATTCAAATTGTAACACTCGCTTCGTCGAGCACTATCAAATGACTAAGATATGAGCGATAATGGCTTACGCTGACTTACAAAAGTGATGATAAAGCAGTCAACAAAAACTTGATACTATTCTAGGTAAATGCGATCGAGATTACAATAGAAAAAATATATATGTTGTTCTATTTTTCTAATACACAGCGATATTAGCAACTCTTCTCTTCTCTACATCTATAACAACATCGGCGCATTTCGGCATGGTGACAACATCATTGTGCTTTCTTTTTAATTAATCACTCTTTTGCCGTTTCATTTCTTAGTTCGCCGATGCGAGATCCATGTATATAAAATATACTTTATTACATAGAATCAAAGACAATACACAGCTGATATGTAGGAGGTTGTGAATATACGATATGATAGAGGTTTTGATGGAGAGATAGAGACTATAGTGAATATATTTTACGACTTAGGATTGCGTATATTGAAAAAAAAAAAACAGTTTACTTCGATTCATGTTCAACTGAACTCTACGAATTCTACACTTAGCATTTAAATAAATCTGAGTATTCGGTTGTATATTTTCTGGATTTATTTATCAAACTTTATCCTAAATTCAAAAAAATATCAGTTAACTCCTTCGTTGTTAAGTTTTATGAGAATAATCCAATTACAGGATCATTAACCTTAAGAGTAAAACTAAAAAACACACCGAATTTAACAACTACAGTCGAATTAATATCATAATAGATATATTTGTAGCACTGCCAAGGACATTTATAAATGACTAACCTCCTGACGTAACCCATTCCAGATGACTATCTATTAAACACTATCAAGCAGATGCGAAATATTTTCTTGAAGATAATTTATTTATCCTATTATTAAAATCGCCACATGAAATATTATTTCTGATATTGTAGGCTGTGATCATTATTACTATGGAAAATAATACCAGAACCCTCTCCGTCATTAATTACTAGCCGTTAAAATATTACTCAATATTGAATTATTTGTGGTCATTAGAAATATAATAGGTAGTTCAATCTGCAATACTGATACTTTTGTTCCCAATACAACCACAAAACGGTGGAACATACACCGTACACCAGGGTTCTATTGTGAAAATTACGGGAAAGCGAATCTGAAAAGACCTTACTGGAACTCCATTTAAATACGGGACTAATGAGTATCTCTGGGAACGCGTTAGTTAATGAGCAATTATTCGTAATTACAACCGATGATTCAACAAAAATGTTAATTTCCTTATAATGTGTGTAATTTGAAAGTTTGTGGAAAAATAACTGCTTTAACCAAATAACAATTATAAGTTACGATATTTTAACAGACAGGCGAAGTTTTAGAAACTTGGCCGCCACATGTTTAAGCTACACACGTTCAAGAGTCGTCCATAAAAGGAAGGTAACAATGCTACTACGGTATAAGGTATGACATAGACAACCTGTTCCTATTACTCCCAATTACAGTTGTAAGAAGCTATTACGGAGAGGTGGCTTGCACAAATTCAATAATATTCATAATGGAGCACTCAGGATGTTTAGGAACGTGGACTACCTAACTGTGGGATGTAAAAGTTTTATGAAGCGGTAGTTATATTTTTATGATAATATTCAACAAAATATACATTTAGAATATATCAAAATACTTTCAAAAATGTTTTCCGTTAGCTTTACACTGACGGTTCTCGTAATCGGTGTTGGAAGAACAACTTTCCAGTAATAATCTTCGTTCTAAATTTAAAACATAATGTATTAGATGGGAGATTTGCCAGCCAGGTCAGAACATTGAAATAGAAGCAAAAATAGACTTTCATAAAAACCTTACTAGTCTCTAAAATAACAAAAATTATACTGAAAATGTATTTGCAATTAAACAGTATAAACCGTTTTCTTTACAACGATTTTAGGTGTAAACAAAAATAAGAGAAACGCGAAAATTAAAAACTTCTGAATTTCGCTAATATAATAAAAACTAATTCATCTCTTTAAAATTATTATTAATTAAAAATTTAAAATTAATATTATTATCTTATCAGTTTTCTATTCGTTAATTTAATAATATCCAGTTGAACAACGTCAAAGTGTTACAATGGTGTTACAGACAATTGTGTATTTAATGGACCGTGTGTTATATTACATCCTGAAATGTCAAACTCAAGCGATTGCTTCAAAATCGCAACATATATAAGCGATAAGATATCATCAGATGATAGGTGATTAACGATGAAATTCAAAATGGAGTGCCAAAATGAAGCGTTTAATTTTTTTTCAATTAAAACTTATTCATTAATAATATAATTATCAAGTTACGAAACGTGTAATACCAAAACAAGAAACAGGATAACTTTTTTAAAAGGATAACGGTTTGCCATAAAGGAAACAAATTTAAAACACGTTTTATTGAACAGTGCAATATAGCTTTGCCACGGCAATGACTGGTTCAACTCTGCCTTAATATTTTTTTATTAAACCTCAATTAAATTTATTTAAGGTTATTAGGATATTATTTTTAGGGAAGATTCCTATAGTTGTTAGAAACGATATAACAATCGTGAATTACTTACGGTACAGTTATATATCTTGAACACAATCCACAAAATTTACAAATTCACCAAACCGCTATGGTTTCATGCACTGATAAAATGAGCACATAAGCGTATAATCATGCGCTTGCGTCGGCTACCACTGGCAACGTCCGAGGACGGATGTAACTCTGACTCAAACCGACCGGCTGTTGAGGCAAACACGTCTCGATTCCAAACAGGCAACGCTATAGTAGGTACAGCAATGAGTCATTCTTGTTATCATTTGTAATGACGCAAAACTTGTATTACTTTAATATTGAACTTGAAGTTAGCTATTTACGTAGGGGCGTTGAGGAAATGAAATAATGGTTTTCACGAAAATCTTTTAGTTTGAAAGATTTGTCCTTTGTAAAATATAACACGCGTTGATATTCTAAGGTGTAGGCTTCATTTACTGCGTTGATCTTTTCTCATGCCGACATCGATGTTCTTTATTAAACTATTAAAGTACATAATTTATAACTTTGTTTAGACTTGAAATTGTTATGTTTTGTCGCGAAATTATTTAGACAACATTTTATATCTAATTTTAAAAAACACGACGATTAACATTTAGTGAACTAAAATTCCACTATTACTTTCATTCATACCTGAATCTGCAACAACTGGTCCCAAAGGATCAAACCTTACTCGATGTTCAACAGCAGCTCTTGCAGCGCACACCAAATCAGAGAAGAACCTATGTCTTCTTAGAGCCAATTCATCACGACCAACAGGAGTAGCCGGTGGTTCCCTTGGTCCTTCCATATCAGTGCAAATAGATGCGTCTCTTTCAAATACTTCGTCATCGCAATCAGAATCATCTTTCGTTATTTGACGATGATCGACGTATTCACTACTACTGGTAGTAGATTTTAAAATACCGGTCGATTTGCGCCTAGTTGGACGAACATCCATATTGGTTTGGGCTAGTTCCCGCTCTAAATTAGCTAGTTCTTCAAGAGTGGCAACAGTGCGACTGCAATCGACCGAAAATCTTTTGAAATCTAGACGAGCCGTTTTCTTGTAATCCACTGAGAACCGTTTTCTAATAACTTCAGGTTTAGTGAAAACGTCATCTACACTATCTTCATCCTCTTCTTTTAAAGCAGTTTTGTCACTATCGCTATGGTCATTCTCAGTATCCCTCATCGTCGAACTAGGCAAGTTTTCAGTAAATGGTTCCGGTTCATTAATCATTTTCGAGTTTGTTTCAGCGTCTTCATTGTAATGAACAATTGATGCACACTCAACAGATCTTTTTTCATGTGTATTTTCGGATTTTTCTTGAGCATGAAGATCTTTTTCCGATTTTTCGATACACGCGTCGGGGTTTACACTGTTAAGAGAGTCCATATTTTCAGATTTTATTTTGTTTTTATCACTTCGCTTATTTGGCCGTGCACAACAACTTTTAAACATAATTATACCCTCAACCGACTAACAAAGTCCCCATAGGTAGCTCAGCAACAAAGCGTAAACTAGTTAAAGGACCAACATCAATATAAGAAACTTTCATAAATAATATTCTTAATAATGTTTATTTAAATACTTTGTTTTAATTCAGCAAGGGTGTCGTTCAGTCATAAGGCGTAAAGTTAAATAGGTCGGCGGCCGGCCGGACGCACGGCGGCGGGCGACTGACGGTCTGACGCAGGGCGAATGCGCCGCCCGCCTGGCGCATCCTGCCACCCTCGATCCGCAAAGCTCTCGAGAGACCACAAGTCTTTGTGTACACACACTGCATATTTCAGGGCGAGTTATATCGAGGCCACGTTAAGTTTCGTATCCGGGTAAAAATTAGGTCTCACATGTTTATAATTACCGAATTCTGTTTACTAAATTCATATTAAGAACTAAAACATTATTGCTTTTCACAATACCTGAGCAGAGGAATCAACAGCATTTAGTAATTTTATAGAAAATGCTATGGTTACGCTGAAACCTCATAAAGGTCATAGCTATGTAATTTTTATGTTATGCATAGTTACCTATTCAAATAATTTATAATATCATTATACGGATCAATAATGTAAATCATTATATTTTCTAGTTACTGTTTTATTATAATCTATAAGGTTGTGAAACTTGGGGCACTTGGGGGCTGAAGATTATGAAAGATCAAATGTTTTATAATCAGGGCTACATATAGATACATAGCAATTTGAGAAAGTAGTAGTTTAGAAAGTTAATTTTGTCACTGACACTGAATCATATAAAACTCAGGACTTATTGTTAATCAGGAAGTAATCAATTTCTATAGTTTACATGACTGACAAGATGAACAAATATATAAGGTGATTCTGAGTGTTGTGGAGATGTCTGCCCAACCCCAAAGGGAAAAAGGTGTGTCATATAAATACATAGATATATGTATATGTTTACAGGTATTAAATACTGTTTAAAAGAGGTGTTATTATATTGAGATATAACAGTTGAAAACACAGATAGGAGTAAAAATTAAGCAACATAAAGAACTGTAAAAGTTGTGGGACTTGTGCATTTCTTTTATATCTTGGTTTCAATGGGATAATTAATTAACAAGTTCTCTATAGGTTGATGTTAGAAGCAGTTTCATATATATATATATATATATATATATATATATCCTGGTTTTTATATTGCATATACTATACATAATTTGTCAAATGTTCACATTTATAGCTTGAAGAACTTATGGTTTTAACATATACATAGCATGACTTCCATTTCAAACACTTGCAAAATTAAATAAAATTGATTACTGCTTCATAAAGCAGTGTGTGCGTAGTGAACAATTTTCTTTTGAGAAACCATTGAGAAGCCATCTTTAGATATCTAATAATATGGAATCTTGATAAATGTATCTAAATTGTAAGTATCTCAGTTGACATGGTATTTAGAGTTAAATACCATATTCACTGAAGTCAGTACATATTGTTTATACCAGCAACTACAAGTTGAACTCATTTTGGAAGATGAAATATTGTGTGTTTTCTAAGCAACAAATAATTGTTGTCCTTTTGTTCACCATTAAAATCTTGAATACTATAATAATTTATAGTAAATAAAATAAAATTAATGTTAATTAATTTAATTAAGTCTTAACAATGTGAATACTCACTGAATGTTTACACTAGTTTTTCCCATCTGGCTAACCAAGAGACTAGACTAGATATCTTTATGATATTATATATTATACTAGCTGATCCGGCAAACGTTGTTTTGGCATACATGTGATTTCAATTAATTATTCGAATATTATTTAAAATTTGATACTGCGATGGTAGCGCCGTCTGTCGGATCCAATGTAAAACATTCCAAAATCAACAACTACTAATAAATTAAATATTAATAAAAAAACATTGTCCAGCGGACAAAATTGGACACATTCCCAGATCCCCTTAACCACACAAAAAATTTCATCAAACGGTCCAGTCGCTTGAGAGAAGTTCAGTGACATACACACTCACAGAAGAACTATATATATAAAGATATAATAAAATAAACAAAAATACATAATTTTGTTAGATCTTCTTACAACCACATTTTGTGCTCATTATTTTTAATAAGAAAATTACTAAGCATAATCCCTACATATTTCATTCTTAATTAGATTATTGTGTATGGACTGTTCTTTTACAGTTAAGGGATTACCTAATAAGTCTTAACCAATTACTTAATTACATTTTTAACTATGTGCATAGAGATCCATGTAATAAAATAAAGTAATATTTAGATTTAATATGATAATATTGTTAAATCAAAAAATAAAATGAAACACCTCATATAGAAGTGGTTTTTTAATCAATCTTTTGAATGAGTTATTAAAGAAACCCATATTAAGCCACTTTTAGAAAAAAGCAGCAGTAACTACTTCCTTTTACATGGAAGACGCCTTTCTATCATATTGGTCAAACAATACGTTGGAAGCATCTTTACCTTTTGAATTATATGAATAGGTATTGTGAATTTGATATAATTATAGTACAAAAGGCTAAACAGAGAATTTAGAGAATATAATCCGAGCGTCATTAGTCCCTGAAAATCTACTAATTTTACACATGACGATGTACATTATTTTTAACCGCTGACAATATTAAGATAAGACTTACCAGGTTAGGAATTATGTCTTAGGAGAAGCTAGTCACGTATGTTGAATGTTATAATTTAACTGTTACAAAATTGTAAAAATCAGTCTTGTATATTTTATTAACTAGTTTGCTAGGTTATTCACAGTCAATTCACCGTTGTTTGATGTTTCTACGTCAAGCTTTCAATGTAAATTGTAATAACATACTATTAAATGATCTGTGGATGTAGTTGGAGCTGTCAACGTCGCGTCAAATATGGTAAGGTAAGTAACTATTGTAGACCTTATCTGTGGTAGATATAATTTCTCAAGATACCGACGACCGTCGTTCGATTTGAAGCCACCAAGTCGCCACACTCTACAATTCTTTATGTACTGCCTTTTTCTATGTTAACAAAATATAATGAGTACATATAAAGTTGCATTGTGTTCTGTATTGTACATATTAATACAGAACACAAAAAAAGAATAGCTCTAATATACACATGAACCAGCTAGCGAAAGCAGCCACCTGAAATACCCGTTTATGATCGCTACTCTCTGTCAAACCTCAAGCGTATACTATAAAGGGAAATTCACCAAAATATTCTTCCCCGATAATAATAATTATTGCATTAAGGTATGATTGTAACAGCAACAGACTAGTTATTAACAACGTTAAGATTAATGTGTAAGTAGCCTAAGCAAATATGTACTGTAATTTTGTTAATTAAATTGTTGCAAATGTTTTAATTCAGCTAGAGCCTAGAAACCAGAGCTAGAAACTATACGGCCCGGGGGCAACCTCGCCTAGGGGTTGGCCACTAGGAAAATGTACACAAGATTCAGTTTAGACTAACATCTTGTTTAATCCAGTTTATTCAGAAAATATCCAAACTTTAAATTCATTATAACTATAAAAATAGTTATACTCATTTGTCAGGACAATATTAGTTAATTATTCAATCAAGTCTTAAATATTAAAATAAATTGTACTTGACATGACTATTGAGATTTATTTTAAGAATCAGCACCAGAATTCCTGTGGGTTTGCCCATAATTGTTATTCGGCAATAATTTATATATGATATATATTATATATATATACTACCTATATGTTTTTACTAATTTTGGATCAAGTTGTACAAACATTTAACAATGCACTAACACGTTTGCTACGATGCTTGCATACCTCTCTCGCTTCTTCCACACTCATTAAATTCATTATATTCATTTTATTTTAGTAAATAATACACAATTACTTATTATAAAATAATTTATTTTGTAAGATACCACATCAATACTTACTACCAAATCAATATTTTCTAGAAGCATAATCCATAAATGTTCCAAATACTAAAAATTCCCAAAATATGTGTTTAAATTGCTGCATTTGAAGGCACCAATATACTATATACTAATGCTGTTTAGCTGTTCATTTTTAGTTTCAAACATTTATCAATAATTGAACCATCCAGATCATTTTAATAGTAGTAGTAAGAGACTAAACATTAAATGATCGGAACTGATCAATTTTTTGAGTCAACAATAACAAAAACATTTTATTTAACATCAAGATCTAATTGGAACTATAAAACCTTATATATACAATAATCTTTGCTATTATAGTTAATATACAAAGTAATAGAAATAAGTCAAATAAAAAATAAGGAAAATTGTCATATCATGAGGGATCATAATTTGTTCTGTACCAGTTCACACACCTTCGAATTTTTACAATACATAAAACCTACAATCTACAAATACATCAAAATTTACTATGCACTTTAAACACATCTTACTCCATACTACTGACCATACAGCCACAGATTGCTACAGTAGTTTGTGTTAATTTGATCTAAGAATATATGTTGTCCTTAGAAATACAAGTGATAAGCGTCAAAATGACTAAGGTTCGGCTTAATTTCATAATATTATCTAATAATAATGATTATAGGACAAACTCCACACACAGCCAATTAACCCCGGGGTAAGCTATGTATAGCTTGTGTTATGGGTGCTAACACAATTGATAAACATATAATTACATATAAATTTTTTTAATAAATATATTTAGAACTTCGTTGACCACAGTCAACAAACATGCTCATCAAAAATCTTGACTGTACCGGATACCAGTGTTCTGCTATCCGATATAGTGACCTAAGACTGAATATTGTAAGGTTAAAAAAAGACAAAACGATCGCACGTTTCCTTATTGTGATTGGCAGTAGTCTTTTCGTTTTACCATCACATTTATGCTCACCACCGTCTTTGGTATTACATCCTCACACCTAATGCTTTTAGGTGTGTAATGAGATTGATTAAAACTTTGAAATATAGAGGTTTGTATTTCTTGTATAGTTTTAGGAGAAAGCCTTATTCTGCGAAAATATCTACAATACATACTGCCTGAAAACATTGTGCGCTTAAAATATTTTGAGACTGGTCTTATAATTAAGGAAAAGCTATTTTTCTTGAATGTAAAAATAATACGTTTACTCTATTTTTCTTTAATTAATAATTAATTACTAAAAATAGGCATTTTTTTCTTAGGCGTAAAATTTTTTTTTATTTGGTTTAATCGCTCTGTTTTAAATTAGTGTTATTAATGAAAATTTGTAATAGTAATTTACTGTTTGTTTCTATATAAAAGGATATTTATTTTGGGACATGGTGTGTATATAATATACATGTGAATTAGTGATTATTCAGCATATTTTAAGTGCTATAATTTGAATTTTAATCGAACGAAATCGTAGAAAATGATTTTCTAATAAATAGTCTATCGCTATCATAATAAATGCAGTTTTTAGTTTTACAGGTCCCTAGTAACTATTTCTATATAGTGATATATAAATAATATTTGTAAAAAATGTATATTGTATATTCATTTGATATTTTTGATACTTATATTGCTTACAAAGTACAACCAATAAAAATATTCCGATTATTTAGCGTCATAAAATGTTATTGAATTTGATTATTTTTATTAACAAGTAAAATTCGTATGTCGCAGTAAAAATCTGCAAGTTTCATAGAAATCCAAGCTAGTATGAAGTTCTACGACTTAGTAGAAAAATGTCACTTAATAAGTTTTACTTAAAAAGTTACTTGGATTAATTTTCAAGTATTTCTCTTAATTTTGAATTAAAAGAACGCATTTTGATATCGCTGAAATTTACGAGTTATATGCTGCTTAAATTCCTTTTTGGATGTACTTCAAGACAGTTCTCCAATCGGCGCGTTTTGCAGCCACAGGTCATGAATGAAACTGTAAAGGTCATCGCTCACTGCGACCTGAAAAAATATCGTTTGTTGTATGGGAGAAAACTACATTCGTGTTTATTAATAATTCTTTAACAAAAAAGAGCGTCCTCAAGGGCCGCAGTGAAATGATTCTGCTTATATTAAAAAATAATAATGGTCTGTGAACATTACATGAAATATCTCAGTAAAAGAGTTCCCGTTTTAATCCTTTAGTGTGAACCTTTAAAAAAAATCATACAAAGTCGTTTCCTGCACCCAAACGCCTTTACATTTCCCCAATAAATCATAATATGAATAACATTGGCAGCCTAGTAGTTAAACTATTCTCAAACCAGATACTTGTATCTAAATCAATAGCGAAAGATGGAAAATAAGCAGTCCATAAATGTACAAAATCTAACCCAGTAATCTCATTTGTATTATTAGATAAATAGTTTTAAAATATTAATTATTTCATTTTATTGTGTACTGTGTACTTCTAGAACTTTACCTTGTATGGCGTTGGATTCAGATTTCTCTTGATATCCTGCCGTAGAGTTCTTAGCGAAGACTGCACCCTTTCACGTACTTCCGACAGCGGCTTGGGTGCAGTGATTATTTGTCCATCTTTCCAGTACACCTGAAATAATCGACAATTTGTGTAACATATTTAATGTAAATGAGTTAATGCTAATGGCAATTTTATTTAGTTGTTTACTAAGAAACAAATATACCTCTACAAAAGTAAAGGTAAGATATTTTTTAACCAAATTATTTTTGTCATGTCATTTCATGATGGAATAAGTGTTTATAGGCATTTCATATGGATAAGAGAGAGCAAAACCTTAGTATGTTAAATATTTGTTAGTATAAAGAAAACTTTGTTGATATGATTATCTAACGCTAGATTGCGCTTATATAAATACTATCATTATGAAGTCATAGAAAGTCAAAGACCGAACTAAAAACTACCGTCAGTCAACATCTTAAAGGATTCATTTGGTTTGATGTTCCTATTTAATGGTAAATTTCTCACTTTGTAAACTGAATATTTACTCTTAACAAATCTCAAATAATTATTTATGTTTTTTCCTAAAATGAGTCATGTAACTTATACGACCATTATAACACGATTTATACAGCAACAGTTAAGCCAGTCAGTACAAAATGCATTTCTTTGGTCAATGGTTACACTTACATACAAACAAAACACTAGTATTATAATAATGGCATAGATAATGAAGGTACTTTTAAAGGACAATTTTCTAACCTCATATAGATGTTCCACTTTACTGGGAATAACATAGGCCCTCTTGGATTCTTGGAAAGGATGACGACAGAGCACTTTTTGTCCGACCACAGGCGGCGCTTCCGACGACCGTTGCAATAGATCTATCAGCGCGTGACCATCCGCACCAAATAATCTATACGCCTGTAAATATTGAAATAAAATGTTAATGATATTTGTCTATTGTGCGGTCATATTGGCAAGAAGGCACTGAATTTATATCTTAAAATGAACAAAAACCTGTGGGAAATTAACAGTTAAATAGCCGCGAACTTGTATGTGAATGTTTTAATTAATAACACATATTATGTAGCTCTACTATTGTTTGTGTTTGTTGCTTGCATTTAGATACTACGTCACTATAGTTACAAATTTTGACCTAGCTAATTTTTTATGTCAACATGGGCCTCGGAATTTTATCTTGATAGGTCTTATTTGTTAGTTAAAAGATTATATACTATGATCGGGCTAAACCGAACAATGAACCATGGAAATTATTAAATTTTATGAAATACAAACATAAATTAATTAAATTATGAAGGATGTTATTAAATGCAGCTTAATTATCCTAAAAGTTAAGTCATAGTATTCTTGCAAGTTTCAGTTAAGATTAAAAGCTAAAATTTTCAATAAATTCCAGAAAAATGTTTGATGGAGTTTTAACATGTATTCTGTTTATTTTACCGTTTATCAATACTTTTATATATTTTAATTTTGCAAATGTTTAGTCCCGGTTTACATGCAAATAGAATTTAATTATTATTACTTTATTGACGTAGATAAGATAAAATAATGTAAATACAATTGAAATATTTCCGCCTCTTAGAACTTCCAGCATAAACTAAGATAAGAGCAATGAGAATATTCATTCTAAACAATCGTTAAAAACAAATCCTATTTAATATAAATATATCTAGTATTAGAGAATTTGAGACATTAATCTTTAGATGGCCTTGAATGTATTTTAAAACGAAATACAGGTTTTACTAAAAATTTGTTATAAATTATACAAAAGTTATATTTATCCGTTAGCGACCAACAGTTCCTTTCTTATCTAAGTACGCGTCATTTAAAAGATACATATTATTAGTTCATACACAATACATTCTGTAAAATGTTACCATAAACGTTTCGTGTTCACCTTGTACGATGTAAAAAAAAAAAATAATTTTCGACACTTTAATCAATATCCACCATAATTTCCACAAACGAAATATCACAAATTATATGTATAAAGATGTCATAGTCGCAACATAATAATAATACCGTAACTTGGCCTAAGTGATCTTTTCAATAGGAAAACCTGGAAATTATTTGTTTATATTTCGTAATATGACTTGATTAAAAAAACATCCTCACTTTTTTATGACCGGGAATTGTGACTTTTCCGACATCTTGGCTTAGCTTGATCCGTGGCTGTCCATTTATTTCCACCAACTTGTAGACGCAGCCCAGGGCTGGTTGGCGCTGGCACGTAACTAGAAAAGCAATAAATACTTTATTAGAGTTGAAAACTTTGATTTTGATGACATAAAAAGGACTATTTTTCAAATGTAGATCCTTTCTTTTCAAGGGACAACTCAATACGTCGTTCATAGCAATCATATTGAACGAGTTCGAATAAAAAATTAAAAAATGTGTCAATGTTCAAAGCAAATTTACCAATATTTTTTATAATAATGTCTTTTATTGACATACTCACTCATTTAAAGAAAAAACACTTTATTAACGGATTATATAATAATTAAGCGATGTCAGTAACAACCGAATATTATTGATTTTCTATATTAAAGATTTTTTTCTTTAAATATTTCTTATTACCTCACTTTGATTGTCAACACCCCGATTAAATTAAACATACCTAAATGCGTTCCAATGCCAAAGCAGTCAATGGAATGACCCTGCTCATGGAGGCTTAGTATCGTTTCTTCGTTTATGTCGTTCGAGGCGACGATTGTAAGCTTAGCGAACCAGGGCAGGTCGTATGTTTCGGCTATTTTCTTGAAGGTATCCCTTGCTAGCACTGAGAGGTATGCCAGATCTCCGCTATCGATTCGGATCCCTACAGCTCTGTATCCGCACTCATGTAACGCCAATGCCACAGCGCAAAAGTTCAGTAAACCGCTCCTAATAACGAAGATTCTCATTATATTACGACCCCCCTTGTATACGCGAATAGGATATTATTAATAGAATCAGGCGTTACTTTGCGGAAGTCCATATTACAAAATCCCAATAGACCCCACAACCACTCGACGCACGCTTCGCTCCGACACCGGTGTTTGTCGATTAGTTGTGGGGTTTTCGCGGAGTATTGCTCGTATATTGGTCTATTGGGATTTTGTACGCGAATAGGCCTATGGGCCTAACAACCTACTGTTACTGATTTTCAATATTAAAGTTGAATTTAATGTTTTTCACCCGGCAGGTCTCGATGGATAGGTTCTAATTATTTTAAATTCAATGTATATACGTCACGATTATTAATTCTTTCTAATTTAAATAACATTAGACGTGCTGTGTTATAAGAAATATTGACATTGACTCAGAATATATTAGAACCACAAAACATTTACCATTACCTTACTAGCGTGTGTATATAACAAGGTTATATTAAAGGAGCAACATTCAATACTTAAAAGTAATTGCAATCTTGAAGCCATAATATGGTGAAATTTGGCAATAAAAAAGTGATCACACTTGACACTAAAATAATTACTTTATGATACCGTGCACAATATGTCAACAATACATAATAATATTACTGTTACTAACTGTATATTCACTTAAGAAGTCAAAGTGGTAGGTGAAAACTATTATCAACATGCAAATGAACCATTCAATATCATACTGACCTTGAATATTTTGGTAATACGCGAATAATGAAAACTTTGTGTCGGTCAATGTAATATAGAATGTATGTGCACTCCCTACAACGCAACTGTGCCCAATGATCCGTCCGTACAAGGGGACATTACGTCACACTGAAGCAAAGACCTGGTGCCTTTTAGGACTATTTACATCTGGCAACCCCGTGTGCTGTCCACGCGACATGTGATTTGCCCTCCGATGATAATGAAACTGTTCCGTCTTTAGTAGGGTTGCAACCTCGCATCTTAAAAACAATTCTGGAGGTGGCAACCCTACTGCGTAATGAGCAAAGGTCAATGTCTGCATTCGTGTTTATTGTTTACCTCAGTGTGCGTGCGACCGTGTATCCACATCTACTACGGATAGTCTGTGTAATTCTACCATTGGTTCCACAGTTGCTATTGCCGGAATGCCCATTCATATGTCGTCTGTGTAAGCCATCAAAGCGGTACCTCTTCACGTCGTACGTATCGACCAACGCGAGGAACCCTGAGGGGAACGCTAGTGCATACGATATCAAAGCTGCCAGCTCTCCATCGCTGGCTTCTTCGGGGGACGCATCCAGTATGGCCGAGAGCTTATTCCGCCATTCTAAAGCCTTCTCTAGAAGATTACATTGCTCTTTTGTTTCGGCGTGTTGCAATGTCACGCATTGTATGTCATCGAGTGAACTGTAAGACGTCACGTAGGAGTGTGCGTGCGTCCCCTTTACGGGGATATTGAACATCTTGCCCGCTAGGACGTTGCTCGTCCCATCAAACCCACCTGAAAGTTTTATGTTTCAGTTATAACTATCTCAATATTCTTTCGTAATTACCGGATCTTTGTACTTTATTTTACCATAAAAAAGACAGTTATGAAGGTGTCTTATATTCATAAAGAGACACTTAATCAGATTATTTTAAAACCTAGTAATCTGTTTACACTAACATTTCTAGATAGCAGAGTTAAAGGCCCTCAGCAATTGTGGTAGTTAGATGCCAATATACTATTGAAGATGTGTTTTTAAAGTACGGCTGCCAACTTCGATTTCGTTATATAAATGTTCGAAGCTAGACAAATATAATTTATAATAAAAAGTACACACTCAATATCAAGGACTATTGTTGCGTGATTAGAACAAATTAAAGAAACTATTGAAAACTTTTATGAATGGATAACTCATTCGATCGCGATATAGAAGTTTATAAACGGTGCCTGGTACCGCGAGGTTTAGTTTCACAGCAATGTAAGCCGCAGACAACGCTAAAATAATCAATGTTAATAATACGAAAAAATTTTGCGTCATTCCCCAAATTTAAAGTACCTATATTAATTTAGAAAATATTTTTTTTATAATAAAAGGTTTTATTTCCCCTCACATACAGTACAACTGAGACCATAGTACTTCCGAGTACAAAAACTACATTATCTTTTGTTATAAGCAACATAGTAAGTTGTATTAATTTAATATAAATAATTATAAAATTCAGATAAAAACATTTTAATCGGACAAAAATAATAAGCACACTTTACATTAAAATAAAGATAAGATTATAATGTTCAAGACATTGGGATTTTCACACGTCACCCTGATAATAAGAAACGTATGAATGATATGATATTAACATTATAAACGTTAATCAGTTACATGCTGGTACAGACATAATTATAAAAATAACGAACTCTCAAGGCCCTCTATTCATCCACTTCTTATTACCTTGTAACCCGATATTGTATTAAGAAAAGTTCTCATTTTTTTTTCAAAATAACCAAGACAGCAACGAGCTGTGGTTGCCTTACGATTACACATTTATGTGACACTCACCAATATACGCGTATTTTGATGCAGAAAGTCCTCCGTCCGGTCCTTGTGCCCTTCTCAGACCAAATTCTAATAAAGATATATGTTTTCCAGCAAACATTCTATAGCGAGCTGCATTTGTAGCCATAAGACTGGAAATAGTATGAATGAAATTTAAATAATTTAACTTTTGTCAATATCAGTAAGTTTATTTTGTTTCTTCATAAATTGTTGACTTTGTCTGGCCTACTTTTTATTGAAATAGATATGTATAGTATTTGAGTCTAAACCGATTAAAACATCAATTATATATGTTTGGAAAATTTGATATTTCATATTTTTATACTTAAACAAATGAACCTTCATTTTTAATATAACCAACTCATTGTTGCCTAATATTTTTATTTTAGTACGTCAGCACGTAACGATATCATGTTACACAATAATAAAGAACTAAGCACTTATGTAGCAAATGAGGCATTACCTGCACATAGTAATCAAGTTGGTTAGCCAAGCATAGCAGATATTGTTTTGGATATTATAATATAGAGAGTGTAGTGACAGCCTATTGGCTAAGCTCGCGACTTAACCTTGAGTTTATGGAATTGTCCAAATGTAATTAAAACGTGACATAGTAGCAGAGAAACCTGCTTACATTAGGTTCGTTCGTCTTCTTATCTACCGGCTTCGGTTAGGATCAAATAATGTTCCCAGGTCGAGTCAGCCCAACCCAAGTTTACATTTTATTTTACATGGCGCGAGAGCACTTAATATTTCCGGAATAAGAATAAAATATGTGTAAACTTATAAAATATGATTCAACCAATTTTGAAAACTTTGTGTCAGTTTCACACATCAGACACATACAGCCTCTTCTGGTGATGAAAATCGTTAATAAAATATATAATAAAACGAAAAAAGTTTAATAATGTAATAAGTTTTTCTGTCTGGCCGTGTGAGAACAAGCGCTGTCGAGTACATGACACGACGAGGACGATTATTTTATGGAGTTCGTTAATCATTTTCGGCAAATATACTAACATAACTATAGAGGTAGTATCTACCCTCTTTCTTCGATCGGACCTGATCAGTTTACTGCAATAGCAGGTAACTCTACGTGATACTCCGAGGCACGGAGGATACATATCCGATCAATAAGATTTTAACCAAGAGTGCCGTTCAACGTTTAAACACGTTATCTAGCCTTGAGTATTATCACAAACGTATCTACATCATATTATGGCGGCTGACTCGAAGTTCGTTAAGTCGCGATTTTTAAAAACTCTCATTGATACCATCTATAGATTAGTGCAATAAAATTTCTGCTTACAGTTAATACAGGGCTTAATTTAAACTCTCCTAATTTCCGGATACTCGTTCATCGAAGGGGCCTAATAGGAATATTATATTATATTAAAATAATGATGTCGTTGTTTTGAATAAAATATAGATGGTTTGCCTATACAAAAACCAAAAGCTTATCGTCAAACATGAGGCTTAATACTGAAAACAAAGTTAACGTAAAAACTATTATAGATTGCTTGGCTTACCTTGCAAAATTAACCAGGGTGAGGAGAGTTGTCTCTAATAGCTGAGCGATTATCAGCGGGCCTTCAACTCTTAATAATGGGACTCTGAAAACAAAGGACTTTAAACAAAAACATTTTTAAAATGTTAAAACGAAAGATTTGTTTCAAATGCATTATACACATAAAAGGCAATAAAGGTCGGTTGTTATAACATATCTGTTTACAACGGTAGGAAATTAATTATATAATAATCAATACGTAACAGGCATAAATGTCTCTGAGTCATACATCAAGAAGTGCACGTTTATTTTTATTACAATGCGAGATCACTGCAACGTCTGATTTAATGATGTTTATTTTTGATGACAACACAAAGGGAAGTTCATGTACCTATTCCAAAATTATTATTTATCACTTAGTTTTTTTTTAACGAGTAGTGAGACTATACACTCTCACTCACTGAAGGATAGATTAACCACTTTAAAATCAAATGCACTTAAATAAATTGTAAATAAATTAAAGAACAAATCTAGGAATCAAATCAAAAATCCTATCACTGTGTGATATATATTATACATCTGCTGCCTTTTTACTGGTATTAAATTTTTATAATTATATTTTCCTATAGCTTAAGGTTAATTATATAGTATTATATGTAGGACAAGGGGAATATTAGCAATAAAATATTGCATTAGAATTATAATTGCCACTTTCACTTGAATTTCATTTCTTTATATTAAGTGTATTAATAAAAAAGAGTATTTCCCTTTACCACTTTTAATTACCTTGGAAATACAACAGATCCTTCTTCAATGGCACTTAATATGATATCCTTACAAGTTAAGTCTTTTAAGTAATCAAAAAACTCTGATTCTATTGTTGATGGCAATGTTTGCCGTAAGTATTCTATATCTGAAAGATTAAGAAATGATTTGTTTATAATGAAGCGAAGATGATTACTTCATAATTCATATATCCTTAGTTTGAATTCTGAATTCAGTAGAAATCAATTAAAATAATTATCAGTTAGTATTGCAAAAATACAACTTAAAGACTTGGTCCATTATTCTTTACAAAAACTTACTAAATCTAGAATTTGCGTTACTTACCACTGTCAGAATAATGAAAATTGTGTAAAAACTTTAAGCATTCTTCAAGACCAGCAAATATAGTGAATTCTCCTTGAAATGGATTTGTGCGAAAAAATAGATCAAAGACAGCAACATCATTTATTTTGCCTGATTTCCAATATGCATAGGCCATTGTTATTTGATATAAATCTAAAATAATTAATTATATTGTCTTACTAATGTAACAACATTTTTATTCAAATATTATATTTAACATTTATTGAGATAGGGGTAAATAAATGTTCAAAGATAAGATAAAACTATTAAGTTCTAGCAACCTACTAGAAATTATATATCATTTAAAAATAATAATAAATTTTAGTACAAGATAATAATAATATATAGCATAAATTAGTATAAATGTTATCTTTTTTAGATGTGGATTATTGTGAGAGTTCTTATTCCTAAAGATCAACATTAAAACTTCATACAAATTATTGAGGCCACTTCAGTATACTTCATAAAACAAATACTACGTAGTGCATAAATATAAAATTTATTAAAAATTAGTAAGATATATTCAAAGATTTTTCTTAAATCTTACCAGTAAGTAGAGGTTGAACAATTCCGTTTTGCCTTGCCATAGTTTTATCGTTTAATGAAACTTTAGACATCTTTGTTGTATACGGGAATTTTTTCTTTCTTATTAGCGAAACAAGCGTGATAAATGTTCAATATCTGCCGAGTGACTAATAGATGGAACAATATAAACATCGTGATCAAACGACCTTAAATACCTACGTTAAAGTCGCGACATACCACCGCGCCAAACACGATTAGAATTGGAATCTGATTGATGAAGTTATGACAATTGACATTCTTTTCTTTCAACTTTGTGACATAATTTGATAATCTGTAGTAAATACTTCAATTCGTATACGGAACTCGGCAGGAAGAAGTCTTCAATTTTACTAATACGTATTGGGATTTTTTGTCTTTAAAGAGGAACAAAGAACTTCATATTATTTGGTGTCTTCTAGCGGATTACATTAAAAACACACAAAACCTGCTCTAATAACATAAGAAATCAAATGTTGTTATGCGAAAATCTAGATGGTGCTGTACTCAAATTCTACAATTTAAATTTAGTATAAATTCCGATGTTTGCTTAGAATATAAATGTATCTAATCAATCAACAATAGGCTTATAGAGTCATATGAACATGCAAATTATTACCGAATCTGTCTTGTAATTCATGTTCGTAAATTATAATGTGGGATTTAGTTTAACTTTGAAACGATCAAAGTTTTAATGTTGCATGATTATTGTGATATTGTAATACGTTAGGTTGTACGGTAGGATACCCATTGAGTTCATCTTAGGTAGAAAGCAATAAAAACTTTGCTCATAATAACAATATATTTTATTTTATTTATATATTTTTTGTGACTTTATGAAGATATATCAGTTTTATTCAATAAAGCTAGTGGACGATCTTTGCCTGGATGTTTATTCTCATAATGGAGATGTATGCCTCTCTTCGATACAAATTTTTCTTCACAATATATACAGTGATAAGGCTTAACACCTGTATGTTGATACATGTGGTACTGAAAATATAAACGGGAGTGAAATTATCTGACATGGTAAAATTTTTAAATAAAATTAGACATCAATTTGTATATCACATATAAAAAAATATTATAATTACTTACAGTAAAATTTTCCTTTTGATTGAATAAATGGGAACAAATTTTACATTTGTATTTGGATTTCGATTTATAATCAATGATTTCTTGAATAACTCTACTTGACGTTCCTTCTTGTGTTGCTTCCCGCTCTTCGGGAGTTATCGGGTGCATTCTTATTTTGTGTGAATAACAGTTGCCTGAACTAGAAAAACGCCTGTCACATTTAGGACATTTAAATGGTCGAGCTCCAGTGTGCTTGTTAAGATGAAACTGAAAAAAGTATTCCGTCCATCTATTTTATTCATACTTACAATTTCAGTAAATCATTTAGTCTTCATTTTAATTTGCAACTATGATGAAAACAATGAATAGTTTCTTTTGCTGATGTCAGTAACTTTGACTATACAATGAGGACCCATTTATACTCATGGGGTAAAGAACAAAAATAAATATTAAATACATACTCGCAACTCTTGTCGTCTTTTAAATCTTTTCTTGCACTCGGGGCACAGATAAGGTCTTTCGTTACTATGTGAAATCATATGATTTTTTAACCCGGTCTTCGTTGGATATGACCGTCCACAATCATTACATGTAAAGAGACTTTTGTTTGAGCTATGCATTTCCATATGTATTTTTAAATTTCGATCTGTTCTAAATCTAAAAAAGAAAGTTACATTTAACAATCTGTGACACGAATAAAACCCCTTATGACGACATAAGAATTGGCTTTTTGATTAAGCAATTAGGGATTTAGGAAATCTGATCAAATGAGGTTGCGATTAAACTATCTTTTTTATGTTTATATGAAATCTTTAAAATTATGTGTTTTAATACTTACGATCGCCTACATGTAGGGCAATATCGCGAATGTTTATGTTCCCTAAAATGTGCTAAGAATTCATTCTTTACGTGAAATACTTGATCACAACTTGTACAAAGAAAGGTTTGATCGGCTGTAGCAGAGGACGAATGTGACCATGTATGGTTCTTAAGAGCAAACTCCGTCAAAAATTTTCTATGACATAAAGTGCAAGCAAATGGCTTTTCTTTTGCATCTTCCAATTGTTCAGTGGTTGCTCCTTTATTGCGAGTTAAGGTTACATTTTCTCCGTCAGCTCCATGTAGGTAAGTTATCTCGGCAAATTCTGGAGTAACATCTGTTTCCAGCGTCGTTGATATTTGCTCTTTGGTTCCTTGAAATGTTATGTTCGTAATTTGGGGTATACTGGATCTTTTATTCTCCTCGATGGTTTTAAGCTGTTCATGAAATATGCTCTGCTTTAAAAGAGTTTTTTGTGCATCATGAGTTTTTTCAATAAATTCACAGACTTCCTGTAATTGTTTGCAACATTGGGTACAAATGCTTTTTGGCAATTTATCATCTTCATCTACCTGAAAATAAAAATATTTTTAAGTTAAACCTATAGTTCAACTTGGTAATATCACGCGAACCAGTTAATAATTGGTAATTTTTGCACAAATTGTAATATTATGTATGTTATATGACATATATAGCATATACTCTATTACAACTATAACTTATAACTTTATTTGAACACGCTTATCTCAAGAACTATTGGGTCACATTAAAAAAAAGTGGTGTTGGATTCATTAACATCACTAGGTAAAATAGCCGGACCTGAATGAAAAATCTTGCCGAAATGGCAAAAATCGTCTCCCGTTGTATGCTCTGCATAAACAGTAAGTCCATTTATGATGACGAAATTGTTCGCACCATAACATTTAGATCGTCTGCGTCTATCTTTTATGGTACATTTATGCAAGGGGAAACGGGAAATACGAGTATAATAAACCTTACTTGTATAATCCAAATACGCACCTCAATCAACAAATACTTATTCAACTTGCTTTGGAGTTCCATGGAAGCTGTTTCTGCGCCGAAAATCATTATCGAAGCTTCATGTTGCTGTGCACACAATCTGCAGCACTTTTCGAATGAATCCATTAAAATCCTTTTTGTCCACGTATTATTTACATTACATGGAATAATGGCATAGATTTAACATGTCGCTCCGACGTGTTACTTGTTACTTCCTTCGTTGTGTGAAGTCGCGCATGCGCGTTGACGTCGACACTATCGACAATATTACAAGGACTGCGCGAACTCTAACCTTTACATATGAAGGTACGGCGCAATGGACAATAATTCCTTGAACCTTTGGTAGTATAGTATTAGATAATTCGTTTGCTCTATCTACGTTTCATATGCCTTGATGTGTAACATTACTATATAGGTCATTCGGGTTTGTCGAAAGAAAAATGCTGAACTTTGCAATAATTTTAGGTTTTACACTTCTTTATAGGTCGATTGTATTTCTATTGAAGCATAGATTTTTGCTAATCTAAATCTCTAACTTTTAAACTGTTTGATCCGACTAATTTTTTTATTATAAATTCAATTTGTATTTGTAGGCAACTTATATGCATCAACGGTTCCGTTCATTCTCATGTGCAAAGTAAATCCAGCCTAAATGTAAAGGATACCCTGAACGGAGTAGAACTCATGCTTAAAATAATATATTCTGCATTTAAATAGACTGCCGATTTGGCAGACATTTTAAAGCTAATTTTTAAATTATATAAATATTTTTTTTAGCCTGGTTCATTCAACTACTGTACTTTATGTCTTATTTATTTTCGCTTCTTAAGTTTCTAAAAACCCGTTGTAAAACTATTAAAAGTGTCATATAAGCATATAACAGCGTTTGATTTAAAGCATAATAATATGGAGAGCTTGAAGTGGAAGCCCTTATAATGCATATTCCTCATTGTCTTGGGTTCTGTAGAACTTGACTTTTATTTAACGTCAGCTTGTTTTACGCAAATGAGCTCCTCCTAATAAATCACTAAACCAACTTATAATTTGACCTAATGGAGCCGGTGGCCTCAGGTTTTTTGGGAATGTAAAAGGTTTTACTTCTCTTTTATGGAAAATATTTTTAAGTATGGCTGAGAATATTGGTGATACATTATTTAATTTCAAACCTTATCCCAATATGAAACCAAACTAGGTCTATTAAATTTAATATTTACAGTAAGGATCAAATTTCTATAATTATAATAATAATACACGATTATATTTAACGCAATACTGCTGATATTTACGAAAATAATATACAATCTAAGCATCTGCTAAAAAAATTAAAATAAATATTTAAACATATACTTCAAACGTTTACATACCTAGCTAAGTAGAAGATACAACAATTGTTTTGGTGCGTTTGAGAATTTTAATAAAAAATTTAATTTTACCGATTAGGTACATAATATATGATTTTCAACAATGAATAAAGTGAACGGAATCCTAAAAAACAGGCTTTCAATGGAAAGAACTACAAGCTGATTCACTTGTAAATTAATAAAAATACCTGATAGTTTATGGGAACGGACGTCGATTTAGACGGGTTGAAAAGGTTTTTCTGGTCGCATTGTTGAAAGGAGCAATGAAGGATAGGCATTGAGTAGGCGCTCCGCAGTTCGTACAGGTAGGATCAGGGCGAAGGCGGGTTGAGAGGCATCGAAGACCGGTCTTCGCGGGAGGAGCGGGCGGAGGTGCGCGTGGGCAGGGGACGCGCGGAGCGCGGGGCATGCGTCATTCGCCAGTCGCGCACCGAGCGCTATACTACAAGTACGTCGGGTGGCGCCGCGCCGTCCCGTAACGTGCGAGTGTTGTGTCACAGCGGTGGGCCAGGTCGGTTTCGATAATTTTTCGGTCCGACGACACCATGGCCCTCAATTCGGATGAACAGAAATCGAACCTGGTCCTCCGCGTGGATCAGGATTCTGACTCGGTTCTGCAATCATTATTCGACACAGTGCTCAAGCCGGACTCGAAACGACCGCTACAGGTGCCTCTGCGTATGCGACAGCTTCCAAAGTCGTTCTTTAACCCGCCGTCAACCGGTTCTAAGTCGCCATCTGTGTCTCACTCGCGAGAAAACTCGGCTGACTCCGCGTTCGGATCATCGTCTGCTACAGGATCTGCGCCCGTCTCACATTCTCGTGCGCACTCCTCACCTGCTAGCTTGCAGCAGACCTACGCAGCCGGACAGCAGAACCAGCAGCCGCCTCTACACCATCAACATACCAAACAAAGGTCATATGATGTCGGATCTCACTTACCAGATGAATTAGGCCCGCTTCCAGCGGGATGGGAACAAGCGAGAACACCGGAGGGACAAATATATTATCTTAAGTGAGTCTTTTGAATTTATAGACTATGTTATTTATAGTATCCTTGTTCTATTTTTCTATTAACAGGTGCTGAAAAGTGAGGCAAAGACCCTTAAAGGGCGCTGTACCATGGATATATTTCACACATTCTTATTTTTTTGTTATGTATTTTATATCTGATATTGAGTGTCGTTACATATTAAGGTGAATGTTACGTCTTAGGTATATTGATGTAATTGAATAAATATGTTTGTATATTGATCCGACCTACTATCATGACAAACTTTGAACTTAAATAAGGGTTAATCATTTCACTCGACCACGGCAGAAGGTGGAAGCCTTACAAATGACCATAATATTATGTTTCAGCTGCGACACCGTAAAGACTAAAAATCAGGATATAGAAAGCAAAATTAATTAAGTAAAAGTAATACCCTGGCATTCAATATAATTTAAACCGAAATAAATTATATATACAGTATAAGCAAACTAGATAAAGGTATATTGTGCGGGTCAGAAAAACTACCGAAAAAAATTGTAAGCTGTATATTTTGTTCTTTATATTTGGTGGATTGTGAGGAGCTAACCGAATTATCAAAGCACACATGGAGGGTAGTAATTTCACGGTTGAACATTGAAATAAATAGCTTATAGCTACATTTCTCAGAACAGGGCACATACGATTTACTAACCAAAAGCCAATAGTTTTCCTGCTGAACGATCACATATTGAAATCCCATATATTATTACAATCATCCTATCAATGCGGTCAATGGTTTATAATAACACTGACTTGTGATATTATTACAAAGGTGATAAAATGATATGAAGGCGCCAACTCCATTATAATTGAAAATTTTAGAAAGAGCACGGTTATTGCTTATCAATTCTTATCTACTGCTCCATGTTGAAAACATAGTCGTCATTTGTTATCTTATCATGATCGTATACCTTTCGTCGATGCTTAACAATGAGTATGATATATCTTGTAATGACTCATAAAATTAACACAGCAATAGCAATGTTTAATATATTGTTGGCTATGCTAAAGAATAATTTGAAAAAATCATTTATTTTACACAGACATTTTCAACCCCCTAGTGATTTTATTTCATAATATAGATCTGAAAATCATAAATTTTGATATAGAGACGGTGTCATTGTCAAATGAACAGAATTAAACACAAATTGGTTAGGGATGGTGATCTTATTCAGCTCAAATCGTAATTATGATATTACGCTGTAACGACCGCGGGCTGGCGCCATTGCGATTGTGAAACTAGTTTGCGTTCGTAGCAGTTTATTATAATATTGTTCTATTGTTTAAGTACATTTTGGTCTCTGAAATAAACACTACGTATCGTAATGCCGCTGGTATTTTATTGGTCATTTTTTAATTACTAAAATATTATTTGCTTACTTTCTTTTCGATAGTTTAAAAATAACAAGTCATCTATACAAGCTTAAAGGTAAAAAGTAAAAACTTTCCTACTACTATATTATTATTTATAGATTTATTATGTCCGACTATAAATCGTATGCATTCATATGATGTGGTTACCTATATTGTTTGTTTGTTTGCTTACAAAGTTAGTTACCGTGTCGGATCTCAACACCAATCCGTTCGTCTAGTCGTGGAAGACAGCCAATAGGACATCAAAGCTTCACTCACATCATAAATAAATTAAACCGATATAATATTATTCGGTTTAATAATGTTAATGCTTTCAAAGCTTTTTTTTTTCTAATTACTTCGCGTACTGTATATCATATGTATGTGTAAAAGTAATCGATTTCAAGAAACTAAAGTCAAAATAAAATAAACTTCCACTGGACCAAGGATACACTTCATATATGTATAAATATACATAGTAGTTATAAATGAGAAATAACAATTAGGTAACTTATAACCAAGTAAAAGTAATGCAAATATAATCTTCACCTCCGTTACATACCAGACATTCAAGATTTAAAACTGTATTTAAATAGCAGAAAGTAACAGTTTCATACAAGATCGTCTAGTTTCTGGTTTAGAAAGAGTTGTCGCGAGCCATCACGTAGGCAAGTAAACCTGTCGTTCATAAATTTTCTTGCAATATTATGTTATTTCAATAACCAAAACATCAATTTAATCGCTTGGCTCCGTTCGCCAAATGTCTACACAGCACCGCGCGATGGACCATTGCAACTGTTGCGTCTCTTCCGTGTCGGTAAATAGAAACGCGCATCGTTTCTTAATTGCTAGTTGGACCGATGTTTTATAATCTCCATAACGTCCAGCTAACGTCTTGCTAGCAAAATGTTTGCTTTAATTATTATTGGAATGGAGGGTAATTCTCTGTGGTTTTGTTCGGCTAGACTTGGCGATGTTCCGAAATGGGTAGCGATGCAAATTACCTTGGCGATCGCCCAAGACGGCGCTATCGGTCGCTAGCTAGTGTAACACCTTATTGGTTACAGTTTACCTTCGCCCTTATTTTTCGATGTCTTTCTTAGTTTAATGGTGAAATACAAAGAATTTAGGTATTTTTCATTATACAAAGGATATATTGTAAGTATATGTGTTGTGTAAAAATAATTTTTCAACCTATTTCAAAAATTGTATATACTTTATACGGGTAGCTAAGGTAGTGGTAATAACACACGCATTCGAAAATAATTCCTTTTAAGTTTCGTTCCTTGAATCTTTAATCAGCCGAATTTGTCGCACTGAATACAAATAATAATGTATCTTCATTTGAAATCCATAAAGGTTCATTCACCCTGTTAAATAAAATTTATTTCATTTTAATATGTATATATAATAGAAAATTTCTTCAAACATTATGATTGTTGATGAAACTATCAAATATATATTTAAAACGTACGTGAATACGGTTGGAAAAGTTAAGTTTTTTACACAAGGACAGATTGCAATTGTTTCACATATATTCTTAGAAGTTTACTGAACCAGTCTTACTTATCGCACTCCGTGTGTATTCAGAGCGATAACATTTGAAATACTAGCATCTTCTCAGAAGTGGTCGAGTCGCCAGAGACGGCAGGTAAATTGTAACGGAACATTACCCAGAATTTCTTTGTCAGGACAAAAGCGTTTCCAAAGAACTGCATTACGCAAATGCGGTTTAACGATGTTTCTAACATCATTTAATTAGGTTTGTTTATTAACTATGGATTTGGATGGATGGATTTCTCCAATCTATAATGCATACCAAAATAAATTGAACGTCGAATCAATTTATAAGGCATTGCTGGAATTAATGTGTGTGTATGCCCTCTACCCCATCTATGCGACTTTGGGAATTACGACAAGGTCGAATTATTCCATACGTAGTTTGAACATTAACATTGTTCATTTGTCGTCGTTCAAAATTGAGTTGATTTTTTTATTAAATATAGTCATCGGGCTTGAATTTATTAACGACTTACGATAACTTAATGTATTCGTATCATTTAAGCACTAAACAGTCAAGGTGTCGACACTTGTTATTGCTTACGTGGTCACTAAATAAAATGCGACATTATTTCCTTATACATTAAGAGCAGTAAGTGTTATACCAATGCATGCAGGCTATTATATACCTTATATCACGGCTTTACATTTGAATTTTGTATGCAACGTGTTTATGAAAAACAGCATAGGTACTCAGTTTCCACGCTCTGATTACTGGATGTTGGCTCTAGACATTGTCTTTATCGGAAACGATCAGAAACTTTTGTAGAAAATCTCGTAAATAGTGGATCTCAAACTGCCTTTCAGGCCAATAAAACAAGATGATAAAGATAGAGAACTAATTGAAATGACATATTTGAATGTTTAATCTACGTAATAGCTATACCAGTGTTTTTCAACCTTTTTCATGATGGCCCTGGTATTAAATAAATATTTCGCGACCCCCTTTGACCTTCGGGTTTTTATCATGTATGTTACAGTATTACCATTAAGAATATTATTTGTCTTTATTGTTTTTTTTTTAACTAAAGTACTCATTTTTTTCCGACCTCTGGCGACCGCCTTACAGAAGCTTCGCCCAGGGGGCCGCGACCCACAGGTTGAAAACAATTATACAATAGCAAATTGAATATAACCGTACCTTTACACCTCATATCAGGCAACTTTTGGCTGAATTTAAGATATATGCTTTCTAAGAATTATTGAATTCCCGTTAAAATTAATCGAAATAGTTACACGAGTGCAACAAGTTTACCTTTTCTCTAGCCTCTCTACCAATTACTATTTAAACAGCAGTCAGCGGCTGCTCAAGGATAGCTCTTTGTTCTTAACGTCACATTAGCCTGTGATCTGTGGACACAGATGGTTTTCATCTTGTGTCATCGGTATTAATACGTATAATATAACAATGCTGACTGTTATGATAGTGACATAAGAACTCGGACCACACAGTGTGTTGATGAAGTTTATACGAGTATTTTGCTTAGACGAAATTCTGATTCAAGAATGCGCCCGTGGATTTTTAATTTTAATACGACATAATATATAATACGTTCATCGATTGGTAATTTTGAATTAAAACAAACATTTACTTATATATAACAGGTATAATTACACGGCGTACACATTTTTATATCTATTATAAAACATTAAAACAATATTTTGTAGATATAAGTAATTATTTATCTCGTTAATATTTTGCTCAGATGGTGTTAATATTTGCGTTATGAAAGTATAGTTATTGAGATTGGTTTTCATTAAATAGTAAGGACTGTTCACTGGGAGTATCTTCGGGCCTAATTGTAGGATCAAAAGGGGTCAAGTGTGTACATCGACAGGCGCCTTAGGGCCCACGTCATGCCGGGCGACCGAGCCAGTTAAACAATGAATACAATTTGTTTTTCATAGTGATGACATCACTAATTTTAATATAGTATTATGAAAGATACTACGACTATGAAAGTAAATCAGTCTAAGCTCTCTAAGAAAGAGTACTCTAGTTAAACAGTATAACAGGAATATTGATGAATTAATGTATACCTTCCTATTATTTTTGAGTATTAATAAATGCCATTAGCTATGAATACGTATCTCAATTTTCTATTAAATTTTTTGTGCTCATCGCTCGTTTGAAAATATTGAAGCTTATTTTATGATTAAGACGATTTTTGTCCATTGAGATAAAATGCTAACCAATGCTGTTGTGTCTTTTATAACTTGTCCACCTATACCTTTTATTTAATAGTTTTGAGATAATCTGCAGTATAAATATCATAAAACGTAATTTGTACTATGTGATAATAAGCCCGGAGTTATGTTTTATTTGTTGAGCGCTATTCAGTTGTATATGTCCCAGTCCTCAATTATTGACTAAATAGTTATAGGCAGAAGTAGTATGTAAAGTAATATAGATTTACTAGTAAAAGTGCAATGACGCATGTAGAACTTTTTGTTTCAGTATTATAAATAAATTCCGGTTCGCAAGCACTAAGACATAGGAAATCCTTATAAGTCATGATTGCACTCAATGTTTTCCAGTTCAAGTAAGTGATTGTAAACGGAAGGTACTCTATTGAGTATTACTCATTCCAAACCACAACTCGACGTAGAGGTTGTTGGAAACAGGCATTGCCGAACGTGCCTTTATAGAATGCTAATAAGTTACATACTTGTTTTTTACTTCAGATAAATAAAGCTTTTATACATGAGTTTCCCATTCGATTTTGCCCAAATTAAGGTAGTCACATAAATTTAGAAGATAATTTCCAAATTTGAAAAATACGATCGTTTCGTGATAATTGTCTTAGCATGATGCACGAAAAGCGACATCCGGCCGAGTTTTATTAACTTAAAAAATAACAAACATTGAGTCCTCCAACCTGTCCAGTTCATAATGAAGCGTGCGTACTCCTTTCAAGTTGAAATATTTACAACAAATACATAGTTTAATTGTGGTAATTTTTATTCCATTGTACGAATAATTTCACGTAAAATGAAAGTTGAAAAATGTTAAAATTAATGAACTTGGAATTAAAAAACAAATTAAAACCGAATATTTTTTTAAATAACGAATTCGTACGAAAATATTCAATAATACACATCCAATGGCGGCGGTTAGGTCTATTCTCTGCTTGTTTGCCATTATAAAGAGATAATTCTTCCATATCCGCATCTAGGGACTTTCTATGAGCTCATAAACTTTAAAGCGAAGTGGAAAGGGGTAAGAACAAATTACGCCTTGTCGTTACCGACATCGGCGGCGCCTCGTTTCTCGTCTTGTTTACGTCTAATTTTGGCGCGTGAGCGCCGCTTCCCCCAGCCCCCCGCACCTCCATGTCAGTCTTCCATTGAACACGCTTAGGTCTTACACTGTGCGTACCATAGATAAAAAACCTACTTTATACATTCAAGAATAGCCAATATTAACTATGTGGGCGTTGCTGTACAAAATTTAATTGAGTGCTTTCAAAGTGTATCCGTCGTGCGTTCGTTTTTCACCTCATGCCACGAGTTAACGAGATCTCGATGTGTGATGTTGCCGCAGCCTTCGGTACCCGATACAAGCTTCTCAGAACTGACCAGCGCCGCTCCCGCACCCGCATTTATAACTTTTTCGTTTCTTACTTTCTTTGTGTTTCCTTTTGTTGTTGGTTTTATGGCCCTGAACATGTTCTATTTATCTATATGCGCTTACTGATTTTACATATTCAGTTGTTTAATTTTGATTTTATTATTTTATAATATACACTATATTCTATATCTATCTATATCCATTATAACTTGTAAGAAATCGACCAAATACAGTGTATTTTATCTATATAATCCAATATCTTAATTCTAATTCCAAATGTTTCATATCAGTGACATTAAACTAAAAATTTCGTGTTAGCAGATATTATCAAATTAGCACGATTTGACATTTAATAACTATAGAAAATTAAATGTATTTTCTAATAATCTTGTATACGATTTGCAATTCGCATGATATTTAAATTGAATGACTTTTAAATGTGATAGTTTTGACGTAGTTAGGACAACGATCGCGTCCCGCCTACTTTGAATTCTTACTTCATATGACCATTCAGACATTTTATTATTACCTGGGTTACATTAATAACAGGTACCATGTTGTATAGCGGACAAAAAAAGAGAATTTAAATAAAAATCTGGTAACTAATTCTTAAACTATCAATTTATTTATCTATAAGTATATAAATTAGTTTCATTGATAAAAAAACGTTTAACGGCGATGTTTGATAATCTCCACAAAGTTTATAAGGCTACATCTCAAAGAGTTGAGGCAGGCTGTGACGCAAAAAGTCCACCGACATCGAAACGAATACGCGCGCGAGGTAAATGTAGGTGCGGGAGGATGCCAGAAGGGGACAAAACTATCAGGCATACCTTAGGAGAGAACGGGACATGCATACAAACACTCGGGTCTAAAGTCCGCGACCGCTATAGGACAGTAGCCTCGCTGCATGCATTGCAATATCCCTACTTGAATGGCTCTAAACCAGTTGCTTCTAAGTACCTATGCTCCTGGTATCATAGAATATAACGCACATGGAATACTTAAATAACAATACCTTTGTCGTTGTTACAATGAACAAAAACTTAGCTGATTAAAAAAATAAGCATGTGAATGATATCAAGATTTATGGCAATCAAAGATATTATCTGGATTTGCATAGTTCTATATATTTAATTTCACAATATTTTATTGAAGTAATAAATTTCCTGCTACACGGTAAGAATCAAATCCTCTGACTACAGAATGTCGGCACCTGTATATTAAATAAACATTTTCATTACTGAGTACTTAATTAATAACCGTGCAATATAAAATCCTGATCGTGAATATGCTGTCAAAGTATAGAAGACGATTTCTCTCGCGTGTGATAACCGTCGAGTTTCTAGTCAATTGTAAATCCGGTGCAATGGCGAGTGGTCGCCGACCATTAGAACTTCCTGTGCACTTGCTCCACTGTGAATGGGCGTTCTATCAACCTGCTTAGAAGCCATATGAATGAGTATCGCGTAATGTACAATGAATTATTCGTGCCAGACCGGCTTCCGTTGGCGCCGGACACATGCTCCGCGTTCAGCCTTTTTCTGATTAATGTCTAATTATAGGGTACAGCTCTCCACGATTCCCTATGAGTCAGCCAGATGCAATAACAGTACAATACTCGTTGACTTATGTGTATTTATGCACGATTTTGCACTATTTTGGAATCGGCTGTGGGTGTAGGTTTATTGCAACTGGTATAACGGTCATGTGACGTAAGGAAAGAACACTATTTTATCTTTAAAATATGAGAATATTGGTAGTTGTATTTGTACTTGCATCAGACAATACAAGGGCCCGCCGTTAGATAATTTAGTAATTGGGATAACGTACACATTATAAATGTCACGGTGAATTTAGCTGCACGTCTTGTGTTTATCTCGTACCTTATACGTACCATAGTGTGTGTAAAGAGAACCATCGTAAGATCTCTGTATGGTTGCTGGATAGCCAAATTATCTTCAGTAGTTTCTGATATAAGATATCCAAATACCATGTTTTAAAGGAAGGTTACGAAAGTATAAATAGATAATAAATTCCAATCGATCGATTGGAAAGAAGTAATAAAAGGCGCCGGCCCAGCGCTTCTAAAAACTTAACAACCTGTATTAAACAGACCTATAAATATTAAACAAACATGATTAAAGAAGTTATAGAGAAGGATCTCTGGACATTATTTATGATTTTCTATTAATAACTGTATTATTCACCAACGACACTAAATAAGAAACCGGTTTGGATCTTTTTTCATAGACAAATTCCATCGGGGAATTGGTTTTTAATATAGCTTGGATATGACGACCCGGATGCAGTAAATGGTTTGACTCGATCTTTAAAGCTGGCAGGTCACGACTGAAGCTGTCATCTTTGCCCCACCTTAGCACCTTTGATATGAATTATTGACGATATAAACAAGGCCAACTTGAACGGGGAAATAAATGAACTGGTTTCCGGTAGAGCTGCCGAAGAACAAATTTATTTTATTTTTATTAAAAATCAGAAGAATAAAAAAATCATTGAGCAATCGAATTTATTGAAATAAAAATTAATTAAACGTTTAAAACAGTTAGAGCGAAGTGTACACCGCCCAATCGTTGCCAATTATTAACTAAGATTGAAAGAGCATAATTTAGTCACGATAAGAGGTTAGCGCGTTATCGTGGTACTTTCTAAAGTTAAATAAAACATGTTGTTCACCTTTGGCGGCGAACGGTGGACCACCTAGCCGCAAGGCCGACTGCTTTGCTCGCCTCCCGACCGCCTTCTGCATGTCCTACTAATATTATTCACTTCTCAGTTAGCACAATGCTAACCAATTTATTAAAACTATAATGGCAATGACAATTCAATATGCTGTTCTCAATAATTATTGATTACGGCCATCATGGCCCGGTCAAATGCTTCATTAATTCTACATTTTTAAATGTTGACGTAGTTTAAATAAAAGTTGTAAATGTTGACGATATTAATAGAGCTTGCTCCTAAATATTTAATTTAAAAAACAGTGATCTGGTGAGGTTTCGTTATAAATGAGACCTCACAGAAAAAGATAGCACAGTTGGAATATTTTAAAATATATTAGATAATTATTATAACTATTACAACAGTTTCAGCTAAAATTATTAGCATTAATTTTAATTGTTGCGTAATAATTACCACTTACACAGTACAGTTATATAAAACTAACGTCAGTGAGTACATACTTGAAACAGTAGATCCCATAATAAAATCATCGACCGGAAGTCGATGCGTCATTTCGACGTTTTCGTCTAATTTAGTTTGTGTAGTCGCAAACGTGCAAATGTGTGAGTAGACAATATATATACACGCGAGAAGTTTTTGTTGCCGATTTTCAATTTCTAAATACCGTTACTTCTTAAAGTTGTGAGTATCACTTTTCACTATACAAACGTAATGAAGAGGTGCTCAACATAGAATCAATTGTATGCTTAATTATTTATATAGGGTTACCGAATACATATGTGTGCGTTTATTTACGTATACGCGAACGCCGACTCGTCCGAGATTCAAATTTAGAACGCCGTCTCCGCCATGTTGTTCTCAGTGAAAACCTATGATCCGTAGAACTGAAGTGTTGAGAGACGAAAATTTTGCCTGTTATTTAATAGGTAAATAATGGCTCAATATCGGTTTATTTTCTTAATGCTCATAGCTTGAGTCTTATTTGAACAGAAATAGTGGGTAAAAATCGTTGTTACAGCATAGATAATGGGAATAGTCTACAGATAATAGAAAACTTACAAAAAAATAATATAGTATTCAATGTATCATTATTCTTATCTTGATCTCACATAGCGCGCGTCTTGGCGATACATACAGATGTAAGGCACTAATAGCCGCTCCTATCATTAATAGCATTACGTAATTATGCACAGAGCTTCTTCCGCGGCCAGATTACAATATATCATCTGTTTCAGTTCAAGTGTAAAAGCAGGAAAATCGCATGAGCGAGGATGTGCGTCCGATATGACGTGTATCCGCTTCTGTTTTGTTACTCTTTCTCGTTCATATTATTTCCACTCAAATACTTGTGATCATAAAATAGCTGGTAAAATATTAAACTTAATTAATTACTATTAATTAATATTTAACAAAATACTTGTACAAAGAGTTAAAAGGTAAAGTGTCTAAATAACTGAAGCTAGTTTGAAAATTAGTTAAACCAAGAAAAGCCACATTGTTCCCGAGCGATTAAGGCACTGAGTGTTGGAAATATTTTATTGTGACTTTTACTATATTTACTCATTATAGTTACATAAATTTGAAAGCAAACTTTACTACTAAGTGGAACCCGACAACGTTGAATATAAACAAATGTTAAATATCTATAGAAATGTTGGATGGTTGGCATGATAAGGGTTTTGACCTAAATTAACAAAAGATTCAATTTACACTAAGATATTACAGTCTTTTGCCAAACATGTTTGTTACAAACTCGTATTGAGGTATCGAGAAACTGCAACATTATATTGTGTAAGAGTGGAAGGCCTTCGCAAGAGAAAGATATTTTGTTTCTCAATGCTCCTGTCATCTAGTGATTGTTCGTTTTGCATATTTTATATATTCTATTGTATTATTTTAATCCATGTTCAGATATATAAGTCCTTGACTTAAAATTGCTAATTAATGCTTATGTTTATCTCTCTACGTCCCTTTAAAGGTAGATCTGTACACCATAACAATTATTTATGCCACGTACATTTATGAACATTTTAAAGCAGTGATTATAGAAATACATTTATATGTATACCATCTCCCATGATATTTCAATATTTTTGTCAGCTTTGGTTAGGGCGTTCAATTTGGTCTCTAGGCTAGCTGGTTATCTAACTAGCTGTTCCCCACGGCTTCACTGGCGCATATCGTAAACTTTTGGGTAGGTTCGGATTATGTGTGAAACCTTTGCATTTATAATAAAAATGTGGACGTTTACTAAATTATCTTTAAGGTTCGGTTAGGGGGTATAATTATAAATTTTCGTTAAGGTGTCACAAAAAACTGCATTTAAGTTTTGCAGACGACATAGACGATGAAAGGGATTTTTAAAATTAAAAGAAAAGAAGCGATTGAATAAGGAATTCAACATTAATGAAATAAATAAGATTACAGATGTGTCAACGAAAATAAACTCAAGGACATGAGTTAGACACATGAAAAAGAGGAACAACAAAGTATTACGTTAAATGGTACCCAAGGTACAATAAAAGGAACAGGAAGACAATATAGAAGATGGAATGATCGCATATAAAACAGCTGGAAGGACAAGGCAGAGATGATAGAAGGCACAGTGTAGAGAGAAATGGTGGGATTTAGAGGAGGCCTTTGCCAATATAGCGCATACAGATACATACACAAACGTGGCTTTTATAATTGCTAGTATCAAGATACAGAAAAAAAAACTAACGTCCTACGCAAGGAGGGATAGTTTAAAGATAATATTCTTAAATTGCTAGATTACCGATAGAGTTACAAGAAAAAGTTTTCATGTCGTAAAATATATTGGACAAATTGAAACATACTTTGCTTGGCCTACGCTTAATAATTGAGACGTTCTTATGATTTTTTGTCAATTGTTCGGCCAACAAACGGGGTGTTGATGAATAATGTGATTGTGTACAAACATGCGCGGGTGCACGGAACGTTTGCTTGATGTTATGCAATCAGAGTCACGCCGACAGGCTGTAATTACACGCCACCCCCCGCGCCCCGCAAACCCACCACCCGCGTTACTGCATAACCACGTATCAACCAGATCTATGCAACTGCAGAGGTTTATTAAGCAGGACAATAAAAGTGCTAAATATAGTTCATTTATCCATTATTGGTTATAGCTAGGATAGAGAACGCGCGTCGGACGATTCCTAACTAGGAATAAAACTGCACATGAAAAAACATATAACATTGTTTATTTTGGAAGAAAATCCTAACTACTTAAGCGGATGCCAAATCGATCTTAAGATATTTATTTATTTGATTTATCTATTATAGGTTGTAGCTAGGATAAAGAACGCGGGTCGGACGATTCCTAACTAGGAATGAAACTGCACATGAAAAAACATATAACACTGTTTATTTTGGAAAAAAAAATCCTAACTACTTAAGCGGATGCCAAATCGATCTTAAGATATTTATTTATTTATTATGACATACCAACTAAATGTACGATCGCTTTATAAATTGTAATCGTCAGTGATCCCGAAAAAGGGTTTGAAATAAAAACTGATGTGATGCAGGTGCAGGTAGTTCAACAGCTGATAGCTAGGCCAAGTTCATTACCGATCCGTGCAAATCGATTCTTTGTGGTCATGCTCCATCAGCTTTCCAATATGACTTTTCCTTATCTTTCATTTTTAAACCTCCATTTCTCTTATCACCTTATCATTTGACTATTTCTCGTATATAATCTTAATGCATTTATTATTTTTACCGCTCACTATTCCGTTTTCGTTATTGAAGAAATCTATTAGTTTTTCGTGTGCACCGATTAAATATGAATCGGTGCCCAACTGATTGAATTGCAAGGAACGTAAAGTAAGCAAGAAGCTTACTACTTCACTGGGTCGCTTGCGCACACGTCGTGCGTCCGGTTTCCTACAAATTGGTCACATCGACCGCTAAGTAGGAAGATTCGGCTTACAAGGTGTGCCCGTGGCTCGTCTGTTGCCAACGTCATTGTATCGCGCGAACCTTGCAGTTTTATTTTACAGCTATACATGTATTTAGTTTTCGGCACTTTTAATGAGCTACGAACCGCTTTGTAAAAGTAAAAGTTGTGCTGATTACTGATTTCTTTTTGTGCTGTTCAAAAATTGATTTATGTTTCGGTAACGAGTTATTAATCTTCGCTTTAATGAAAGTATTTGTCAGATTTCTGCATTTAGAATCAGTCCAACTGCATCAGTTTTAGTAAATTTGTAGGTAGTTGAAACTCTCATCGATAAACATGTAGATTAATTCATATACCTGTGTCTTTTACAGCCACATAACAAAGACAACCACATGGGAGGATCCTCGTAAGACTCTGGCAGCACAAACGGTGGCCAGTGGTGTACAGCATCAAAGCGCGGAAGCCTTACTCACGCAGACTGCCTCACCGCAGAACCTTCCAACAGCCACGCCAGGTACCAAAAAAAGTTTTATAGATAAATTATAAGTCGTCTAAAATCTAGCCATCAAACCTCATGATCTCATAGTTTCAAAATCGCAAGTGATAGTTATTTAAATTAGCCATAGTCAATTATGAGTTAACGCGTATCTTAATTTTCACGTGATCTAATTGGCTTGGAACAGTGTTTAAAATTATCATGGAACTAAAATAAAAACAAGTAAATAACCCAAATTCTAAAACTGATTTTATGACGGGAATTAACGCGTTGTTTCCGTTGGTCGATGCGAGAGACGAGTGTTGAAAGGCGCCCAGAAAATACATTGGTGTTTCGGCGCCGAAACCGTGGCGCCTGCGCCGCTTTTCAGCGACTTGCGACACATCCGCGCGAGACATGTTTCTGCTTCTTGCGATATGGATGTCTACAAATCTTTAGCATTTAGCATGTCCTATGCCGAAATTAGCATGTAGCCACGTTAGTGAATCAAACGCTCTACTTGGCGGTATCGAATGAAAATTACCACGTTAAGAGTTTTTATTTCTATTCATCGTAAATAAATTAGGAAAGAGATTCAATAATAAGGGTAAATTACTTCTTTTTTACATTTACCATTTATGTATATGTCCATCTATAAAAGTTAAACGGATATCTATAATTTATACAAACGAAAAAACAGAATGGAGCTGTGTGCATTAGAAGAGGAAGATCTATTCTCTATGGTAAACATATCCATTATGAAGTTGTTTCTGTTTACCTATTTTTACACCACGTGCGTGAAGGTTTTCTTTAAATAGACTTGATGATATTTTTTTTCATATAATTTAAAACATAAAGCAAAACGATACAGTCGTTATAAATAAAAATTATACATATAGATTAGACATAGAGCACGTCCCTTATGGATTCATTGTAAATTAATTCTTAACTTAGCGATGGTTTTAAGTAAAACGTGACAACAGCACGTTTTTAAATCATAGCAAGTGTCTGGAAGCTTATCGCTGTCTCTGTTTAGACTAAAGTCAACAAAATATTAGCCGTGCAGCCTATCTAGAGTACCTGACACAAATAATGTTTTTGTAGCAAATTCCTTGTTCATCTGATGTCGCGATAACATTACTTTTCATATAAAATATCATTCCGATGACTGCATGCCTATGTTAGTTATTTTGAAAGCGGCCTATCTGATTACATAAAGAGTTTGATATTACAGTTTTTGCTTCATTCAGTGTAAAACATTATTACAAGTCATTGTATTATTGAATAATAATTTGCGAATTGCATATAATTGGCAATGGCCTCTAAATAACGTGAATCGTAGTGTAATGTTTGTTAATATTTGATTAACATTTATTAATATAAACTATTAATTTGCTTGATTGAAAATGTTTATTATGTGATTCTTGTGGTAATATATTCCACGGAAAAAATAATTATTAGACCTCGACGTGGAATACGAGAATCCCATAGAAAATATTAATAAGTAATAGAGCATTTTTAGCATATTTTTATATTTATTTAAATGCTTAACTGTTTTTTTTTTAAATTTAATTAAATAAAACCTTTTTTATATCAGTCTCTAGTGTAGTGGAAAATTGGGACTTGCGATCAAAGACTATATTCACGAATGCCAACAGATAAAAATTAATAACTAGTGCGTGTCAAATTTAGCTACGAATGCGGAGACATAAAAGAGTTCTTTATATGACTAGTTACGCATATAATAAATTTCCGGAATAGATTTAGAACAAAATGCGTTTATATAATAAGTTTAACTATAACTTATATGTAATTACTAATTACCACTTGGCAAAGTTGTCTTAGTCATGATGACTATAATCAAATCGTAATTATGCATTATGTACAGCGTTCGTTTATGAATGGTTGGTTTTTGTTGAGAACGAAATACAAGAATATATTCTCGGAGATGAATGTATGAACGGAGATGAGATGAGCGTTTGTTGGCGATGATTCATATTGAATCGACAGGGTGTTTATTAGAGGCACAGCACCATCCATCTGGGCATAGATAGTATTATGCGTTAGGACCCGAAGCTTAGTAGAATTTTTTTGGTTAATATTTTTTTTTTTCATACTGATTCAGCTATTGTTAATTTATCATTGTACGTTTTTTATTGCCACAAATACTGGGCTAACTCACGGAAACCTTTTACTAAGTTAATAAATTAAATATTCTTCTAAATAAAAAAATAGATATAAAATAATGAAATCTCCAGCATGCATCAGCTGCTACTTGTGGAAAGTCCGATTTTATTTCGCGTAACCAATTTCCGAAGTACTACGTATACATACTGTATAGTTTAAAAGTAGCCAGCTTGAAATGAACGAAACTGAATGTTGTTCAAAACACGTCCAACAAAAAGCACGCGCAAACATGGATGGCGTAGCGTATTGGCATGTTTTCAATTGATCACGTAAACTACTCCGACTATATCTAATACTTTCCTGGGAATTACTATGATTCGGTCGGCGTTGTTTTCGTGATTTTCTTAGAAGAGGCGTGACCTTTCTAACTTCAAAATCACGTGCGCGTTATATTTACCGCTGGCTTGCAACTAGTCGCTGTTGAGAAATTCAAATTTATTTTAAAGGCTTTTCCATATTAACTAGGGCATTTGATAATTTCAGCAGCGAAGAGTACAAGTACCCCGGCGACGACAGACCCCCTAGGGCCGCTGCCGGACGGCTGGGAGCAAGCCACCACTCCTGAGGGAGAAATTTATTTTATAAACCACGCCGCTCGCACAACGTCTTGGTTCGACCCTAGAATCCGTAAGTATCTCGAATAAATTCGCCGATTCGCGTCAACAGATATACGTACAAAATATTTGTTTTTTGGAATACCATTAAACTATAGTCGATCCTCAAAGATCCATAAAACAATTACGTTCTAATTCAAAAGCGTTACAAATTTTTAATGCAATATAAAATGAGGTCATGATCATGCGAATAGTATATAAATTATGAAATCACACAGTTGAAAAAACAAACCCATACGGCAGAATAATATTATTTCTTCTTTGATTCATCGTTTTCATAAAAGCTTATTAATTTTTTTGATTAGGAGTCAAAATAAGCAGCTCTAATCGAAGTCGTCAAATTCAGGTATTTCAATATAATAAAGAACTTGTAGGCTACACAAACAGATGTGCAAGTATGCTTTATCTTCAAACATATTCTCAGCTGTATTACGCGCGTAGGTTTAAAGAAACCTAAGATGTAAGAATATTGGAGATGATTGTCTTAATATTAGAATTGAGTATGCTGAAACTGTCAGATAGTCACTAACCAAGCCATTATGAAACGCACAAGACTTAACTAAATAAAAGTAGTGTGTTAGGCAGCTGCAACAGTGGTGGAGCAAGAGGAATGTTAATAAATTTGTGGAAAATTGAAAAAAAAAAGTGAAATAACATCTAGGGGAAGCCTACGCCGACTACTGTTTAGATTTAAATTTTGCTTATATGAATAAAAATCAACGATGAAAAATAAATGCCCTCTAAAAAGAATATAAACTGTGAGTAAAAACAGATTGTATAAAGATGACTCTTTTGATATTTCAGCCCAACATTTGCAACGTACGCCGGCTGCTAACGCCGGTGCGGCGGGCGGGGGATGGGCGAACGCATCGGTCCAGGCTTGCCAACAGAAACTGCGTCTACAGTCATTGCAGCTCGAGCGTGAACGACTGAAACAACGCCAGCAGGAGATACGGCTCCAGGTATTTTATATATTATTCATTGAAGTCTACGTTTAAACTGCATCACATCTAGATATCTCTTCAAATCTCCATAGCGTATTGTTTTACACCAATGCTAAGGACGGCAAAGATTAAAGGATATTTGATAAAATAAAACGAAGCGTCTTCTTAAGAAAATACGTAAATCCGGTTGTCAATAAATTAAAAAGTCCGTGTTGCGAATCTAGCGAAATTACAAATATTAAAAATAACAGATTTGTGGTATCAGTTGCACTTGACATTGCACAATATCCTGACTGAAAGGTCCACGTATTGCGGCACTCTCCCGCTGACCATGCTAAAGTTAAAAAAATTAAATGTTTCAGCAAGAATTAATGGCGCGGCAATCATCATCCATCGTGTCTTCCCTCACAAATAGTACCGCGGCGAGCACAGACCTTTCTCTGGATCCCTTCCTCCCGGGTCTCAACGACCATCAACGCCAGGAGTCAGCTGATAGCGGCCTGGGTATGGCCGTGTCACAATCCTACTCTATGCCCCATACTCCGGAGGGCTTTTTGGGCATGGATGACCGCATGGACTGCACCAGCGAGGCTGGCGCGAACCTCGATACAGACATGGCGTTGGGGGACACCGATGATTTGGTAATTAATTTATATATGAACCCTGTATGTTTGGTTATTTATGTGTGATCATGCTTAAACTTTTTAGCATTTAGCCTACAAAATAACTAAACGTTTACAGAAGTTTATTACATAATGTAGATTATGCGGTACATTACGGTTTAGATCTTCATAATTTTCTTTTAAAATAATGAGATTTATATGAACGAAAGTAGTAAAAATATTTGTATTTTGAAGACACGTGAGAGGTGCTTCAAAAGTGATCAATGAAAAGACATGTTTTATCTTTGAATAACGAATATCAATATTTAAATTTTTATTTCAGTTGGGAGACTTCACAAATGACATACTTCTAGACGACGTGCAGTCACTGATCAACTCTACGCCAAACAAACCAGACAACGTTTTAACATGGCTGTAGATTAATAATCGTCGGACGCTGAACGTACAATTGTTTCTATAATCTTATTTTACACAACAATACATCGACAATAAGAACGGCTCAAAGTGACAAATCGGTTATACACCAATCGGAATTTTAATAACTATGAATTACTCTGATTAGAATATGGGCTATTCAGTTTCATTCAGAATTGGTTATTACATCCCGGCATTTATTAAAATGGGATGTGATTAAAAGCCCCATTCGATTGGTGTATTCCCTTGATTCTAATATTGCGTTGTTAATCAAATTAGGTAATGCTTGTCGTACAAAAATCACGAATTCATTAGCCTACATTTAATGTCTGTGGATCATTAGATTAATTCATGTTTAGCTCGAAAACGTTAGCCATTGCATGACGGCTCATTTGTAAATATTCTCAGATACTGAACTGGCCCCCGGTTTGTGTGGTGTTTGCATTATTTTCTTTCTTAATTGAAAGAGTCCATTTTGCAATTTACTCGAAAGCTAGGTTTCCATGCTCTTCCAGACTAAGATCGTCGGAAATCCTTGTTCGAATAGATTAGACTATTTGTAAGATGTCGAATGTAACAGAATAAACATTAACGAAACTGGCCCGTATTCAAGAATGTTTCTTAACTAACATGAACTTTTTCTCTGTGGTGATACTGAAGTAATAAACCATAGATAAAATATGGACAGATATTGAAATACAGTTTAAATCATGTTCTGGAATACGCCATTGATTGTGATACCATCTCGACGTAACAGTGCCTTATTGTGCCTTTTAAATTGTATTTATTGTGTTATTTAGGTAAGAGTTATAAAGATATATTTCTACAAATTTTTACCGATCGACGTACATCGATTCATGTATTATTTGGACATAATTAAACTACTTATGTAATGTATGTTGTAGTAACGTTTTTTTGTCTACTTACACCGTCCTTGTGTATTTCGAGATTATGTTAGATGTAGAATTAGTAAATCGTAACGTAGTTTTTTTGGCAATTATTAAGTTTAAAGATAACATTTAGTTCGAAGTGGACAATGTATTGGTAAATAAACGTGCGTGTGCGGATGCCGCTAGAAACACTATTAAAATATCGTATTTTGACAAATAGTGCATTGGAGGTGGAAATTATGCGTGTATATGTTTTTGTATGAATGGGAAAAATGTCCTGTTTGCTGCATGCTTTTGTATACATAAGTCAAATAACTCTGTTCGTTATATACTCAACTCATTTAATTACAAAGCTTCAAAATTATGTTTAGCCCACCTAGTCTCTAGAATTTGTATAAATTCAGTAATGAAATTAGGTCTTTATTTTTCGAATGCTACATTGAAAACTTTGCCATATTAATAAATTTACTTTCTTTGTAAGACTAACTTTATCATCGTTTATAAATAGTTTAAATAGCAACTGTGTAACTATTATAATTAAATGTAACGGTGCTGGGTTTATTATACATTTTATATTGTATTCTGTAGATGTCTTGTTGTACTTTATTTTATATTTGTCGTATATTAATTATTGTATGTAAGTTACGCTACGCGTTTCATATTGTTCAGTTCATTATTCTATATTGCTTGTTTCCTCTTAGATATTAGCCGAAATTACTCAAGAGTCGCTGAATGTTTATAGCTTCGTATTCGCTATTTTTTTTTAGAAATAATTCATTACACTGCACTGTGTAGTCATAAGCGGAAACTTAGTAGGTTTACAAAAGGTTTTCATTTTTAAAGTCTAATAACCTATTCAGAAAATATTATTCGCTTAAAACTTTGATAAATCTGAAAAAAAGATGCCAGCCGTTCGCGCACAAACATTGAACGTATTATTTGTTAAGTTTGCGAATAGATAGAAATGATACTAAAGACATCGAAAACTTGAATTATATTATCTTTATTACAATAGTTAATATACCAAACTGTTGTCAGAACTTAAACTAGTAATCATTTTCGCCGTTGTTCCACAATCAAAATATATTTCAACATGTAAGTATGAGGCAGTATGATCTACTAGGTAGTCGCTACTACAAAACATTCCATGTTGCTTACCGTCGCGTCAGTTCGGTGCTGGCTTGAATAATGTTCCGAACAATATATCGAGTAAATATTTCTAAGTATAGCCTTAATAGAAACATATCTTTCAGTCTGATACGCAAGTTTTCTCTGTAGTGTACATTACGCCAATCAATGTTATAACAATGATATTTCTCTAATTTCATTGTATATAATTTGGTATATGAATTAAATATTTGTTTAAATATCCATTGTTATTTTCATTTCTTGCTTAGAGGTCCATTTTTATGTGTTGCTGAAAATGACCAAGGTATCGTTTATGCAAATGTTATCTGTTTAAAATACATTTATTTTAGAGGATTTGCACCTTAATACATTATTGATAAATATATAAAAATACTTTTTATTAAATGCAGGCATGATATATATATATATATATATATATATATATATATAACCGTAAGTACATAATATACCTTATACTATAATAAATAAATACCTAGTTAGTTTCTTGGGAAAGGAGACTGCCTTTTAGACCTTTGTTAATAATTTAGTACCGCCTTCTTTCCTGTTAAAAGTAATGATATAAGTAGTTAAAATTTGCGACTATCACTTAATAAAGTTTAGTTTGACAAAACCAAAACCATCAAAGCAAAACTTACACTAAAAATAGTGCGCATTATAAAAACACCGCAAGACCAAGGTATAAAAAGGTAAGGCATATATAGATGACATAGTTTAAAGTACTAATCAGCGTTAGTGGTCATGGTGCTGGCTTAAATATTTTACTTAAATCTGACACTATAGCTTCTTAAGAATCTTTAGCTTGTAGTTAAGTAATAAGTATATACTGAAGAATTTTCGCACTATAGAATCAAATTATTAACCGTCTTACCGAAGGTTTCTTAAACTGTTCGTCCTGAGGCAATTCACGGTTTTCTATCAGTTTTTTGTAATACTCAGCGGATAGCTTAGCTGTTCTTGGGCGACTTGGGTCAGTGATGTCTACGTGGAAGAAGCCGAACCGCTCCCTGCGAAGGTCAACAGCAGTAGGTTAAATACATGGGCCATAGTGGATTTTACGTCTATCTGAATAAATTTAAATTAAAAGAAATTTCGGCGTATCCATGTGGAGACACAGAAGAAACTTTGTTACGTATACTTTTTGGTATAGGTATACCTGTGTCACCATATGGACACCATATACCTATACGGTAGATTAAAATGAGTTAACTAGTAAGATGTAGATAAAATTGACAGATTTAGTATAGCTGCAGAATTTGATAAAAAGGAAAGAGAGATGCTATAATAAAATATTGTATTAAAATTCTAAACAATAGAAATAAGTGAAATTGTAAGTGTAACATTAATAGAAATTGTAATTTTAGTTGAGAATTGAAATGTTTATGTATATGGATAATTTAGATACAATTGGAACAATTGTAACTGTAATATAAATTGGATTTGTTATTGTAATTGAAAATCGTAAAAATAATAGAAATAGAATTGTAGAATGCAGAATAGAATTGAAAATGTAACTGAAACACTTAATAAATAAAATAATAAAGAAATCGGTATCAAATATTCCACGGCCCGCAGTTACATTGGTAACTGTAACCTGGACATTGGTCCAGGTACAAAAACGTACCTAGGACGACAGCTCAGTATAAACATAATATGATAGAAAGAGACAAATGTGTTTTTAAACCATTATATCGGATTGTTTTAGTCCGATTTAGTGGAGTACTACCCCTTTTTAATAAAAGTCACTAAATTAATCATAAATATTATAAAGGCGAAATTTTGAGGGTATGTTTATTTTTGTGACGAATTTTCTTGGCTTGGACGAAAGGTTTTGGCTTTTAGCTGCCACCCTGGATTCACAAAATGCGCGCGTAACGATGTGCATGGGTCTCTTATTTGACGCAAACGGCGGGTACAGCCAGTGAAATAAAAAATAAAAGTCACTCCCTGTCTTAATTATGGTTGAATTTATAGGTAATTCATCGTTATATCATGACACAAGGCAGTTCTTCAAGTCTTTCCGTCGGATGTTGGAAGTTTAAGTCAAAGTTATATAGTATTTACCGAATCATTGTTTTTATAATTAATAAATAAGTAGATCTAAACAAAAAAACAAATTAAAGTCAATTTTATTATTAATTGTTATCTGTAACTTCATCTACTGACACAAACTGACCTACCTTCATATAGAGTATATAGCATATTTCAATCTACAGTATATTGTTCAGTTAGGTAATTAAATATGATTAAAATAATTATAAGTATGAACATTTGCTTTAGCCTTTACAAATATTTTAGGTAGGTATACTAACGAGAAGCCAGCTCTCCATTCGAAGTTATCCATAAGAGTCCACGCGGTGTAACCGAGCACTCTCACGCCGTCATCGTTAATCACATTTAATATGGCGCCCAGGTGGTCCTGGAAATGTAAATTAATTAAACATTAGTTTAATCAAATTATTATTTTATAGAAAATTAGCATGGCAGTGTAACCTTATAGTAAGTGGATAGACTAAGCGAGAAAACAAATATTTATTTTATTCTTATCTTTAGTATTTTTTGTTATAGCGTTCACTAGAGTGAAGATGAAGATCATCTGTGAAAATTTAACGTCTCTCTGTCTCAGTTCATGAGACAGACGCATGGTTACAGACGGTTTGATGTACTAGGGTTCCCGTTTTTACACTATGGGTACGGAACCTTAAAAAAAAGTGGGAATGTTACAAACGGGTATAGAGTATTTTTTTTAATTCTAGGTATATAGCTCACGTTAAAGTATTTGATACGGTCGTAGTCTTCCAAAGTGCCGCGGTCTGAATACCCGTTTTCTGTGATGTAGATTGGTGGATCATTGTAGGTGGTCTTACACCAACGAAGGAGGTTAGCGAATCCTGTAGGTACTACCTAAAAGACAATGTACATGTAAAGATTGTGTTGTAAGTTTAGATTCGTCTTTCTTGAGATATATGTATTAAATATAAAAGTAGTATTAGATATATAAGATAGATAGGTAGGTTCATCATTGATAGCAATTAATGCTAGACCTTGATGATTGGCAATGGTAAGTACAAAACCAATGTCATTTAAAGTCATTAGATTTGCATATGGATTAGTAGGATAATTATTGTCTCTTTTTTGATAATTTTATTACGTTAAAACACAAAAAATAATAACCATAATCATCAATTTTATCAATATAATTATATATTTTCTTGTACAGCGTTATAATTATTAAATGTATATAATATAATCATAGACAAAAATAAATGATTTGTACTCACTCGGAACCATTCGGATGCAGTAGGCTCTCCAACATCTAAAGATGTAACAGCCCCGATGTCCTTCAACCAGGATGGAGACTTAGCTATAGGGTCCACACCAGGCCCCGTAATCAGATGAGTAGTGTAGTGGTTAATACCGAGGAAGTCAGATGTGCCCTTGATCCTTTCAATCCAGTAATCGTCGAACTGCTCTAATCTGGATTTGGGCAATCCTTCGGCTTGACTGTTTTGAGCGACGTTTTCAATCATCACTGGTGGATAACCACCCTCTTCTGTGAAGATTGGGTGTGCAAACCAACCGAACTGCAATAATATTAGTATTGTTCATGAAAAATTGATAATAAAGGTCATATAGAAGTGTACAATAGATTTATACACATATAGGTAATACGTGCAAATAGTAATAGCAACATATTTTTTAAGGAACAAAAAAACGTACATTAGAAATTTTATCGACCACAGTGACGTTACAACGTCAAATAGCTATTGTTTTGAGGACATTGTAAATAAGGGACCATTAAATGTTAAAGTAAAAATAAAATATTTTAATGAGTATTTACTTTTCGCTTTTATATATTAGTAAAAACATACCTTAAATTGATTGGCAACTTCAGCCAGTGCCACTTGTTCGGGGTCGTTAGGATCGCCAGGTTCATACCATATGGAGTTGATAGAGATCATGATTCTACCATTTTGCTTTGGCCTGTAACTCTCGTTATATAAATGGTATGCCTCAGCGTGGGACTTCAATAGATTATCACTACACAAGTAGTTTCCCACTCCATGGCTATCAATGGCTGGAGCTTTCTTGACATCACCGTACGCGTCTTCACAAATTTCATAAGGCTCGTTGAAGGTAATCCAGGACTTAATTTTGTCACCGTACTCTCGGAAGCAGAAATCGGCGTAGTCACGGAAGTAATCAATCATTTTTGGATTGGCGAAACCTCCTAGGTCTTGAAGGGTTTGAGGTAAGTCCCAGTGGAATAGCGTTACCTGCAAATAACTGGCATAGGTTAAATTCATAGATAATTCGTTTTTTCATTCATAACATATCTTTTCATTATTGTTAATGTCAAGGATTAAAAAGTGCATTGCTGATGGTCGGATGGATAGATATGCATTCCGTATAAATTGGAGCCCCAGGTTCCTGGCGAAACAATAATTATTGTATCAGGTTGGTCTCACTTTAAGCGTACTACTGAAGATAAATACTTTTAATAGTAATATAAATAAATACCAAAGGCTCTATATTCTTTTCAGCGAGAGCGTCCAGAAGGTTGTGATAATATTGCACTCCTTCAGGATTAATTTGGTCAATGCGACCCGAAGGCAACAGCCTTGCCCATGAGAATGAGAATCGGTAGAAGTCTACGCCAAGGTAAGCTAGTTCCTCGACATCTTCAAGGTATCGGTTGTAGGAGTCGCAAGCAATGTCACCGTTCGTTCCGTCAGCTACCATCCATGGTTTAGTGTGGGTTAAACGGTCCCAGACATTTTCGGATTTTCCTGTAATGGGTACAAGATATATTTTAGTGAAATTGATATTTAGAATCTAACCGATAATAAAAATAACTCGAACTAAATGCGTAATAAATTTGATTAGTGTGACCATCGTCAAACGACAGGAAACCTTTAGGATGATAATATAAATGTATGAATTCAAGTCACGTATATCTTAAGGTGTGTTCAGTATCAGAGAAGTCAATCATTATCAGTTTGAAATGTTGAATAATAATCCCTATATCTATATCTTACAATCGAGAGAATATTTTTCTCAATGCCGATTATCAACGTGATTGACAAGTATGTTTGAAGCGATACCCTTCCATATAGATAATGAGTTTGGCATATTTCTTATTATATAACGGTTCTTGTGTTTTGTAAAAAACGTCAAACCATTTACGTATTACTCATACTTGACGTTTGTCTACCAGAAAGTAATTTTAACAAAGTTCTTAATAATCTGTCTTTATTATGACTATTAGTAAACAGAAACAGTATCAAGCGACTCCAATCTCAGCAATTTCAGCCTTCGTACTCATCGTTAAAAACATGATAATTTACGAATTCGTAGTCTTCTTATTATAGGAAAGAAAAATAGAAAACGACTTCATCCATAAAAAATATAAGCTTGAATTAGTTTTGAACCTGTAAAATGTACTGAAGATTAAACATTTTGACTGTATTAATAACAAAATATAAAATGGTGTCATTATTCTGCAATCTAAGTAGTGATGAGTATAATTTATTTTTTGATGATTTCTTGTCACTCACCGCTGACGTTCCATGCTCCTTCAATCTGATGCGCAGCTGTGGCAACACCAAATGTGAATCCCTCAGGGAATTTGGTGTAGTGAGCGTGGCTACTGTCATTAAAATAAAATCTTTAAATCAATCGTTATATTTGTATAAATATCTTAAACGTGGGTTTTCTCTTGTAAGAACAACACTTTAGATTACTCTAATTGTATATGATGTATATGATGTGAAGTATACTTAATCTTACGTAAAATTAATAACTTACACAAACAGTTAAAACCCGTATTGAGAATAATTTAAATATCAACAACGGATCAATATTAGATTATCAAACAACAACTTTTATTTAGGCATGGATTAGTCATTATCATAAAATATTCCCAACTCATTAATATAATCAAGTTTAATAACCTGGGGTTATTAACTTTATTCCAACACGTGTTAGATGCTTTAATGGTATTATTTAATTGACAAATTGCAGGACGTCCAGAGTTTTTCAATTATCGTTGCACTTGTTTAAAACTCTACCGGTCTTATCAACTGTTTTGTGGTTATGAAAATCAAGCAAACATTTACTTACACAGTGGTGACTGCCACAAGGACGATAAAATGTGACCAAGCCATCGTGCGGTGACGATGCCTCACTCCCGCGCACTGCCGTACGCCTCAGTACTTTTTCCTTTTAACATTGACATTTTATATCTCAAGTGGCATAGCTTCAGATAATGTCAAAATGCTACAAAAATAATATCCGCGTATCATCTATGGCAATGCTTATCACCCTTTGTGGGGATGCTCTAATTTGATATGTTCAAAAATATCTCGATTGATTTAATAAATTTTACTATGACTCGCAAATCCACAAGGAAATGTTAATAATCACTTTATAAGGGTGTTTTGCGTGTGTTTGTAAGTATTACCTTTAACTGACTGAAACGCAGTTCGTTGAAGTACTGGGACGACGTCTTAGATACGGGTGAAAAAAGTTTTTCAATTTATGCTTCGTCCAACAACCCCTGCATAACACAAAGGTAGTCCACAGATGTAGCGAATGAATGTGCAAGTAATATGGCTCGAGTGAGAACTTCACGGACTTTCCATATATCTGATGGACTGAATGGACGAAATACAAAGGATAAACCACGTTTCATTATTCCGATTGGTTGAAACCGTCCTGGTTGATCAAGCCACCAGCTGGAATATATATTTATATATAAGAAAGTGTAACAGTAGCTTAGACACAAGTTGACTTAAGCGAAAGTAACTCTTAGAACGACTATACTTTATAAATATTTATACTTGAACTAGCTGACCCGGCAAACGTTGTTTTGCCGTTTAGAAGTTTGGTAGTTTAGAAGTCCATCGCGGACAAACATCGTGACAGGAGATTTATATATATTAAGATTAATCCCCTTTAAAGGTACATTATTTTCATTAAAAGATATAAAACTACTTGGATTTATATTTAATAGGGTATAGCATTCATTTTTCATAACGTTACCTTAAGAACAAGCTCTCACAAGTGAAGTATGTGACAGCACAAATGAAGAATGGATAGATTAAAGGCATCATAACTACAAGGCATAAGAGCAGGGTCCCAATAAGTTTTAGGAACGTGGGAAATGGTGCGCCGTATTTCCACAGTGCTTTGATGTCACCCAGGAATTCCTTACATAGGACCCGTAATCGACTAAATCCGGATGAAGAACGAAACTACTGAAACATATTGAAATATTTGCTGATTAGATCTGCGAACAATTTCATATTATTAATTTCGTATGAGTCCTTGTATGATATGTACAAATAGATATTTGGATATACACACGGTTCGTTTACATTCTTTAATTATTACATTTATTTGTCCGCGTGGAAAGTTGCGCCATCTATTGGAAATTTGGCCTCTACATACAGGTCACACTTAAAGTTTCTGGAACATCTGGTTGTGAATTGTTTTTACATATTTATGCACTTTTAATAATTATACGTCTACATGAACATGTAGTTTATTTTCAACGAATCAATCCTACACAAAGATTGTGTGGAAATTGGTATGTGGTGCAGTGCAATTCTTAGCAGATTCAACGAAGGTGCATCAAATTTGGTTTAGGACTTAGTAATATGGATTTATTGCTTCGATCCCAAATCAAAGCAGCAATCGAGCGTATGGGTCTTTCAAGATGAGCCAAATCCAAGAAGTGTATGTAAGCGGATGATTGCTCCTTTCATTCCATAAACTTTTAGTGTGCCCAACGTAGATTGTTACCTAAGTATACTCGCTTAACCCTTTCGTTAGCGTATTTATATATATATTAAACGCGAATTTTAAAAGATTACAAAAACGATTGTGGCGGGATTAGAGTAAACTGGATGTTTTTAAAATATACTGTATATGTAATGATAATAATCAATAAAACAAGACTTAAAGGACCGAGCAAAAGCTCTAATATAATCACTTAGTTTTAATGAACTATTTGGTCTTGAAATAATAATAAATTTGTTTATGTACGTACTTGAACCATGAATGCTTTATTTGTTCGTCGATAAGGTTTCATTTCACAATTTTTCTAGTACATGCTAATTTTATATATAAATCCAAATTTTTATGGTCTACATTGTAAAAATCATAAGTTGCTTGTTTTGGTTATTAGTATGACACATTTTGTCATACGGATTATTTATCTGTATAAATATATTTATGTATTTAATCATTACGGCCTTTTTGAGATATTGTCAAAAAATTGTGTTTATTATTGTAATACTCTATTTTCTACGACATTTTTTAAATAGCACCTGTGTTAAACTATGTTTTCAAGCAGGCATTCTGACAGTCTTTGACAGTTATTTAACATTAATATTAAAAAAGCTTTATATTATATTTTCTTATATTCCACGAGCGATATTGCTCCATCGCTTACTCTATAGGAATTCTAGCAAATAAGGTCAACGCAACCAAGTTTGTTTTATCATCCTTAGCACTTGGGGAAAAGAAACTTGATATACTTTATGATGTGAACATCTAAGTGTAGACATATTAGAACTACTGTGTTACTGTTATTGATTTGGATATTATTACATTGCTACAGGCCCTTTTTTTAACGATGGGAAATCCATTGACAGACTCCCACGCCGGGACAATATATACATGGCATGAGGAGTGTGGGAGGTCAGAGCCCACAAAGGAATGGCCCCACTACCCACTAAAACCCATCGGTCCCTCCTTGGCGCTGATGACGAGGCCTGGTGAGTGCCTTAGGGTAGCGCGGCCTTGTCCAGGATCCGCGTCAAGGAATATCCTCTCTCCCAGACCTCCACCACCCATTTCACGATATTGGGAAGGCTAAAGTCAACTGCGGTACCGTTGGCAACGTCATACAAGCCATGTAGGGCAGTCACTTAAAGTGTGCCCCACTGTGTCATCTGGATTACCATGTGCGATAGGGGGTAAGCTCTCGCCTGACAATGTGGTGCAGATAGTGACTAAAGCAGCCATGTCCTGATAGCATCTGCACCAGTCAAAAAGAGAGGCCCTACGCATTTCCGCTCAAAGCCTCAAATAAGGTCCACAATGGTGCATAACACACGCTGCATTAAAGGATACCGTGCGGTACGTCCTCGCTACCCTAACAGGAGACCACAATGGGACTCCCTACTACGCCTTAATAGAAATTTAGTAATCAAAAACGATATTCCATTGGATGGACTGTTCAATAAGAAGAATGTACAATTAGCCATCTTTGTTGCCTAATTTGGCAGACGAATACATAGAATGGATATTCTGGGCTCCATGCCTGGTGAAATACTAATTCATTTCGTTAGCTGAGTAAGGCATCGAAGGTTGATCAACAATTTGACATCAGACTAAGAAAGGCTCAATTACAATGTAATAAAACGCACTTTTCTCTTTGTGCTTTGTTAAGTTTTATTAGAGCAGAAAGTAGTAGTAGAAGAAATAAAACTTTATAAAGGTTTGTTGTTGTAATTTGTTTTAGACGTGAGACTCTCAAACCTAAACTTTTTTTGTATGTGTTATTAATTTATTTTGTTAAAACATTTTATATTTCAAATGTACAGTGACAAACAACAGTACAATAGGTATTGCTTTTCCTTTAAGCGAGTACCTATCACGTGTTTTAATTATAGTTTTATCATTCATAATGACTTAATTACAAAGTACAAGCTATTCTTATAACATTCATAACAATCTTTCACCAATGTAGAGCTGCTTAATGCATTTAAAAACCATTCGAAATAAATTCAACCACACATAAAACAGATATTGAGTTAGATGGGATTTAGTTGTACAATTAAATATTAGATGAAAATGAAATAATATATTTTTATGTTTCAATTAAATTGCCAATTTAATGTAATAGTAATATGTGATATATTTAAAATTCTAATTTGTAAATAGTACACGTGATAGCTTAAGTTTATGTGTGAATCTCGAAAGGTATTGAAGTGATAACTGAGAAACCGAAACAGAGCAACAAGATCTGCGTATTATTTGCACGATATGATGTATTTTTCTTAACCTTGTAGTTGTTGATTAGTATGAAAGGTCATTTTATTAATAATGTCAACTTATCGAGTATTTCTCATTTATACAATAATTGCGAGCGATTCGTTTATAAACCCACATTTAGTGGTAATGATTTCGTTTGCCTCTTTTTACTTTTTATAATATCACTCATCTAAATCACAATGATCGCTATATATGTGTGGCTATGTTTTATTATTTTGTTTCTAATTGGTGTTAACTTTTTAATGAAAAATGAAAAGTTTGATAAAATTCCTGGACCTGCCGGAATATTCTTATTGGAAAATAGTTTAGATTTTCTTATGGATTCAGGTACGTACGATACTACTGTCGGCACTATAACCCTTTATTTGTTTTGAGATTCATCTCTTTCCTAGATATTTTTTTATTGGTTGGTAGTTGATCAGTCCCTAATACAAATAAGTTTGAGATCTAAGATACACCAGTTCCCTCAGAGTACTCATTTATACCGTTAGCAGGCACACATGGGTAGACAAAAAGAAGACAATTGGGGGTTGAAAACATATTCTCAGGATCGTGCATGCACTAACCGACACGTAATTTATAACTCTAATACATGTGTTATAATGGTTTTTTTTCAGCAAAAACATTTCGTTACTTTACGATGTTATGCAATAAATATAAAAAACTATTTCGAGTGAAACTGGGCAACAAGAAAATTATAATTCTTCACAATCCTGAAGACGTTGAGGTTAGTATGAGAGGATACTAAGAGTGCAGGTAATAAATGTCCTTAATCTTTATTATACTAGTTAAATTATAACCGATATTTATATTCGCAGGCTCTTATATCCGGAACAAAGTATAATAAAAAAGGATATCTGTACGGTTTCATTCAGCCATGGCTTCAAGATGGCTTGCTGTTAAGTGATGGTATATTTATAGTATAATTTTTCTCGTCACTCGCTGAGAATAAATCTAAGTATATAATAATATTATAAGCACATACTAATAGTACAGTGTAAATCTGGTTTGCGTATAAAACTAAGCCTACCACCTACTGAATTTACAGTACTTAATATTAACTTATTAAGTACCCACCTTATTACTAACTTATTACTTTCATTTAAAATTTCCTTCTTATGTGATAGAACTCAATTAATGATTAGTCTTATTCATAAACATTTTCGTTTTTTTTTTCTTAAATCATTTCATTCATTTTAGGAGAAAAATGGCACACTCGACGAAAGGTTTTAACGCCAGCCTTTCACTTTAACATTTTAAATAATTTTCACACAATGCTTGTTGAAAATTCAGGCAAACTTGTGGAACGAATTGATATTGAGACGAAGAAGTCACAAACTGATATTATGGATATAGTAACAGACTTTACATTAAAATCTATATGTGGTGAGGACTTCATTCTTTGGATTTTTTTCTTGTCGTAAAAATAAAACTGATTAAAGCAACACAAAAAATTGTGTGGCCATCTCAACCATATTTTAATTAAAATAAAATCGTTCGATATATCGACATATTATGCCGAAAAAATACTAAATGATAAATTTCAGAAACCGCTATGGGCACGAAATTAGATGAAGAAACGTCAGAGTTCGGGAAAACTTATAAAAATGCTATACACGAATTGGGATCTATTGTTTGCTATCGAGCTCAAAGGGTTTGGATGTATCCTAATTGTCTATTTCGATTCTCAAACTTAGGAAAAAGACAAAATACAATACTAAATATGATTACTACATTCAGAAATAAAGTTGTTCAGAAACGAAGGGACGATTTCGTGGATGTGAAGGAAATTATTGATAAAAACGGCAAAGACCAAAATGTTTATGGAAAACAGAGATTGGCTTTGTTAGATTTATTATTACAAGCTGAGAGAAATGGTAGCATTGATATTAACGGTATAAATGAAGAAGTGGACACTTTTATGTTTGAGGTTGGTAATAACGTTTAATTAATTAGTTTGGTACATAAGGCAAATGTTTAAAAACTTAATTATATGATGCATATCATTTCATTATAATGAAATATATTTTATTGTATTTCAAGGGTCACGATACAACAGCTACAGCACTTCAATTTACATTTATGATTTTGGCTCAATATCAACAAATTCAGGTAGGTTTTACAAGTATGTTTTAAATAAAACATAAATTTCATGCTGTACCTATTTATTGCAGGATAAAATTGTAGAAGAATGTAATAAAATTCTCACCCCCGATCAAATGCCGACCATAAACGATTTAGCACAATTGAAATACTTGGAATGTTGTATAAAAGAAAGTTTAAGAATGTTCCCTCCAGTTTATTTCATTTCAAGACAAATTGAGAAACCAATTAAGTTAGGTAAGAGTGTTTCAATAAATTGCCAGGAATTACTGTCGTACGGTATGAATACATAAAAAAATATCTGATTTATACTTGATGTGATCATATTTTGATTTACCTAATATAAATGAAGGGTCTTTTTCTTACGAGGGTCCTTCTGCCATCTCTTTTTTTGATATCCTCCGACATGACCCTTCACGGCCCATCAGCCGATGCATCTACCAATTGTGTCAGAATATTCGGGAGACGAGAGACGATAGACGAAGGACTGTCTTTCGCTACCCCAGGCGGGGCATGCCCCCAGTGTCTTCAGTTCAGCCGCAATTATGAAATTCAGGAGTCGACTATTCCGAAGAATGTATGTTTGACTTCTGTGTGTGAAGTGTGTAAGATCTGATTTGTACAGTTGGTTCGGATGAAAATCAACTAGTTTTTTTTCCGAGGATCGGGAGGATTTAAAAAAAAAGATGGAACAGCGCAGAGAGCAGGATTGTCCAATCCAATTACTACCGAAAATGATTGTCTCTCCGATAAGGAGATTATGGCTTTGACAAAATTCGATCAAACATCCACCATTGTTATTGCGGGGTCCAAGGCCATATTGTTCAACGTATTACCTGTGTTGTCGCTACCGAGTATATATGTATATAATAATCATGTTATTCAGTTTGTATAATAATTATTAACATATAACGGGAAAGCAACTGGCGGGAGACTTCGTACCCAAAGCGAGTGACGCCGCGATAGTGATATCTTCCACAGAGTTTCTCTCAAAATATCAAACGATATAATACAAATAATTTTACCAAAACTGAATAACAGCCAAATAAAGCGTTACATTTTACAATAATTTCCTCTTATTACAGCCACTTTTGAATGCCCAGCCGGTACAGATGTGAATATATTGATCCGGGAACTACACCATGATTGTCAGCAATTCAAAGATCCTTTTGAATTCATCCCAGAAAGATTTATGCAGGAACCCACCTGGCACCAATATGCCTATATCCCATTTAGTGCTGGACCAAGAAATTGTATTGGTAATTATAATAAAAAATAGCAGAAACAAAATAAAAAATAATAAAAAAATTAGAAATCTGTAATTGAGAAGAAATATATTAGTAATAATACAACGATGTAGCATATTATTATATAATTATCGTGTATCAGGTTCATGACTTATTTTAAATAATTTTCAGGTCAAAAATTTGCTATGATGGAAATGAAACTTGCCTTGTCTATGGTTCTACGACAGTTTAGAGTCCTACCGATTACGAAACCAGATGACTTAATGTATCTCGCCGATTTTATACTGCGTCCCAAAGACCCTATTTATGTGAAATTTGAGAAACGAGCATAATCCATGTTTTAATTCGAATAGTGTTTTGTTCAAATGTAATTAATTTTAAGTGCTATGTGTTTGTGCTAATAATACCTTATCGTGACTTTGTATCATTTTATTATCGTTTAATTGCGTCGAACTGAACTGACAAGTATAGTTCAGTGCATTTATTTGTTATATTAAGCTACATAAATAAATATATTGTTCAAGGAAATCCATTGAAATGTTGATATCACTGTATTTCATAATTGCAATATTATGTGTCGTGAATTATTTATTTAATTACAATGAATCTGCAAAGATGATGAGAAAAATTCCAGGATTTCGATTCAATTTCATCGTGGGTAATGCGTTAGAAATATTAGTGTCACCAGGTAACTTAGATAATTATTTAACCACGTAACTCAATAAACTATAACAGAATTAAATTAATACAAATCTTTTATACTAATTATTTACAAAGTAATTAGAAATGAATTTTTTTAAATTCAATTCCATGGAATTGAGAAGTTTTACGAAATATATCATGTTTGAAAATAGATTTCAAATCACTTATTTTCTAACACTATTTTGGTACATAATAGTTTTAATATGTGGTGTTAAGTGCGAATCCCGGTACATATTTTAAAGTAATTGAAACTTATGTATATTTTCCTATATTTATGCGAAAAATAAATTGATTATATTTTGCTATGAATGGCTGTAATTTTGTTTTTAAATAATTCACTTGTTGTAGAGGAATTGTTCGCTAAAGCTAGAGTATGGGCATCACAATTTAAGGGCATATATGCATTTTATGTATATCCATATGGTGCTATAAATATTTACAACGCTGAAGATGTTCAAGTAAGTCGTCGTCTTTGTTGTTTCCTGTTACACCTATGTACTTATGTACGTCGAGTGTATAGGTATCCAAAATTTCGTATTCGTACAATACACAGACATGCACTGATACAAATACACTCTCTATTCGTAATTTACAAACCCCTGATTTTACGGATGTGATAAATGATCACTTTCACGATCGTCACGTCATCTTTTACAACCACCCATAACACCTTTGTACACCAAAGTATGACGACCTTTTATTGCAGAAAATACTTTCTTCTTTTGCATTTCACCAGAAGAGTATGGTTTATGCGTTATTAAGACCGTGGCTTAAAAATGGTCTTCTTTTAAGTAAAGGTATGTTTTATACGCACTTATTTTTTTCTACGTACATAAATTATCTGCATAAAATTTTCTATATATATATTTCTTGTTTTTAGGGCCTCAGTGGCAAGAACGTAGAAAAATCCTTACACCAACATTTCATTTTAATGTTTTAAAAAAATACTACCCTGCAATGGTGGACAGTACGGAACGTCTTTTGGAGATTCTAGATAAAACAAATGGAAAAGCAACGGATATGCCCCCTGTGATTTCGGAATTCACATTGACAACCATATGCGGTAAATAGTATTATTAATTAACAAATTGTAGCAAAAATATCACATATCCGGAGATATTCGAAATATCTATTAGAGCCAATACGTTTGTGGTGAACGAATATTGTATTAATTTCAGTTCCAATTAAATAAAGGACCACCATATAAATCATTATAGTTGCGAAGTAGTGCTATCTGTACTAGAGGTCTGCGGAAATGTAGGCCGCAGGCGCTGCACACATCTTTATCATGTCTTTTAAAACAACTACAACAGCAGAATTTATAAACCAAAAATGACAAAACTTTATTTACATTAAGCGTAAGAATTTTAAATTTTAGAAACTGCTATGGGAACAAAGCTCCACCAGGACGCCGGTGGCAAAAAATACAAAGACGCCATACACGAAATAAGGAATATTTTAGTCCAGAGATTTGTACATATACCACTTTCGATAGACTTTATATTTCGCCTAACGCCTTTGTATAAACGCCAAGCAGAATCACTATCCAGCATTCATAATTTTACTCGCAACGTAATAAATAATCGGAAAAAACAAATTAATGCTTTTCCACAACGCGATCTTGTAAATGAGGATGGTGGAAAAGATCTACATTATGGAAAAATACGAACGGCATTTTTAGATTTATTAATATCAGCACGAAGTGAAGGGCTCACAGATGATAATGGTATTCAAGAAGAAGTAGACACATTTATGTTCGAAGTAAGAAATTAACGTTTTCATTATTTTCCAACACATTATATATTTTTCAATTAATTAATAATCCTTTATGTTATGCCGTTTGCAGGGTCACGATACGGTATCATCAGCTTTGACATTTAGCCTTCTATTGTTGGCAGAGCATACATCGATAAAGGTAATTTAAACAAAGTAATTTTACGATAAAAAAACACATATTAAATTATATTTTACAATGATCACGACTCTAATTTTCAATGTACTTCTTTTTCTCTAATAAAATATAAATATATAACATATTTGGTCTAAAATTCTATAGAAATAAATTGAATCAATACTTATAGAACAGAGCAGTTGACGAATTACAATCCATATTTGGGGAAGACACAAGAACTGCTACATTTGAAGATATATCGTCAATGCATTTTCTTGAACGATGCATTAAAGAGAGCATGAGGTTGTATCCACCAGTGCCATTTATCAGTCGAAAACTACCTGAAGCCGTCACTTTAAGTGAGTTCTATAAAAATATATATGTAAGGAAGGCCTTTGCCCGTGTAGATATTGCTAACCTAATCAAAAAGCCAACATATCCCTAATATTCAAGAAATAACTTACAGTGTTTTACGAATAATTCTTTTTTATCGTTTTTTGGGCTAAAGTGTTTGAGTCGGTCTCGCGTACGTAGGGTTCCCTATTAATTTTAAAGATTTTTTGTATCCTTAACAATCCAATTGTCGAGAAAAAACTGCTTGTATCATATGATGAATATATCTTACCAATATAATATAATATTAAAACAGTATTATATTAATGAAATGATTACAACGCGATTATAATATTCTTATAATCACCTCTTTTGAGTTTGTCTGTAATTATAATATACAAAGTCTTTCACTTAGAGCTTACAATATGGTTAACTAGTGTAAAAATATGAAGTGGTATATTTTACTTGTCCCACCTTTATTTTAGACAATACTAGAAGCCAAATGTTATTTGTAATTTTTTATTTGTTGGGGTAGTTATTCCTGAATCTCCTTAAATCGTACTGGTACTAGACTGGATATCTATTTATTTATTTATTTATAAAGCCACGCCAATAAGGACACACACATATATCTACCTCTATAGGCTCCACATAGCGGGGGTGCTTGGCAGATAGTACTTTAAATTAATGAATACATTTATGGATTACTTTCTTGTATTTTATCGATTCACAATATAAGTTTTCTGTAAAGATTTTTGCTCTACAATGAAATAGTCTGAAATTTTAGGTAACTACGTCGTGCCCAAAGGAACCATGTGCCACATTCATATCTATGACCTCCATCGGCAGGAAAATTTATTCAAAGAGCCTTTGAAATTTGATCCAGACCGCTTTCTGCCGGAAAACAGTGTAGCTCGCCATCCATACGCCTATATCGCGTTTAGTGCTGGTTCAAGAAACTGTATTGGTATGTAACAAGACTAGCATTTTATCATAAAAATTTTTTATAACATATTTGAACAAGCAAATTATTGCTTGCTTATATTGTAGTTTTGCTTATAATATGAATACAATCTCCTTTAAATGGATTCAAATTATTATAGTTTATGCGATATTTAGATGACTATTTTTGTATTTATTTTGATTTTCAATTATGTTATGTTTTGAGTATGGTTCATCATTTATTGCATATGAAAAAAATATGTAAACCATTAAATTTCAGGTCAAAAATTTGCAATGATAGAAATGAAGCTAGTCCTATCATCAATCCTAAGAAAATTTGAAATAATTCCCATTACAAAATGTGAAGATTTAAAGTTAAGGGCTGATATAATTTTGAAAAGCTCGGAACCGATTATGATGAAGTTTGTTCGAAGGCATAAAATATAGAATTTGATTGGTTTTATTTAAAAAGGTAGTAGAACCCGTATAAGACGATCACGCTCTCATATGAATTATCGCATAATACACATTGACACATATTTTCATACATTTCTTAACGCTCAATACGATTCGTCATCTCGTTTAGTACGCCATTATCTGTTGGGGCAGCGGATAAAAACTCTCACTAACTGAGCGCTCCTAACGTGAGGCTCTGAGCCTAAAACAATTCAAAGTTGTTTTAAGAATGCAGGTTGACGTCGTGTTGGAAGAAGAATAACACAAGATAATGTGGGGTTTCCTGTATATTCTTCCAGTGATGACAGTGGTGTACATTACGAAATTCAATCAATTGAAGATCTAATTGAGTATATGAATAACACACAAAAAGAGTCCATAAGTGAAAACATTGAAACAACTCAAACGCCCAAAGCTGTTGTTGATTTAAATTATGTTGAAATTATTGTGATTGCTAAAGAATTAAAATATTTTTGTCAAACCATTTTATTCATCATTCATCATATTAGAAATGTCCTAAGCAATACTATGGTATTATTATAATAGAGGTCACAGATGAATTTACCCAATTAGCTTGGATTAGAAATTTTCACATTCACGTAATAGAAAATAGAAATTTATATGAATAAATGAAACATGAAATATATAGAAAATTTTGTAGTTTTTTTTATATATTTATCTAATTTTCGATGTGTAAATAAGAATATAAGAAAAAATTTATTTGAAACGGTGTCTTCAAATGTAAATAAAATTGTATATAAATTTATTTAAATAGTAGCCGGATTTTTATTTAAATTTGAAGCATCTATTTTGTATTTCCCTTTTTGATGTACACTGTTATTACCTTAGATTATTAAATTAGCAAAGACGTTAAATTTCAAATGCTTACTATGAAAAATATTTGAAAAGGATGGAAGTTGGGATGACTTTTTGATTGAAAAATCTATACCGCTTCAATTTAATTAGAGGTAGAAAGTGTATCCAATGGTGGTTACTTACAAGGTACAAGAGTCGACATGATATGCTTTTACAGCTGGAAATAACAGGCACAGGTATTCTTGTTTAAAGAAATGTTTTAAGTTATTTGTGGTCGCTTATTATGACTATCGTATTTACCTAATAACCAATAGAAACCAAGCAAATGTTTGGGAAAATTACTACGGCTTGCAAATTAATTTTACAAAAAAAAAAAAATGTTTTTACAATTAAAACTAGTGAAATTATAAACATTTAGAGGACTAATCTCGATTAATCTTCTGGTTCTACTTAAATACAAATGCAAACAGTGAATATTGACTCAGTTACCTACTTAACCGTTTGAATATGCGGTTGAATATAGCTTTGCAGGGTTAGATTTAATAATATTGGCTATTAATATTGCGAGACGAATGCTTGAAAATATCCGCGACAGGCGTGCGCTATCCACTGCGGAAGTGAGCTTTTCCACAGTCTAATGGAATTATGTAAATCATCGCCTATCCAAACTTTAAAGGCAATTTTGGAAAGCCAAACGAAAAAAACCTGGATCAAAAGCCATCATTATTCACAAAGAAGATGACCCTGGATAGGGTTCACTAATGGCCAGCGAGAACTTAGTTACAATAATAACAATAATTTCCTTCAGAACCTCCTGATCTATTATCATATATGCGTATATAGTAGGTATAAAAGTAATTTCTATAGGTAATGCAATTCTGAAATATAAATCATGTTTATAATAAAAGTAAAATCTTAACTATTTATATTACTTTACTTTTTGATTAACGGTGGGATTTTATCGGAAAGTTAAATTAGTTGTATTTTTTTTTAATACAGTAAAGCAGCTTTTATTGTGTTTCTGGATGTGGTTGTGTTGCTGGACCTTTTGAGTGACTTTTCCGATATTTTTGTACATTGAATTGCTCATAACGAAATAATATGTTTTAATGTATTTTATAATAATTGCATGAAATTATAGTAGATTTTGAATAACTAAATAATTATAAATGATTTTTGGTTCGTATGACATTTTACTATTTCTATTTGTTTCAGTTACTAGATCTATGCTCAAATTGCGTTTGGTGCGTAATATAATTTCATTTATCTAATAACAATAAAAATATCAGTCTAATTATAAGTCTAATATTTTTAGTGTTATTAATACGAAAGTCATAAAGGAGTAGTACCTGTAACAACAAATTATTTATAGTAAAATAATGGTATCTGAGAAGAAATATACCTTGTGTCGATCGTCAAGTGTCGCGGAATTCTGAATAGCCCTACAGAAAAATAATTCGAGGCGTTGTAACTCCGCCGTCTGGGGAGACATTTTGTTTGCAGGTTGGAATGAAAAGACATAAGGTCTTGGAAGGAAAAGTCTCATTCATTTACTACAACAATTTTACATTTTACTTTACAATCTATTTAGTCATAGTTGTTTATAAAAAAAACTTCTTTGGACCACATGGGTACAAGAAAATGGAAAAGAAATCATTAGTAATTTAAGAAACTAGTTAATTTTTAGAAGATTGGTAGGTGAACAATTTTGTCGTTTTCGCTCGTCGAAAATATTGTCACTTCATTCGTGGACTAATATTCGAACTATTTATAGAACCGCACAACATATTTTCTATATCTTGGCGCTCATACGCCACTATATTTATATGTGACCGGCTGAAATCTTCAGTTTATTGAGAGTACCATACCCTTCTTGTTCTACCGGAGGTGTTTTGAACATTAAAATTTTACGCATGCGTTACGTTCCAAAGTGCAGTTTTGAAGAGTTCGTTATGGCTTCAGACAGTAACTTTGAGGTAAACAATATCTGTAATTATTTTCCAGTTTATTTAAGAAGAGTACATGGATTGCATAGTGTATAACGACCAATTTATCTTGTTTCACTCGGACGGTAACTCTTACAAGACCCTCTCTCAATCTCAGTAATTATTCAGCAAATTGAAATTATACAATTCATTTAAAATAACGCAGTTCAATTTAAAATTTTAATATTTTGGGAGGGTTTATTAACTAAATAATAATTATACATCAATCTATGAATTAATTAAATCCTTTTTTAAAGTAAATAGGGCCAGGTCTTTTATTATATTTATATATTAATATTACACATTTATCGGTTGCTGAAAATCATCCGAAAGGACCTACATAATTTTTATAATCCATGTTTTATTTCGATATCAAATCCTGTTGAATGTGGCTGTCAGTTAGATACCTGATAAGGATTAAAAAGTATCAAAGTAGATAAATACTACTTTATGCAGTTAATCATACGTTGCTTTTTTTTTCAAGATAACGAAATTTAATATTCGTGATAGATTGTTTTTAAAGTGCCTCGTCCGTTACAGTACCTCATTAAACCTTAGATACGTCTTTCATACGAGGTTCGAGCGGTTTCTAGTGGGACGGGCTGGTTCATTTAATGGCTCTATTCGGCTGTACGTCATTTGCTACATTTTGAAGCATCATAATGGAAATGAATCCACAATGAGATTCGTAGTTCGTTCGGCACTGTGAATAAGTGGAACGCAAGACTCAAATTCCCCGCACTCGCCTGATTGACCACATAGAAGTCAGAGCTCTAAAGATAAAGTTTCCTGCCTTAACTAGTGATTTTTGAAAATAATTTGAAGTAATTGGTAGAAAATACTTGATACAGATATTAAGATATGAGACTAAATGGTGTTCACGACTACGTCCACGTGGAATTTACATGCTTGATGAATAATGAATAATTCTGTCAGAACTTGCTTTATTATGATCTGATGAAAATATTATTATAAATGTAATTTATCGGTGACAGGCGGGTCGAAGTCTCGCTTTATTACTCACCTATTTATTATCTGAGCTGTCTATCTATCTATGCTGACAAAATGTCAAAATTAAAATTATAAGCAACAATTTAAAACCGAGAGAAACATTGGATTTGTTCGTTTAATTTTTTCTATTTAGATAGGTATGTATACAAGTAGACTAGCGCACCGCGTTGTTACAGTCCAAATAACCTAAGCGTGACCACAATACACTTTTCTAAATTACTTATACATATTTGATTATTGCGCAAAGGCGCGTCATATGAGTAAATAAATCTTATTAGATAAACATGAAAATCACTATTATACTGAAATCGCAAGTTTGTGCCGACTCAGTTCGCACATGCGCGTTGGCTAGGAGCTTACTCACCGTCCGTGTTCTTCATTTTTCGGCACCGCCTTCCGCAATGAATACTCGTCAGCTTCGCAAAATTGCTATTGTCGCAAAATCATTACAGAAACAACAATCATCGTGTATCTGTTACCGTGACTATAGTCAAGTAAGACCCGTTTATGTTATAGACAGACCTGTAAGTGTCCATATTTGATAATACTATTTGTGACCCTAAAAGTCTAACTTCCACTGCTACAGTGACATTTAACCTTTATTTCAGAAATGGAGGAATTCGGCGCAAAGTTTCTATGCTGCTCAATCTATCGATGCAAGGTTAGTTGAAACACAATACCTACCGCTCATTTACGTTGCAATATAAAATGATAAAAAATAATCAATCATATGACGAATTCTATTGAAAATAAATTAACTTTAATGGCCCACATCGACTCCTATTGATCTCGTAATATGAACGTTTTATCAATAATGGACGGCGGCAGCAAGCTTGTCTCGCCCTAACTATTAAAAATATCACTATAACGTTTATGTTACGCTAAATGCTCCTATACGAGTAGGTATTAGTAGCATGACATCGTATACGTCACCAAAATTAAGAATTTCCAGTTTAAGATAAGATAACGGCATTCCATCTCTTTAGGAACACGTCGGTAAAGAGTAATTACCTATATTTTACGCACTCTAAGTATAATTTGTACTTAAATAATCTTTAATTTATGAACGTAACACTGAAATCTTGAATGGTTTTAAAAGTTTTTAAAGGTCACAAAATATTTGTAGTAATTATTAATAATTTATTAATAATATATATACTAATGTTTAAGAAAACAACCGTCGCGTCATATTATTATTACAATTGTAATTATTATCTAATCAATGAACGTTACGAAACTAGCCAACTGTTTTTGTTTTCATGCTTTAAAGATAATTTTTTATTTATAATTATATACATACAACGAAATACATTGATACGTATTTTTAGTCTAGTTAAATGAAAATTTCTGAATATAACTGTGATAATTTCAAATTCTCGAATTTCATGGTGCAGATTCTACTCATTCGTTCACAATCTAGACCCTGCGTAAGTATGAGTGTGGCATTATATAGGAAAGTTATTTTATAAACTATGCTTATGCATGCATTTATTTCTTGCATTAATACCTATATAATATGTTTCGAAAAAATTGCCTAGATTAACAGTTTACAATAAACTAAACATAAACTGGGAGGACTAGATAAATAGGTAAGCAATGTCAAAGAATCTGAAAGTTGAAAATAGAACGTCAATATCAGATGTACTCTTAAAAAAGTACATTTGATATATGATATTTTTATAAGTAGATATCGAATAACCATGAATGTCTCAAATCATTCCTAATACCTAACTAAAAGATCATTAGACAATAATTTTGTGTCGTGTGTAGAGTCGCAGACGGAATGTTTGAATTATAATTTAATTTTAAGCTTAAATATTTGTAGTAAAATAAATAAGTAGCGATAACAGAATGTTATTTTAAAGTATTATCACAGTAGGTACTGGTAATCATTTTAAAATCCACAAACTAAAATAGAATTTCTAGAAAGTAGATTTTATTTTTGTATGGGACGGTAATCAATATAAAATGCTATCCGCCGCCGCAACGCTAGAAGGAAAACGGGTGTGGTCTCGGAACCTTCTACGGAAAGGAATGCTTCTTGAATGGCCCTAAGTAGTATCGATTCGAGTACAGTTTCACAAAAGAAGACCCGCGGCATGGGACTGTATGGGATGCAATACCTCCCAGTTCCCACAGCCGACTAGCTTTGCCTTTGCCTTTGACGGAGCTTTGCCTTAAATGATAGTGAATTTGAAGCTTGATTATATTGACACCCAGAACTTCAAATCCTTCAAAAACCCAAAGACGAAATCCCAACAGACCAATACAAGCAATACTCCGCGAAAACCCCACAACCACTCGACGCACGTTTTGCTCCGACACCGGAGCATCATCAGGATGTTGCCTCTACGAACAGCGTTCGATGAGTGATGAGTGTTGTGTTTAGTAGTGAAAGGCAACATCCTCGCGGAGTATTGCTTGTGTATTGGTCTATTGGGATTTCGTACTATGGACTTCCGATTAATTATACCCAAAACTTCAATAGCAGCTAAGAATCAAGGGGCCTAAGCTTTGTATCATCAAGAGTCCAATTAGCCCAAAAAAGGAGGAGATATATTTTTATATCGAAGTTTAATTTATTGCTGCTTAAATTTATTTTTGTTATACTCAAAGAATGTACAATTCATAATTTGGTCACGAGCCAACATTGTCAGGTGATGTTTCTTGTTAACTCGTTACAACTACGTTGCGGACACACCCGCCTACGTCACTAAAATCACTTCAACAACACAATGTGATCGTGATCATGGAATTCACCGTAGATAAGATTAGAATCTGCTAAAATTAGTTGCGTTTATGTTGTTAGTTGAGTTTGGATTTACATTAACTGGTAACAAATTATATACAGGGTTAAGGAAGGATCTCACAAAAATGCTGATGATGTGCTATTTGACATGTTCAAGAATGAGGAAACTGGGCTACTGCCTGTTGGAAAATTCTTGGCCGTAAGTTGAATCCCACTTATATTATATAACGAAAGAACGTTTATGAATTTTTTGTCACAACTCATATACCACGCAAAATCTGCTCTATGGATTTTAATGAAACTTTAGAACCTAATAAGCTATAAGTATATAACGTATATATAATATATATATTAATAGACAAGGTAATGCTTGTATGTTTGATAAATTACTTAGATTCTTAGATTTTCCTAGTTTTGAAGTAGATCTGGTGAAACCTCTGGCAAAAGCTACTTATCACTATTTTTTGCTGTTCCTTTAAAATCGATGCGAATATTGTGCTATATATGTAGGTGCTAAGCAATAAACTGACAATAGACTGTATTCGACATACAAAAATACGCAAATATTTGAACATTCACAGGCCCTCCGGACCACGGGAATAAAAAAGAATGACCCACGAGTGAAAGAAGTTATGCACAATTTATATAAAGTACACAAAGAATCTAATTTTGAATCGGGATCGCCAGAGACACTAAAATTGGATAAAAAGACATTCAAAGAAGTTATTGCACCGAACATAGTATTGATAACGCGAGCATTTAGAAGTCAGTTTGTTATTCCTGATTTCCAAGATTTTATTAAGGATATTGAAGAAATGTACTGGACAGCAAAAAGTATTACGGATGGCAAAGTAGCTAGTTACATTCCGCAATTGGCTAGAGCAAATTGCGACAATTGGGGAGTCAGCGTTTGCACGATAGACGGACAACGATTTTCGATAGGTGAGATTTTTTTTTTAAATTCAAGGAGTCAATTACGTTAAAAACCAATAATTTTATTAAATGATAATATGATAACAGTATGGTATAATACTATGATTATATAATAATTATATATTTAAAATAAAAAATAGAAGAGACGCTGTTATTTTAAATAACATTTACAAGTTATTGTAATGAATAATATAAATACACAAACATAATTTACAACACTAAATATAAAATCATAGCCAACATTGAAACGTGTTGACATTTTCAGGAGATGTAAACGTACCATTCACTCTACAATCTTGTAGCAAGCCGTTAACGTATGCAATGGCACTTGAGACCCTCGGCCCCGACGTCGTACATCAATATGTTGGCACCGAGCCCAGCGGAAGAAACTTTAATGAACTCGTTTTAGATCATAACAGTAAGTCATTACAGAATATAACGAAACTAAATACAATAAAATTTACTGAAATTGTACGTTGGTTGTTCGAAGAACAAATCAAGTTGTTAGGCACCTACTATAATCTAGACAAGGGTCTAGTCTATACTAGGTAACATTTAAAAATACTTAATTTCTCGCGTATTTTGCCTTATATTTTCATTTACATGTATTTCACATATTTTCAGTGAAGCCACACAATCCCATGATTAACGCGGGCGCAATATTAGTCTGCTCACTACTTAAGACTTTGGATAAGCCTGAAATGACCCTGGCGGAAAAATTTGACTACGTCATGTCTTTCTTCAGCCGTCTAGCCGGCCATGAAGTATTGGGTTTCAATAATGCAGTATTTCTATCGGAGCGTGAAGCAGCTGATAGGAACTATGCGCTAGGTTTTTACATGCGAGAACACAAGTGCTATCCCGAGAAGACTAATCTTCGGGAATGTATGGATTTCTACTTTCAGGTAATCCATCCAGCTACTATTATAAATGCGAAATTAGGTTAGCCATGTTTTCAGTCTTAAAATAGGTAACACGTAACAAAATAATGGCCAAGTTTACGGTGTCCATGAGTAGAGACTAAGGGAAGTCACAAATGCGGGTGAAATCGCAGGGAACAGTTAGTTATTAAGAAGATCTTGTTTGTCATACTTTTTATCAATATTATTGAAAAGTAGACGTAATGAGCAATTAGGTAATATATTTTAACACTTACCTTACAGTGCTGCTCTATGGAAGCTAATTGCGACATAATGTCGATTATGGCAGCAACATTGGCCAATGGAGGAATCTGTCCCATTACGGATGAGAAGGTCCTGAGACCGGATTCAGTGCGAAATGTGCTTTCCCTTATGCACAGTTGTGGCATGTACGACTATTCGGGACAATTTGCCTTTAAAGTTGGTTTACCTGCAAAGTCAGGAGTTTCTGGAGCAATGCTTATAGTGGTGCCCAATGTTATGGGTATATGCACATGGTCACCACCGCTGGATCCATTAGGAAATAGTTGCAGAGGCTTGCAGTTTTGTGAGGTACATACTATAAAGTATAGAATGTAGAAGCAACTTCTTTGTCTTTATATTCATTGCATTGCAAAAAATAAAATAAATACAATTATATAAGCCGCCATCAATCACTTAAAACGTATATTGAAAATACGGATCGACAAAGCAAGAATTATAACAACACATAATTTCGCTGCCACCACCGAGTAGTAAGACCAACCTCGAAATCACGAGAATTAAAAACCTTCCAAAATAAAAAGGTACAATGACAGTAATTTCAAAATTATTTTCAGGAGCTTATCAAGCGCTTCAATTTCCACAAATATGATAACATTCGATATGCGAGCCACAAGAAAGACCCGCGCCGTTATAAATTTGAAACAACTGGACTTAGTATTGTAAATTTATTATTTTCCGCTGCAAGTGGAGATTTGAGTGCACTCCGGAGGTTTGTTCAGTCATTTTATAATTTTAGAAATAATAAAAAAAGAAATTCGAAAGAAACTTTTGTGAAATTTATTATTTTTGTCAGCACTTCAGACCAAGAACCTGAGAAGGTGACCCCCTCTCCAGATAAAGACAATTTACAGTAACCCAAGTAATGATTGTCATGCTTTGAAATATATATTTTCAATTTATGCTATTATAATTTATATGATTCATCATCACAAGCAAATCAATATTTTCTTGCTATAATACACATATCACGACTGTACCAACTTTATCAAAATATTTTACGTTACACATATTTTCATGAAGTTTACATGTAGTATAAGCTAAAGAACATAAAATTATGTTTTTTTGCTACTGCTTGACTTGATTTTTTTTGCTAAAAAATCTAACATATTTTTGCATTATAGACAACATCTTTCTGGCATGGACATGACACTATCTGATTACGACGGCCGAACAGCGTTACATCTTGCTGCAGCTGAAGGCCATCAGGCTTGTGTGGAGTTCCTACTGGCTCAATGTAATGTACCCCACGACCCACAAGATCGATGGGGGAGTCGACCCCTTAATGAGGCAGAAACATTTGGACACACATCTGTAGTTGAGTATTTAAAAGAATGGGAACTAACTCATCCCCTTGGAATTGAGCCCAAACCTTCATCATCAGTAGATGACATTTTGGATGTCCATCCACAAGCTGATGATCCAGTAAATGATCCAAGCATCCAAGAGATAGTGAAAAGAAATGGGGATAAAGTAAATTAAAAGAAGTAAAAGTATATTTTGCTGTTGTCACCTATTTATATTGTCAGTATTGTGTACACTTATCCCAATAGTAGAAAAGTTTTTGCTTGCATTTACCTATAAAATCCCTGTTTTATTAATTACTTAAAATAGTAACCTACATAACCTACACAGAAAAAAAAAAAATATATATATATTGGCTTGTGTTCCCCGATAAAATAATGTTGCATTATCAATACTGTTCAAAAATATCATTTTTACTACACATAAAAACATAGTTTAATCATTTACTTACATAGATAATCTGAAAAGGAGAGAGTTGAGTAAATTTTCTGACTGTGATATTAATTTTAATTGGGATATTTTACTTGTCTTTTTTTAAATACAGTTTCTATACTCTATTTGCTTGTCCTTTGAAAATGAAACTGTTATTTAATAGGCACAATAATGGCATTTAACATTCCATTAATAAAGATTATTTTTAGATAATCTACTTATAAACACTTCATTGTGGGTATGTTGAATGTTTTATTGTAACTTTTATCTCATGTATGACAATAATATCTCTAGTTATAATATTATGTGTTAATAGATCAATTGTTAAGTAGATACATTGTCCAATTTAATATGTCAATTAAAGTGTATAAAATACTTAATGCCTTATTATTCACATACTGTTATTTACACAGAGTATGTATGTTTATTTAAGACAAAAATGCTCTTTATTTATAGACAAAAATGCCTATATTAACTACAACTAAAAATTACAATTGATATTCCTTAGTCAGATCATTTTTGATTCTGTGCCTTATGCACATTGTTCCATTTTTTTAAAAAGATGTTGTCTGGGGATATAGGAACCATATGGTCCAGTTCGTTGTTAGAGCCGCGCATTTTCTCCCAAAAAGTGGCAGCCCTAGTACAGAGTACAGAGAGGAAATCTGGAACACTGGCTTTTGCAAATATTGTTGAAGCACTACAGTATCGGGGCTGCAGCTATCGGGGAGATCATTGTACTGTACTCTGAGAATGCAGAATTCTGACTTCTTTGTATAATTTATCATAGTTGAGCGGTATAAAAAGCCTTACAGTAAGCCTTAAACAATGTTTTTTTAACACCCCCACGCCCCCCCCCCCACCCCCCCCCCCCCCTTTTTCCCCCCCCCCCCCCCCCCCCCCCCCCCTTACTCCAGGTCCATATCGCAATCTCCTCACATCTGAGCAAACTTACCCAGTATGTGCAAACTAATTGCCATAAGGCCCAGAAGGACCAGGCTCATCATAAATTGAGCCTAACCTTTGAATTTACTATATTTTATGAGACATTAATAACAAAAATATATAATGGCATAAGGTGAACATGGCTAAAAGGACACATATATTTCCCAGATATAAAAAAAACTGTAATGCATTAACACAATCTTTTATTCTATAATTAAAATTTGTTGCCTACAATAACAATTATTTAAGTGAAAACTTTATTGGATTCTACTATTTATCCCTCTCACCAGATTTAATTGGACTTGATACAATACCAAGCAACTTACAATCAGCCTCTAAAAGTGTGAGGTCAGTATTGGAGCCAAGAAATCTTGATGATAATTCAAGGTCTTTAATTTGTAATCTTACTTTTGCACCTCTTACATATTCTTCACTTCTTGTAGTAGGTCGTGTGCAGACACAATGAAATTTCCAACCAAAATCAATATACAAGTCATCTTCAACAACATGAAATATTTTTCCTACAACAATTTTTCCTATTGGGTCTCCAAGCTGAAAAAGAAGTTTAACACACTTGCAATCTTAATATATATTAAATGTTTTCTCATACTTCAATAGTTGAATTTATCTTTTTTCAAAACTTTTTTTTTCAAACCCAAAATTGTTTCAAAAGTTAGTTACACTTCAATAGAAATGTACTAAGTAGATATATGTATAATCCATAACAAGCTTACATCAATAAGTTTAGAATTACGAAGAAGCGACGCAAATGTTGGAGCAGGGCCACTGGCTTCTTCTAAAATGTGACTTTGTTTTTCATATGCTTTTGCAAATCCACTAACTACTTTTCCCGAAGATGTACTGGCACCGAGAGTTTCAGAAGTCAATATTTTAGAATTACTTATATTACGCTGAATCAGCAAGTTCGATAGTTTTAACCTTCTAGTCATGGTAAAAAAGGTTGACATTATTATTCTATTAATCACTGTTATCTTAATAGTAATATTAATTTAACCAATTTATTTTTATAAAAATACTGGCATAACCTAATATGAGTATAGGGGCTAGGGCATAACAAAACAACACATAAGTCATAACACTGACATAAAGATTAACTGTCAAGTCAATGCTGCGATTACATGTTATAAGATATAGATACTCACACTAGTTCACTCATGGTTTGTGAGAGAGTCTGTGTGTGTTTTTTTCCTTCGTTCGTCATTTAAAATCGCAACTCATGAAAATGGCTGATAGACAATTTATAACCGTAAAACTTTGTTAGTCGAACCAAATTTGCCGATAAGTGGCGTTATTTTTTGATTTGCGGTAAAAAGATTTGTAGAAATCAAAAAAATTAGTCATAGTTCCCTTGCAGTTTTTACTCTTTCCATGCAAATAAATTTTCAGGTTCCAACGCCCTAGCCCCTAGATTCATATGAATTCTTTTGACATATGCAGCATTACAGAAATTAATAATAATTAATGTCAAAAGTGAATATTATTTCTTTATTACAAATTTGAATTGAATTTTAATCATTTGGATTTTGGGTTCTGCCTATTGACGCGACTAGATATAGAAACCCTATGTGTCAATGTCAATTAGATATTTAAAATTGCACACGCATCAACGTCACATTGTACTTCATAGCATGGATATCAGAATTGTTCAATAATTTTTATTATGTTAAGATAATATTACATACACCTATAATTTGAATACATAAAAATGACTGAAGATCAAGATGCCAAGGATTCCCATTCGGATTCAGGCAGTAAAACTTTTCACAACAAGAGTAAAGACAAAAAGGCGAAATCTCAACGACCTCTGACAAAAGTATGTCTGGCACAGCTGAAACTAGGTTTACATTTTATAATCTTTAACTGATTACAATACAATATCATAATATTCCCTTCATTTCAGGTTATTTTACGGCGATTGCCTGCAAGCATGACAGAAGAAGCATTTCTTGAGCAGGTGTCTCCAATACCTGAACATGACTACTTCTATTTTGCAAAGCCAGATACATCACTTGGTAACAATATTTACTCAAGAGCTTATATAAATTTTGTAAATATTGACGATATTTATTTGTTTAGGGATAAATTTGATGGGTATGTTTTCTTGGATGAAAAAGGTAAGTTTAAACTTAACAAGATTACTAAAACAGTGTTGATAGATTATTATTTATATGTTTTCTTTCTCTCAATTTGTTTTAGGTGTTGAGTATGTTGGAATTGTAGAATATGCACCATTTCAAAGAATTCCTAAGAAAAAAAAGAAGAAGGATCCAAAATGTGGTACAATTGAAAGTGATCCAATTTATCAGGAGTTTTTGGAAAATCTCAGTAAAGACCAAGAAGTTGATACACAACCCAAACTGGAATATTCATACCCTGTCAATGATGGTAAGGTAGAATTTTTGTTACTATTTAAGTTGCCATATACATCTTGATGATGCAAATATATTTCATTAAGTTAATGTCTCGGCATCCAGCTAGTCTCTTTTTTTTTATCTATTTTCTTTAATGTCTCCATCCATAATGCTAGTATAATGCTAATCTCATTTTTTATGTATCATTTTATCTATCTTTACTTATTAATAACCATACCATTTTGAAAAAAAAATACTAAATATTAAGGTATAACAAATATTTAATGTTTTAGGCAATGATAAAAAAATACAAACAACTCCCCTGCTTGAATATTTAGCTGCTCGAAAACAAGACAAAAGAGGTAGAGATGAAAGACGTAGGCGTGAGAATGACAAACGAAAGATGAGAATTGAAAGGAAATCTAAAGATTCTTCAATCAGAGTAAGTTACCACTTCTTTATAGTGTTTATTTATTTTAAAATAATTCTTAACAATCATGTATCCACCTTATGTCATAGAAATTTGGAGATCTGTCAGATGATGACAGCTATCATGTTAGAAATGATATTGTTGGAAAATATAACAAGCATGGTACTTGGTATGGGGAACAAAGAATTTACCATAAAACCAAAAATCTTAATATTAATGTCAATTTGGAATTGAATGATTTAGTGAAATATGAAGGCTCTGAAGACATTGTCAGTGCTAACTCTGATTGGAATACTCAGTTTCCAGCTCTTACTATGAAAACACATAATACATTTACTTTGACTTCATTAAAAGCGAATGAGAAACAAGATGCTATTGAAATTAGTCAGAAATCTGGTGGTGATTCTTTTTTAAAGGTTTAAACTTTTAATCGCAATAACAGTATCTTAGCTTATGGTATATAATCATTGATAATATCCTTAACATCATGATCAGCATTTCTTGTTTTTTGAAGACCATTTTAAAATTGTAATATGTCATTGTTTCATAAACTTTATGTAGGTTTGTGTTGTTGTACAAAAATTACTTAAAAATTTCATGGAATAATTATTTATTAATATTGAATTAAATTATTTATAGGAAGAAGATATTATTATAGACAATGATGTTAAGAAAATCAAGCCAAAGGAATGGGATAAAGACAAATCAAATGATGGAAAAGATGATAGTGAAATTTATGATTCGCGATCTTACAAAGATCGCAAAATAGCATTTGGTAGTGATAAAAAGAAGAAATTTGATGATAAGAAAGGAATTAATAAAGATGAAGAAGATTTTGATGAAGTTGATATTAAAAAAGATAAAAGTGAAAAAATTGATTCCGCTCGAGAGCAGAAGAGCAAAAAGTATAGTGATACAAGAAAGGAACGATTTAGACTGACTGATGCTAAGTCAGAGAAGCAATCAGCTATCAATAAAATTATGTCTGAAAAGCCAAAGACGAATCATGATGACATAAAACCGTTTACTCAGTTGCCTCATGTAAAAACAGAAGATTTAAGTAAACTGTTAGAAAGCAAAGCTAAGGGTGAAGATATGAAATTATTAAAAGAAGAAAAGGCAAAAAGAAATGTTGATAATATCAGTGATACGAGAATGAGAAGGAATAGCTTGGAGCCGGGAGATTTTAGTAAAGTAGAAGGGAAGCTAGAAAGGGAAAAGTCTTTAGAGGACAGAAGTAAGTCTATTGATCGAGAAGGTTCCGAGGAAAAAGAAAAAAGCGAAAGTACTGATCGCCGGACTGAGAGAAGAATCAGGAATAAGGTATAAACCTTATTTTTTAATTCATGTACTTCGCGTCTCTCAAGGCTCAATCAGGTTTCACGCCAAAGGTTCATAAACAATCTTTTTCCAGTTTCACTATCTTCCATATATCCACATTTTAATAAAATTGTCTAAAAATCATAATCCATACTATTCAGTTATAATTAATTTTAAAAAATCTACAGATCTATTTAAAAAAAAGTAATCAATGTTGAACACTAATCCTAACTGACGTGTTATATTAGTATTTTAATATTTAATATATAAAAATATTATATATTAAATATTCACCGCGGTTGTATTTACTACCATTGAGAGGTCTTAAGAGAGCTGACTAATCAGCAATACACACGCGTATCAACGACGTTTTTCAATGCACTTGTGAATAAAATAACAACAAAAACTAATCATTTTTCCTATGCGCGCGCATTTCAATCGGCCACAACCTAAGAGATGATATTACATTTAATAAGTTATTTATTTGCGTAATAATTTAAGCGCTTGTCGTCGCGAAAAATTTATTTTAGGGTAGTTTTCCCACCGCCACAGTGACGGTTTTTGAATACCTTTTTAGTTTGTGAATGTATGAGAGTTTTTTACTTATTATTATCCATTTAGTTAAAATATATATATAGTATATGTAAAGGAACTCATTTAGGACCCACTTATGGGCAAATGCTTAATAATAACAACGGATTTTATTTTATTGCAGGACCGCCCTAGCCTTGTAATCTACCAACCGGGTATGGGCAAATTCAGTAAGCAACGTTTGGCGAAAGAAAAGGACCCTCCTTCTTCAAAGACGGTTAACGAAAGCGAAAATAGGGATACTTGAGATATTTGTCGTGACTACCTTATCTTGGACAACAATCAACGGAATTATCCTCACGCTGGCATTCAGTAAGTTTCCATGAGCCTAGACGGTGACTCTTAGAACTTGCCAACTGAGGGTACAATGTGCAAAGTTTTTATTCATTTACAATTTAGACGCAATATGAATGCCTTGGAAATTTCATGTTCATAACAAATCAATGTTACATTTGATGCTCCATATTAACTTGCGATTTTTAGTTCGACTTGTTTTATTTCATTTAATTATAATTGTTTTAGTAGAATGTTGTTTAATTATTCCAAATATTCCTTTGGAGGTGCCAAAAGCAATGATTTAAAATGTAACTAGCTGGTGCTCGTGACTTCGTCCGCTCGGATTTGACACTTTTAGTAAAGAAAATGCACAAATAGTACTTGCTGCTTAACAAAGCCGGAACTTAGTAATATATTATTGGCTTTTTAAATTACATACTCTCAAAAAAGGTCACATTGATCTATATAAAAAGTACAATGTTTTTAATTGGATAAGTATTAATGCTGTATTCTTAAAATCGCTTTCGTAATTATGTTCACGTAAAAGGTATTATGTTCACATAAATAGTTATTTGGTTATCCCTAAGAGATATACATATATCGTAGAGGAGTAATTATTTTTGAAGTGCACATACTGTATTAAATTATTTTAATCTATTTCGTAGGCTTCAGCCAGAGTTCTCATGTTACATATGTATAATTGAATCTTTCTAACTATTAAAAAAACCCGTAATCATTCGACCTCTCTGATTCTCATATCAATTTAATAAAAGTCTATTTAACAGATAAACATTACCTTCGCGTTGGTTTCATCACATTATACACGAGAAAGTCTGTTTTATTAAAAAATTCAGTTAAATATTCTAAATATAAATAATTAAATTCATTATTTAATACCCAACGCGCAGCCAGTGCTCTGACTATACAAGTAGATTGTTTTAGACGCGAAGAAAATCTCTACCATAATTCCATGGCCACCTAGAATCAACTCCCAATAGACTGATCCCTAATGGATTCACCAGCAAATGACTGCACACATCCATGTGGAACCTGTTAACTCGTGCGAAACTTTTCGGGAACTCCTATAATTCTAACCAAGATTACGGAACTGGATTGTTACGAGTGCTTTTGCTGGGTGCCGCAAAGATATGATATCCGTCGATATATCCTATCCTGGAACAAGGTGTGCTGTCCGTTTTGTAAAAGAGCTTTCAACCTTAATACTACACTTATTTTTTAAACTGTAGTAACAGCCGAGACTCCTTTTAGTAAAACATAGGATTTATCGAATAACTAGTGGTTCTTCCATGTTATTATTATGTTGTGGTATTTCACAGATTTTTATGTGGGGTTTATAATATTGTATGTATTAGTTAGTGATCATTAAAACAACTTAGCTATAAAAATATTTTAATTTTTGATAATATTTATCACAGAAAATTAGTAAAACATGCCACAAGTGAAAATAAAACACTTAAATATATAACTGTCCTTTACAAAAACATAACTGCTTTGGCATAAACAATCCAATACACTTAAAACAAAATCGACCCTTTTATAATTTTAATACTTATTCTAGACACGCAACGGACTAGACGTTGCCATATGCCAAAATACTTATTAATTAATATTTTTTGTGTTAGGTGTTTCTGTAAACCTAGAGATTCTGTAACTACCTTAAAAACGCGATTACTTATTTCCATTCATTTTAGTATAGTTATTTCAAAGTGATTAAAATATTCAATTAATTACTCAAAAACGGCATCCCATATCATATCACACAAGTTATACTAGTCAGCCTTTTTAAGCCTCACGTGACTTTAACTCACTAATAACACATCTAAAAATTAATTTTTCATCCACTCAGGATTTATGTGACCTCTAGCTTCGTCTCTACCTTTGCATTGCAACGCTTGAAAATAGAATAACTTAAAAGTTACGTCTTTGGGTTCGTTCGCACAACGCCTTGCATCTGTTTAAACAACGACACCTATTAAAGATACAATAATTTTAATTAACCATTTCATCAATCATTCTGTCACCAGCCATTCACTTTACTTAGCTAAGACAAAACTTAATACAAAATATGCAATTTACTTATGCTGCATTATTCAAAAGGACGGTAGAGGCCTGGTTTTCGCAATCTGGAGGGATTTTCTTAGACTGCTTATCGAGTTTCTTCGTTTGCGCCACGTTATGTCTGTGCATGATGTAAAGGAATAATACGAATCCGACGAGGAAGCCCGCCAAACCACCACTGATTGTAAGCCATGTGCGACGCGAGGATTTTATATTTTGAGCCTGAAAATATTAATACAAAAATTTAAAATAATTGATAGCAATGTATTTTGGTTCAATATTAAATAATTAAAAATATTTGTTTTTGGGAGAAATTAACTTACCTGTGTGTATTGAGTTTGACATTGTTGATATGTTATGTTTAGATTGTCTGGCAAATCCTCTTTTGGACAGTGCTCGAACTCTGAAAAGATAAATGTATCGAACTGTATAATTTTACTTGAATATTCGAGCGAAACTAAACATAAAGGCAATTGTTATATTTTGGGATCACTTGATCTTCGTAAAGTATTAATGTTTATAGGCGGAATAACTTATGCTCCATATAGGTATTTCCTTCTTCTAATCATCATTTTCAGCACAAACTGTTAATATCTTTACTATTGAAAAAAGTAATATTATCTAAGATTTAAGATCAACGAGTCATGACAACAATAAGGACGCCACAAAGATATTGGTGAAGAAAAGAAATGTAATACACAATTATAAGTAGTCTTGTTACATAACTACATTTCTTCGTGTACTAATTATAAAACTTAACATTTGCTTATTTACAAACTTTGATACTAAAATAGATACATTTAAATGTGAATATAAGCTAAATTATAAAAAAAATTACCTCGTGAATTAAGCCTGGTATAATCTTCTAATTGGAAATAAATATTTCTGAGTTGAAACCATGTTATTGTCGATCTCATATCGCATAACTGTAAATTGTCAATGGATTCTGTTAGATCCACTTTAGATAACTTGCACATCGAACTAAAGTGCTGTGCCTCTAGAGAAGTTAAAGGATTGTGCGAGATATTATAAAGGAGTAATTGAGGCAATATACCCCAGTCTGGTAGAGCTTTTAACTTACACTCTGATAAGTCTAAAAGTTCTAAGGGGGCTTTTATGGGTTTCGTCAATTTAAGATTGCTCAAACGAATATGCAACAACGGGTTCCCATGTAAATACAAATTACGCAGGGTGGGTATGTGGAAAATTGACTCTGGAAGAGTAAGAATAACGTTCTTAGAGAGATCTAAAGATTGGAGATTAGTGAGGTAATAGAAGGCGTTCTCGTCGATAGAGTATATTTGGTTTTCAGACAGATATAGGAATTTTATGCTGGTATACGAAGAGAATGTATCATCATGTATTTCTTGTAGTTTGTTGTCACTGAAGTCGAGGATCTGAAAAAGAGATTACTTTTTTGAGATTTAAGCTAACAATACACCGCAAAGTTTGTAATTTAACAAAGTTAAGTCCTTTTCGTCATGTATTATTTACGATACATGTTTACCGAAACACAAAATTTGATCTTGACTTGATCATCTTATAAGACAGTTTTACAAAATGCAAATTCATTTTTAACGCACCCTAATTTACCAGTGAGAAGGTAATCTAATAATAATCTTTAAGATACGATGCGACGTCGAGATAAAAATTTCTTATCTTTGAGCAACTTATCATTGAAGATAAAATTGTTCCTTCATATTGTTAGTATGAAAATTTAATAATTAAAAGCAAAATTTAATTTTGGTGATTAGACTGCATTATTTTTAGGTGTGTCAATACCTAGTTCACATACGTTCTCCGTTTTTGTATACATAGTTGTAAAAAATACTTTCTTGACTATTACCAGAGAACCACTGGAGGTTACCTAATACAGAAAACCTTTCTTAAAGATGAAGAAAAAAAACCAGCAGCGCTACAACCCTTGGCAGTAGTTTACTGTATTTATTTCTTAATAGACCAGTAGGTGGTCAGCTTTCACAAATTCGACCTCGGGATGAGATTGGAGCCCATAGGCCAAGACTGCTTCTGGACATGCCTTAGTATTTGTAACAGTCGATCATAAATGGAAAATTTTTATTTTATCAATTTGCATTGTAAGAACATACCTCTATTCCAGCTCTCAGACTCGGTATCTTATTAAGTCTGAGACCACCGCAGTGGGCCCCGTACATATCAAACGCATATTCGTAGGTGCATCTCGTCGGCGCTGATGCAAGAGCTTCTATATCCGTCATCTGCTTAGCAGATGCGGAACTGATTAACACCAGCATACATATTTGTAATCTGTAAAAAAATATTATTTATTAACTTGAGAAAGGGTGGCCAATGTTATCGGAATGCAGCCCGCGGTCAGGTCAGAAGTTCAAATAAACAAAGACGATTTGTTTTATTTACAGCCATAGATAAGAGAAGTATCTACTAAGAAAATGTGAATCCTCATTAAAATATAAAAATTTCACATATAAGTCGTTACGATGGGTAAAATTGATTAAGATACAATGAATGTCAGGTAAAGTAAAATAGACTTAAATATATTTAGTTTTTAATATATTATGTACATACTATCTCGTAAGTATATCTACTATCTATGTTATGCTTTGACGCGTGTCTTGAGGTGCTTATCATTTACACCATACTATAAACGGTATTACGCAACTAGGTGGGCTACTAACAACCGCAATTAACTTTTTAATATAAGGCAGAAGTAATTAATCTGTTTTGCGTCAATTTCTTTATATACTCATTAAGTATTTTAACCTAGCAACGTCGCTAGCCGTTTAGTAGTTTGATACTTACCTATATGTTTTTCTATATATGATATAACTTCATTTAGGAGTAACGCAACTGTTCTAGTTGGAACCTCAGTTTCAATTTTATTCTAATATAAATAACCAGTTGCTGTTAATCGATCAAGTTGCTGTTTTGTTGTGTATTCTAATGTTTTTTTTTAATTATTCGTGTAATTCCTAAGTTACTCCGTAACAAACATACAATAAATACAAATTTTTCCACTATAATATAACGAGTGAAACGTTTACATTACTATGAAATACGTATCTTCTGCAGTACATATCTCTAGAGTAAATTGTCGTGAGTACCAGTAATTATGATCCCGTGTAAACATGTTCAAGTTCCTTCGCCTTTGTTTTAGAAATTGAAGGAGTACGTTATAGGAGTCATGTCATATCTTAAGGATGTAATACTTGTTTTGCCTTAGAAAGCAAGAAACCTAAACTATTGTTGTCACGCTAGTAACCTTATTATGTTGAGTCAACAAGCCTTACAGACAGAAACTATAATGTTTTAAAATTATCTGTGGCTTATTTTTGTCTTGTTGTTGTAAATGTATTTTATATATAAAAATTTATTACCAGTGTAAATAAAATCAAGATAAAAGTAACCATATGAACTAGAAACCGATTTACCGCCTTCGTACCTTGGCGGAAAAATGTTTTATCTTGATGAGGACAGAAGGCTGGGTTCCATTTGTTTAAAAAAAAGTACATTTGAAACTTGAAGATGTAAAACATTTGTAGGTATGATATATCATATTGTAGATAACTTTGTATTTAATTAATCTATAGGTAAGTAATCAGTAGGATAGTGTAAACATCTAATCAGACAAATCAGTATCCAGTCATAAAATATGACTCTTCAATGTAACAGTAATTTGTGTATCTATTGTATTATGATATAAAGCAAGTACTTAGTGAATGACAAAACTCTATTCAAACATTTCCTGAAAAATACAGTGTTTACATTTACACACATCGTCTCCCCCTATAATTTTACAACATCACATTGATGTTGTAGAATAACTTTATTCTTTGCGTCACGTTATATAATGAAAATAATGATGGTTAAATTAATATCAAATTAGCCGTCCTGAAGTCGCGCAATAATAGAGCGGAGTATAATGGAACATCTTTGTGATGTGACACCGAAAATTATTGTCTGATTCTATGCAGCATTAGGTATACAAATTATTCGCTGTAGACCACTTTAGAGCTATATATGTTTCGTGGATTTAAAATACCGTGCCCTGATTAGATGATATTCGTTGCTTCACATTTTGGCACTTAAAGATAAATATATTCAAGGATAAGTAAACAACACTAGACAATTGTATTTTATTTTTAACGCAGGCAATTTTAGTTGATTTTTATGTATTTATATTCACCCTGAATCTGGCGCCAAATTTAAATATTAAGTAACTATTTCACCAAAAAATATAATTTGAATACTTAGTCCCGAATTTAATTGAAAATAAGAATTAAGTTTTTCAGCTATATTAAAACGTAAAGTAGTGTTATATAACAAATATCGACAGAAAACATATACGACTTCGTATTATAATGAAAGATTTTAAATTATATAGCTGACCCCACGGCTTCACCCGCGTTATTTAAGAAACCCATATACATACAGTAACCTTAAACCTACTTGTATAAAACGTATATATCTGACATTATGTAGTAAATATGTATATATAAGTAGCCTATGGGTTAATCCAAGGCGGAAGCTTCCTGCATACCAAATATTAACGAAATTGGTCCAACATTGGTGAAATAGTAACAAACCTTTAAAATTTAAATATTATTAATCATATAGTAAAAATTACAAGTTTATATTGCAAAATATGATGCATTGTGAATCATTTAAAACGTACCTACGAACCTAATTGCGAAGACTGGGGGTCTACACTCCTTAATTGGTAAAGGTCATATTAATATCTTTAATTGTCTTCTTAAGCCCTGAAAATACCTACTTTGTTTATAAAAAAATACATTGCTGCCATCAGATCTTTATGAGTAGGTTACAGACTCAATACAAGTTATACGGTGAGCTATGATCTAGTTTAGTTATTTTCATAGTACGATTATAACGTTATATCTTTGAACGATACAAATTATTGTCTTCATCGTTTCAGTGTATTGTTTAAGGGTATTTTGATATTAAAAGTAAATGTGCAATTTCTTCCCAGGGCGCTAATCATTGTCTGTACCTGGATGATTAAACATAAAATAATTGCTTTCAATGATAATTCCCGAATAAAGTATTTCCTATAACGGAAGCTCTGTACCTACTTTGTTAGGGACACTCCTGCGCATCATCCGTAACGGCCTCAATTGTCTGATTGATCTTTATGATCGCCAACGCCCTAGCGACGTTAATCAAGAGAAAATTATTGACGGAGTTTCTGCTGTTTGAGTTCGCCATTTCAGTATATGATTATTATTTCACATTTTTATCTGATTCTGTTTCAGTATTGTTTTTTAACAGTTATTGTAGTGTGTCGATGTTGTCGCAAATTTTATAAATTTCTTGCCACTAGCGCATGCACGTAGAGATATAATGTGGTGGAATTAAATGATATGAAAATTTAGATATCTTTATAAAGTAGTTCGTGGCGTGATTGCATGACATTGGATTTTTACACGAAAACTTCTATGATAACAGTTGAACATCATACTATTTCATTCAATTCAGGTGACACATTGTTTGAACTAAAATTAGCGATTATTTGGATTTTTGTTATCTCGATTTATGATTCATTAACACCACTTATTTTGATAATTTCTACACATACCATGCCACTATGCCTAAATATAATATAGCATACCTATTTAGTCATTTTAAAAGCCAATCATCAAAAAATATAAAACTTAAGGCGTCACTAAAATGTTTCTCCATTAGTTATTTAAGAATGTTTTTATTCTGGGTTTTATTATTCCATTAAAAAGAATTTAAGAAGCGCATCTATTTATCCAATTCAGCCCATGATAGTTACATTCCTAACAGCGCCACAAATATTTGTTATATCAACGAAATTTTAAATATTAATACATATTTCAATAATAAATACATATTTTATAACGATAACACTATGTATTAGTTATTATCGTATTTTATTTTTAACAATGACTTCGATTCTATGAAATATTGCCTTTCTAAGTAGGTAAAATTAAGCATTAATAATGCGATTCGATGCACTTTATTAAATTCGAGCAAATGAAATACCTGTTCATTTTAACGTCAGCATATAAGATCACCAAAAACCGATATCCACATCACCAGCATCACACAAACTTTGCCAGACACACGCACTTTGCAGACCCGCAAATTAACGGAAGACGCTCGTTCAATTGATTCAATTAGCTCATTCCCAACCGAGGACCGCTTTAGAGATGTTTTCCATACAGAGGATCAAATGCTACTGTCGCGGTTATCTTTTATCAGCTCTTGTCCATCAACGAAGCCGTTCTATTCTACTTTGAGACAATGGCTATAATACACACTATCGTCACAGTCAAATATCTACAGTAATTGAAGTCCTATCTATATGTTCTGATTGGTTGCGCGATTATATTATGTCCGAGTCGTATATTTGAGTACTTTGATAAGTCTCTTTGTTTTTGAAGGACCTATTAGCACACACTTTAGGTGGGTACTTAGTTGACAATTTTGTTATGATCAACCTAATCACCGTAATTTGTTAATTGCATCCAAACAAATATCACGAGAAATTATTCCATCAATTATATATAGTTTCATGCTATAAAATATTATACTGAGTTATTGTATTTAAGACCATTGAAATCTAGTAAGAAACTGGTAGCAGTTCGATTTTTACATAGTAGTTGAGTAAGTATAAGTATAGGTGGTGTGATTTTTTACCAGTCAAAATTAATAAGTATTCATAGTCGGTAGTAACAAACGATTTGCCTAGTTTTATATTTGACTAGCTGTACGCCGCGGTTTCACCGTATTTAGGTTTCGTAATGTCAAAAACCTTCATCCGCTGTTTGAGTTAGCATTTAGCCGTATAGACATTTATATACAATCTACTATTTAGATATATATTATACAATAATATTAGGTCCTTACATATGAAATTGGCGTTTTGTATGGGAGGATAATAAAGGCGATTTTTTCATATTAAAATATATTTTATTAATCAAAGTATGTACCATTGCTATCTATACGCTTTTGCCATCTTATAGGTAGTTCATTGATCCCTTTACTAAAAAAACCATTCGGACGGGAATCAATGAAATCTTTAAAAGCGGTTTGGACTGCTTCATCGGAATTGAATTTTTTCCTTGCAAGAAGTTATCCAAATTTCGAAAAAAATGGTAATCTGTTGGAGCAAGTTCCGGAGAGTACGGTGGATGTCTTAGATATTCCAATTGAAGCTCCTCTAATTTGGTAGCCGTCTGTGGCCATGTGTGGTCTAGCCTTGTCTTGAAGCAGCAGTGGCGTAGAGCGATTGACAAGTCTCGGTTGTTTAACAGCGAGCTTTTCCATCATGGTTTGCAGTTGCTGTCAATAGATATCAGCCGTAATCGTCTGGGCAGATTTAAGAAAGCTATAGTGTACGACACCGGCACTAGTCCACCAAACGCTTACAAGTAACTTTTTTGAGTCAATTTTCGCTTGGGGCAAGGTTTTGCTTGTTCACCAGGGTTCAGCGATTGCGATGAGCGTTTACGATTATTGTAAAGGATCCACTTTTAATCACATGTAATGATCCGATTTAAAATTCCTTCATTATTGTGCCGGTTGAGCAATGTAAAGCAGCAGTTGACGCGCGTTTGTCGGTTTGCTTCACTCAATTCATGAGGTACCCACCTTTCAAGCTTTTTCACCTTCCCAATTTACTTCAAGTGGATTAATACGGTTTTGTCACTAACACCGCAGCCTGCAGCTTACTCTGATGTGGTTTGCGATGAATCTGCGTCGATGAATAAACGAAAGCGTTGAAACCAAAAACGCACCGTGTTTTCTTTTGCGACACCACCCCCATACACATAATTAATTCTTCGAGCCATTTCTGCAGCACTGGTGCCACGGTGGATAAAAAAATCGTAAATAATGCGATATTTAAAGTTTTCCATTTTGTGAAATGAGTGACGCAGAAAAAAAAGCAAAAGAGAAAATAACAAATGAATTACGGTTTTCAAAACACAAATACATTAGTAAATAGCTGTATAAATTTGAATTTGGAATTCCTGACCAAAGAGGATATATTTAAGATCAAAGTGGCCAGTACGACAAAACACCAATTTCATATATTATATTCGAAATTTCACTTAAATCGGTGCTGCTCTTCAGCTGTAAACAGATGTAAAAACAGACCTTCGCATTTATAAAATGAGTAGGTAGGTATTATTAGTAGTAATTTTTTATAACTTAATACTGAAAATACTGATACTCTTGTAGTAATTCAATAATAACATATATAAGTTACCAATAAATAAGTTCCACATTCCTTATTGACCTTATGTAAATAAAATTTGTATCATCCAAACATAAGAGAAAGATCAATGAAGAGCAATTATTTTTATCTAGCCCAATTTTTATATTATTACTGTGATATTGATATATTTTAAAAATCTAATACTAATGAAATCTAGGTCTTGTTAAAGAGTAGCTATATATAGTATGAAAAAAATGCGTCCTATGCAACTCCCGGGTCTATGCTACGTTCACCACGATCCCGCATACTACTTGCCATTGAACCTTTTGGAGCTCGCGTAAATCCTACTTACTATATGGCGTTCTAATCTCCAACAATATTTATATCTATCCATTTCCAACGACATTTGTGTTGGCTGGAATAACTAGGACACTCAAATAAAATAATGTGAATCAAAAACATTTAAACCATAAGCAGAAGAATCATAGAAATACAAGTTTGATGAATATTTATTAGAAGAAGATGCGCTTGCTTTACGCCATCATCACCATACGTCAGTTTACAGGACCACCGCTACACCCATTCTCTCAATGAGTTCTCCTCTTTTCCAGTCCAACTCTATTTCAATGGAGTCCTTGGACTATTACATTATATTGAGGTGCCTATCGATTCCTCAATTTAGTCGTTCTTATCGAAAAATTTCTTGTTTGTATAGTTTGGTTCTTAATATCTACGAGAATTTCACGTTAATCATGTTCAATGAATTTCCATAATATACTTAGTCGTTTTAGAAATACGGGGTACAGATCCGTTAGTTGTCAGTCTGAGTATAATATGTCAGTACCTCGTGTTAGTTGTTATCACGATTGACATTTGACAATGACATTCCATTATTTTGATTTTATAACTAGACACAAATCTAAAGTCAAAATTGCAAAGCGGCTTTTTGGCATCTTAGATGCTATTTTGTGTTTTGATGTTTATTAATTAGAGTACAACAATTCCTTATGTGAAAATTTAGCTATTATTAAATGAAGATGAATGCCACAAGTCTGTACACTTCAACTTCAAGATTAATTCTCTTAGCTGACCCAGCAGATAAAAGTTCTTGGTCTGATTTATATCGTCTTGTTCCATATTTAAGACAATCGTTATCATGTACTGTTTGCGGTAATTTACTAAAGGAGCCATATACCCCTGAGAGTTCCAATTGTCAGCACCATGTTTGTAAAAATTGCATAGGTGGTAGGAAAAAGTTAAAGCCCTCTTGTACAGAATGTAAGGAGTATGAGGATTATGCCGAAAACACTCTGTTAAGAACTCTACTCCAATGTTACAAAAAACTTTGTGAGTTTTTTATGGATACGGAAACATACAAAGTTTTAATAGAAGAAGATGCATCAGTAGTAGCGCAAAATGGTGGTGTTGTTGCGAGTTCAGGCTTAATAGGATTGATAAGAGAAGCAGCCAGTTTTGATGATGATTATAAGTGCAATGCTGGCCTATCAAAATCAGCATATAGTATATTGCCATGTGTTTATAATTCTTCCTCAACCCAAACCCCAGTTGCTTCATCATCAACTAATATAGAAACAAGGTCATCTAATAAATGCACCAATAATAACAGAGATGTTTCCAATGGATCTCCTCTATATTCAGTTATGTATGCTGGATCTGGCAACAAGATAACAATTAAAAGAAAAAATGTTGATGAGACAGAAGTAACACAAAGCGAGAATAGTTTACGGGATGGCAAGGTAAAAACACACTTAATTCTGGTGAACTAACTGTTAGTATTATGAATTATTTGCTTAATTTTTTTGTTTATAGAAAAGCCAACTTCCATTTAAGAAGCCTTCAAACAGGTCACGCAACCCAAGTGGTAAAAGAAAAGGTTGCCGTTGTGGTAATGCTACAGCAACACCTGGCAAACTTACTTGTTGTGGTCAGCGGTGCCCTTGTTATGTTGAGAGTAAACCTTGCACCGAATGTAAATGTAAAGGTTGTAGAAATCCACATAGAGCAGATGGATTAAAGGTAAATATAAATTTATATGTTAATAAACATCTTGTTTCGCTGTACTTGATAAGATTAAGAATTATTAAAAATTTTTTTTGCCAATCGCATTGAGAACAGCGATTTGCATACTTTTCCATTTAAGTAATTACTTACGCTTGCTGGCTAGATTCATTTATTAATAATTGCTGCACCATTATTTATCATTTTCAGGTTCGTCCTCACTTACCCCATCTAGACACCCTTCAATTACCTCTTAACATGAATCCCAGTAGCTCACCAACATGTTCAGGATCCTTGGATAGTCTTGACACTGATTCACTTGTGATGGAAGCAATGGAGGAGTCCCTTGGGTTCAGTACAGATTATAAGTCATCAGGTCTTAAAGGTATTAAATATCTTTCAACTATTCTTTATTATTTTTGCATATATATTTAAAACTCACTGTCAATAAAAAAAAGTATATAAACAAATTTTTTTTCTAAGAAACCTAAAATAAATAGTGTAACATCTTTAATAATATCTTAAAAATAAGTTTTATACTTATAGTATACACAAGTCAAATTCAAGAAGTGTCACCATCATTACCAGCAACAATATTAATGGATGAAGAGCTTCCAGCTTCTCCCGACAATTTGGGCTCCCCATGTGAATATGCTCAATACTCTCCGCGAGGAACCAATGACACTGAACTATCACCACATTCCACAGGCACACAGGACATTTTGAGTGATCCAGAATTAGACGCATGACAGGCACTGCCTGTTACAAGTGATTAAAAGCACTTTTTAGAGAGGATGTTATATGTAAATAGTACAATGTTATGTAGCAAATATATAGTAAGTAGGTAAGGGTCCCTGTCACCAACAGATAATCATATAATACAAGTTGTATATACAATTTCAAATTAAATTATTTAAAATCTTTTAAGGAAAATAAATGTTTTTTTTTTGTTTTTTACAAAGCACAAAAAGTGGTATGTATTTTAACAATGTACTAAAATATACTATCCAAATTAGAATGTTCATCTATTGATTGTACCAAGCATATTATTATATGCTTGCTGCAAACAATCTAAGAGTAAGTAGCCTGCCTACAATATTATATAGGGAGTCTTATTTTTTCAAGGAAACTTCATCAAATAGGTTTTTCCTCTAACATAGAATTAAAATAGCATATATAAGGATGTGTTATAATTTATCATATAAGTGTACCTAAGAAAATATAAAAAGCAAAGTCTTTTGATCCCTTTTTATAATTTTAAATAATAATAATTATATTGAAATAATTGTAAATTCAATATTTTTATATGCACATATATTTATCAACATGGAATAAGTATCAATTTGGTACATATATTGTAGTATTGGAATTACTTGATTTATAATTTTCAAAATTTCTTTGTTAAGTAATTTTCCAACTTTGAAATAGTATAATGACATTTTAAGAAGACTTGGTTCATTATTTACTCACATAAAGTGATTGGTGTCAAAAACCTATTAATATTTTTTCATTACGTTTGTATAGTTTAAATTACGTTTTAAGCAATGAGTATTTTATTTGTTATAAGTGTATATTTTATAAAAATAGAAATTATGATTTTGACTTAAGTAGGCTATTCAATTTTCTCGTGATAAAAATAATCTCGAGTACAAATTATATAGGAATTGCCTTGTGGTTTTTGAGGATTACTTAGATTTGTTTATTTAAAATTAAAATAAAACAACAGTATTTTTCTGAAATTGACTTTGATTATATGTTAAAAATTACATTTATACATTAAGATTGGATTCTTATCATTGAATATAAAAATTAAATTCTAGATATAAATACATGATTTTATTCGTCGATATCGTCAAATTTATTAATTTGATTGTCGTCCACAGAACACCACACTCTATTAAATTCTCGCTGTAAAGTTGAAATAAGAGAATAATCCGAAGATAGAAGAGTTGTGTCTCTGCAGCAGTTGACGCGATTTACTTCAAAATCTAATGAACCTAAGATAGCAACAGAATCATTTAAATTGCCATCAATTATTATGAATTCATGCTCAAGTTTGACTGGTGAATTTATAACTTTGATTTGTATACCGTTTTCAGCTAAACACTGTAAGTTACAGAACTCCGCATATTTATGTACAATAAGCCTTATATCCACGTTATTTTTTGTTTTCACTTGTATGAGGCACTTCGTTACGGAATCACTTTCGAGGCTTGGAATGGAAATATCAATCGTTTTTCCGGCATGGACTATCATGTACAAAATACAGAAAAGGTTGTTAAGACCCACTTGTTTTTTCCATTCCTCAGTATCGTTACTTCCGTAGATTAAGACATCATTAATTGCGTCAGGTTTTTTCTCTGTAGTAATCTTCTTTCTTAAACCGAGTAGTTTTTCTAACAAGGCAGTAGCTAATGATTTCCACAAAAACATTTCCATAGTTCTTTATATATTATTTTTTTCGATTTATTTCAATACGTTATGTCTAACCGCTCGACAAGAACTAGGTACTTTGTTGATGAAATTTGTTAATTCAATCAGTTTTTTGTAACTACCCTCAATTTGAAGAAATGTACAATATTAAAATAAGGTTTAATTTTATTATTAAAAATAATATAAATAAACATAAAAAATAATATTATAATTTTCAGTAAATACTTTTCAGTTGCCTATTTTAGAGACTTTATTTGACGTAGTAAATTATGTCAACGTAGTCTTTATCTCTGGTATAAGTAATTTAGTACAACCGTACCACTCATTTACTATTTTTAAAATATTGTCCATCCATGCGATTTTAAGGCATTTATTTCGGTTTCATATAAAATTATTATGCAACAATAATGGCTCAGGTTATGGGAAAAAAGTTAATAGTGGGTATAGAAAATACCACCCGACCTTCAAAAAATTCAGTACCAAGAAGTAAAAGTAAAATTCCCAAATCTGTGCGCTATGAATTGGAAAATGCATTAGTGAATGTAAGTTTCCGCACTGTTGTATAATTGTATTATATATCACCCGAATTAGTATTTCGGTTAGTTCACATTAAAAATAGCATTTTTTTGTTGACGATGTCTCTTTGATTCAAGGCCTTAAAATTATTCATTCCCAACTACTAACCCAGGTACTACAGCTATAATTTGTCGATGTTATTAAATGACTGCAAGCTAAGTGATATGTATTTCTTATTCAGTTGTGCGATGTGTGGTTTGATGAAATAAAGCCACATTTAGTGCGCAATAAGATAAAGCTCCATTTTCACCAAGATGCTGCAGGCGATGACGAGCATAAGCAGTTACCTAAAGGGGCTCCTGGGTGCTCACACATCGATCCAGGTGAATCCCATGTAAGAGCCTGACTCTTACATCATTTTTATTATTCATAGGAGCATAGTAAATTTGACGGTGTATTAGTTTTCGATCTCATGGTTGTGTTTTTAAGATGTGGGAAGCTCTTTAAGGCTGTAAAATCAGAAATATCTTTGGTTTCTCTAAGGTACTCTGAACCCACAATGTTTTTTGAAACTCTTTGTAAAAAATAACAAAGGCGAACCGGCTATTAATGCATAAATATGGCGTATATTTCAGCCACGTCGGCGGAGAAATGTGAACTCTGCCGTTTGTTGTCCAACGCAGCAAGCAGCATCGAGAGCGCGCTATCGCAGGCCGCAACAGGACCCATTGTCGCCTCTACACCAGAGGCTTTCAACGTCGCCGGTGGTACAGATATATATTTTAGCTACTTTCTTCAAATTTAATTATTTGGTGACATTCTTATAAAATAATGTTTTGATTTGGAAAACTTGTAATCGCAAGTATTACAAGGTCACAATGCCACCCAACAGAATAACCGGGTTCGATCCCGTACGGTCAACGTTTGTGTGTTGAGCATATTTGTTGACTAGCATTTTGTTATAGGTTGTTCTGATATGAGGAGCAGTTCTGGTGCTAGACAAAATAATCTATTGTTTCAATCTCAAGTAGATTCTGTCAGAGATATTGAAATAGTAACCTTATGCTTGGAAGCTTTACGTTCTTATATGTATTTGATCTGTGTCATATAATCAATTATTTTTATTAAAGCATTATATCGTATCGTAGAAATTGTTATTGTTTCATTTTGATATTTTAGTTAATATTAGGCGCACTAAAAGTTTGAATGAATAAGAAAAAAAATGGTTAAAGGTCAAAAATAATTTTTTGTTTCTCAAAATGTTCTCCCTTTGCGTACTTGCACTTATTTATTCGATTAAACAAATTTTGTAAACTTTTGTGCCGCTCTTACGTGATCACATCAGGAACGCGTTGATACTCTTCGACAGTCGCTTCTGGTGATGAAAATCGTTGACCCCGTAATTGGTTCTTAATTTTAAAACTAAGGTGACTTTTCTGCTCTCATACCTGGTCAGGTCGGGACTGTATGCAGGATGGCTCATAATTTCTACGTTGTTCACCTTCAAAAATTAGTTAGTCTGTCTTTGCCAGATGATACGTTTTTTTACGAATAATTTCCGGCGCAGCTTTGTTGAATCTGGTAAGCATGGCACAACAAGTGAAGCGGTCCATATTTTGAATCTCAGTTCAATTGTGTGGGATCTACAAAGGCACAGATTGTAGTTTACTCATGCCGATGTCTAAGGATGCGCGAATCTCGAGTGGAACAAACGAAAATTTTATAATATTTTTTTATTATAATTCAATATTAAATCTTTACTTCAACCTCACAAGTGTTTGGCCGGTCTAAAAATGTACGTTCTACTTTAGAATCCAAACCATAGCGAAGGAAACCCAAAACGAAGAACACGGAGAGGTAGAAAACCCCGTCAACACACACAATCTGAGACAAGATTACGAATCCCGCGTCTATGTAACAACTTTGGTTCAGAGTCAAAATCCTACCAAGTTCATCAGAAACCAACACGTTGTCAAAAGAATTCAGTGAGTAATATTATAATCATTATAGCAATATAAATAATGATTAAATAAGAAAATAAAATTACATTAAGGGTATGTACGATCTTATAATATATAAAATTCTCGTGTCACGGGGTGCGTTATTGAACTCCTCCGAAACGGCGATTCCGATTTTTATGAAATTTTATATGCGTATTCAGTAGTCTGAGAATCGGTTAAAATCTATTTGTCATCCCTCTAAATGTTAAGGGTGGTCCTAAATTTTTTTTGGTTTGACAAAGTTTCTTATTTTGCTATGATACAGCATATAAAAATACAACACAAATTTTTTACCCCTCTGCAATCAACCCCTTTTTTTATTTATTAATTTAAAACGTTAACTCTTTTTGCAAGAATAATTTTATTATTTTGACATGACTGAATAAAAAATGTGATACTACTGTTAATTTTTCACCCCTTTGCTACAAATCACATGTATGGCAAAACAACGTTTGCCGGTTCAACTAGAAACCATATAAAAATTTAAGCCGAATGTTCCAAAATCTACTTAATTAATTTTCTTTAAAGTTGAACTTCCCGAGGTTGGAATATCTACCCATATTTATATGAAAAGGGGTCACGTCGCTGTGACGTTTACTTTTCGACAAATTTGGGAGACAAGGTTTATTAAATACTTATCTATATAAATAATACAAATCTAAAGGCGTTGTCAAAATTTTTAGACCAATGGAAAAACTAAGACTAAGTACACACAAACAGAGTACAGTGGGAAACCGAGTATTGATGTTGCTACCCTGCCCAAGACGTCAAAATTACAATCACGAGATCAGAAGTTGCAGGCAAATAGAACAAAAAATCGAACAAATGAATGTCAATTTTTCAAAAAGGTTATAGGATTATTTATATATAGTTCATTCGCTTCGTAATTGTATAGTATAGTTTGTAATTTGGTTTGTTTATCTTATGTGTGTCCTCTGTTGGCGTGGGCTTATAAGTAAATAAATAAAATTGTGAAAATATTAGATTGAGACCATTAGATGGTTAGACTTTAAAGATAAATTTAAGAACGTTTCAAAAATAATAATATTTCAGGATCTCGTTGATTTCATCTGCTACAAGCAAGAAGATAATTTAGAAATATTATTTAAAAGCCCAACTAAATCTGAGATTTCATCAGCACTGAATTTGATTCCAAAGCCTAGTAAAAAAATTACAAGACAGAAAAAGATGGAGCCATGGAAATAAGGCTTATTCATTCTATTATTTTATGTATATATTATCTCAAAATACAAAACGTAACATACTACGAAATAACGTAATATAATATGCATTTATTACTTGCCTAATTTTCTAATGTTTAGTATAAATTTATTTTTATATAAGATATAGTTTGTTATTTTATTCATATGAATAAATATATTTAGTTTTCATAAAGTTCTTTTTGTTCTCAAATACCATGATTTTCATAGCGTATGGATAGTGTTTTTATATTATTAAACTGTATCTTTTAATCATATATGTGCATGATTATGACTGCACTTGGTGACCAAATAGGTCAGCCTTGAAATAACGATTATACGTACAAGCGTGATTTTCTTGCTTATGTTTGTAAGTGTGTATGTTACATCTTCACGAGCAACTCTGGACTAATTTTGAAGCCACTTTAAACAATGGGTTTCACGAGTCTCAATTAATTTGAGCGAAATCGCGGGGAACAGCTAGTAAAAAAATAATTACAACAATCTCACACGACACTTTAATTGGTATATAACTTACAACTATGATCTTATTAACGACTCTTTACAAAATTACAACAGACATAGATCGACTAAAATACAGTACAGGGAATGTTTCACACACGAATAAAATAATTTACAAAATGCAGTCGAACAAATACATCACACTCATTAAATACTCTAAATAAATAAGTCACAAGTCACCGAACCTCTTCCGCGACTGATCAGCGTTCACGCCAGTGATACCATCGTGAGTGACGCCGCCCAGTCGTGGCTGAAGCTCGCTCGCTCTTTGGATCTGAGAAGAGTTCATTGAACGTCCACGCGTCACATTCGCACCCTACACATTCGCAGCTAGTTAGTATGCTTCACATAGTCTGTCTCATAATAAGCGGTGGCGCCGTGTGTACCTTTTCTATCCAGCGCGCGCACTCGCACAAAGAGGAAAGCGGCTACTAGCGACGCTACTACTAGAACTAATAATAACATGACCAAACCCGCTACGAATGATGGCACTGACATGCATATCGTTTCTGGGTCTGTTGCAGGAGACTGAATAACAACTGTTTCGTTGGTAGCAGCATTATTTAAAGCAAAATTGACATCACCTGGTGCCACTACTTGTATCGTTCTGCTAGTGTTTACATCGGTCATCTCTTGTGCGTCTCGTTTGTAGATACGAGATGCTGTCGATGTTTCACGTTTCCTTCTTACTCCTACTAATGTTTCCGGTAAATCTTCAACAGATCGCGGGCGGCCACCCAATGTTGCGAGGTTACCGTGGCCTTCATCTTTTCTCTTAACAGTATTGTATACGCCTCGTCGTCCAGGGGGTGGTGGAGGAGGAAGGTTTACGTCATCTTCATCATTTCTGTTTGGTGAAGGCGATGAAGGACTTGGGGCATTAGGTGTAGATGATGCCTGGCCTTGTGGAGGAGGAATAGCGTCGTCTCGCTTCTCAGAGTAAGCACCAGATGAGTCAGCCGGATGCCTTGGGTCTGGATATGCGGGTGGAACCCCATATTCAGCATGTGGACCTGGTGGAAGTCCGTACTCACCATTGGGGAGTCCATATTCACCTGCTCCTAATGCGTTACCACCCAATAACGGAACTCCATAATCCGCACCAAGACCAGCGCATTTAGGTTCCGGACAGTTATATCTACATACTTGAATAACGCATTGGAAGTGAACATTCATAGAGTCAGGGAACTTAAAAGCTTGGAAGTACGCAAATGAAACGACAGACGCGGAGGGACCAAAGTTCTTTATCTTTTGGAATTTGCTCATAATTTTAGGTCTAACTACGCAACCATACTGATCAACCAACTGAATTGGTGCTCTTTTACCATCGTGTGCAACACAGTTTCTTACTAACATGTCAAATTTGTTTTCATCGTCTTTAATTGCCAATACCATGGTCATTGTCTGTCCAATTTTGACTATACCAGACACCTCTGAAGCCCAGGGTCCTTTTCCCACTTGAATTTGCATCCAACATTGCAAGTTGTCTCCGAGAAAGTTCGCAGTAACGGCATGTAGCATGTCGACTTGGAATGGTCGGAAAGTGACAGCCTTTTCGTAAAAATCGTACCATGTGCACCTTAATTTCCTTGCTTGGTCCCATACTTCCTGAACGTAAGGATCGTACTGCACAATAATCGTGTTTTCTACGTACGATCCGCTAGGCGTAGGGCTTCCATACGCTGCTACATTGTGGTTGGCGGAACTGCTCATGCCGCAACTGTTCAGAAAGATTTCGAATGTGGCGCTGAGATGACCGGTTCCTGGTTTTAAATGCATACAATGTGGGTCGCTATAGAATCCTTTTGAGAATATCATTCCATAAAACGGTCTGTCGAACTCTATATTGACACGCATATGAGTTTTTTCACATTGTACTTGCAGATGTTTGATTTTGGGACTGTCCGGTGAGGTCAATGGCCAGGGGTCATCTGTTTGGGGTGGAAGCGGAGGGCCGTACGCACCACCGCGATGCTCCAAAGGAAGTGACGCTGAGTCTACTGGTGGTTCGCATCTTGCATCCTAGAAAAAAAAAAATTGTAACATTAGCAGATGTAAATATCATCTTCCTCTAAAATGGAAATACCATAACGTTTTTGCTTACTTAATAAATTTGTAGATAAAACATTACACGAGTATTAAAATACCAATTTGCATTACATTTCGCCTATTTATAAAGGCTATAAGGTACATATCATATGTATTAATAACTTCATCCTCATACACCACTATTTAAGACAATTAAGTAAATGCATCGTTGGCTAAGTGCACATTCCAATGTGCGGGTACGTCGCACTCTACTTCCCCACGCATCGCTCCGCAGCCGTCTGCACCTGATCTTACCGACTTTCTACACTGATGGATGTCGCGAGAGAATTATAATATTAATCAACCTAGAATAGTACTTTCACGGTCCTAACGACTGGCTTGCATAAGATTTAAATTGATATTAATATATATGCGATTTCTTTAGCTTTATTTAAATTATTTTAGCTACTTAACTATCTTAACAAGCACAATTAATAACGATTTCTTTTTAGCAATTATAGTGTTATAGTTAGATCATGTTCGATTGACTGGTCTTAAAATGTATCCAGTGTACGTTTCAAGAATCTGTTAGGCTTGTTACTAATAAAGCTTTGAGAATATTTTAGGATCACGGTAGTAATAACTTTAATGAGTTTACTCGCGATTAAAAAAAACTTGCTGAAAAACACTCGAGGCTAATCTAATAGAAATTGGTGGGTGTTTCTCGCTCTGTAAAAGATAATTTTAAAACTTCTGATAAGGTTATGAGCTTAGCACTTGTTTCTTACCGATCGCATTTTCTGAACCGGTTAGAAATTACCTACTGCTCGAGTTTGTAAATAGCAAAAGGAAATGCAACTGGCCCTTATATCCCGACTGGTTTCTTAAGAAAATTCTCGACGTCTGTGTTTTCAGCTTCTGCAAAAACTATTGATCTTAATTTTTTAATAGTATGTTAATTTATTGAATATCTTACATTGAATTTTGTAAAACTATCTACACATACAGCGGCAAGTCTTCATTATTCCGCAAATCTCTCCGATATTACGGAAAGTTAAGATTTAAACTATATTATTATTTACTCAAAATATTGTTTTGAGATTCAGGCTGGTAATTGGTATTATTATGGATATTATATAATTTTTAGTCACTCTTTATTTTTATGGAGAAATTAGGAGTAAAGTTTATTGTAATTATTGAATGGTCATTTGTCATTGTCAATGGTCCATTGTCTGAATTCTGATAAGTCCTTTCACGACCCAATAAATGTCGTAAATCAAATCCAAATTATTTATGTAATAGCATTTTTTCATTAAAACATATTATGAAATTATTCCAATCTAGTCGGATAGTTGCGATTTAGTGCTGTTATAGCTATGAAAACGCCGCGTCGACAAAAATACAGCCTTTGGCCGATCAATTATGCATATTCTTTCCCAAAACTTAAAGGCATTCATGTGTATGCAGCAGTTGGTAAGCGAGTGAAAAATGACCACATCCGCTTCCTGTCTAAGCCTTTCCCTTTTACAAAGAATAGGGGCTTTTTGTCCGTGACCCAATTTGTGATACAAACGTATATTTCGTCATAATCAGAAAACTATTTTCAATAAGTTGTTTGAAACGCAATTTATGACCAGTAGGTTAAAAATCGCGTTTTTAATGATAGGTAGTAATAACTATCTATCATTAAAAATATATTTATTTAAACAAAAGCAATGATGGTTTATCCAAACTAAAAGTTTTAGTTAGCAGTAACCGAAACTCTGACGCCGAAAATTGACAAAAACTGACCCGATTAAAATCCTATTGTATTCAATTACAGTTATGTCACAACAGTATTAATATTAACTTTATTATCTAATAATATACAATAAGAAGCCCGACAGAAAATGAAATCGTTTTCACGATTTGGTTACCGATTATATCATCAATTAAGATCGAATTTTATCTGCAGTGAAAGTGCGTTTTGGTGGGCTTGTCATGCTGATCGTATATTTTACAAAATGTTCACGAGAAATCGAACAAACACTGTCTCGATTACATTTTATTTTACGTAACTGACCTTGATTTTTTGAAAATATGTTTTCACTTTTATTTTATATCAAAATTAATATAAGTAAATTTTGTATTAAATATTGAAATTATTTTTTTTAAATTTAAAAATATATTAAATATGTTTTGAACAATCTATCAAAACATATTTAATGTCCAGCAGGATATTTTTATGCTTTGTCAGCAAAACATTTTTAATGTCCAGCAGGAAATTTTTTGCAAAAAAAATTATGATTATGCAACTATGTCTGTCAATAATATTTATGAAAAGTAAACTTCAAAGGATTGAAATCGCGACGTATCTAGTCTAAGTCTGTCATTCTCTTTAGAGTTTCTCTTAAGAGCTTAACTTTACTATCATGCATAAGATGTATCAATTTTTTAATTTACATTGTAGGCTACTTTTGCGTTATTGAATTAATTTGAATATTACTGAAAGAAAATAGGTTAATGATACTTTCAAAATTTATCAACCAAACTCAAGAAGCCGTATTGCATTAACGTCGTTAAATATTCCTACTTGAATACTGTAAACTCACTTTTGTCAAATATCTACTTTCCATATGATTTCTATAGTTTATTGCATATCTGTTGTCCTTACCATTTTCTGTTCGAATACAAAAAGGTATACAATTCTCTTAGTATATCTCGAATTTACTTTTGGCCATAAAATAATATTGAAACGGATATGTAATCTTTACCGATAATGATAAATGAAATGATTACCTATGCTCGAAATAACATAATTATACTGCTCTGTAGCTTTAAAGGTTAATTTCTATATCATAAATTGCCGAATACGAAAATTAAACTTTTATCCAAGGTTATCAAAAATCAAACATAGCTGCGAAAGCAAGTAGCGTTAAGAAGTATGGGTGAACGGAATACTGTATGTAGAGTACAGTTGTGGTGAAATCTAGTAATTGATGAAAAACGCTATGACGCTGCACATATACTGATCGCCTTAATACCTCATTGCTTAACGAACGGTTAGCTTACTGTATCTGTGATAAATTACTTGTTTCGATACTAACATAAGATATGCTTTTATAATATATACAACTAAAAATAATAATATTTAATGACAAAAAGTTATCAACGATGTAACTTGTAGTTAAGAACAATTGATTCCATTCTTTATTCCACATCACGTTCTAGTAATTAAAGTTATTTGATAAAAGCTATTCGCAAAGAACATTTATCTTTTCTGTAGGAACTATAAGATATTTAAACTAAACTTTTATGTATTTTTTTGACAAGTATTTTGAGTATTTTATTAAGATCACTTAATGCATCCAACATGATTATTTCTCACCAGGTACACTAAATTCTCTTTAAGGCCGCCCGTTGAACTCTTCAAAATTTGACAAAAATTTAATTTAACTCACCTGATAGAGGAGCGTCACGAGTAGAAACAGCAGCCTGGTCTTCATAATCGCAGTCCGGTCAGTCAGCGGCCTGCAACCAACAACACACATGAGTGGATTCAAACCGCGCTTGCGCTACACATGAGCGCTATAGGCGCGGGCGCACGGACGCTGCAGGTGTTCGCATGTCGGCGAACAGCGAACACTGCCACTGGCGGACCCTGCCCCGCTCCCTACCACTCCCCACCACTGACCTACTGACCGAATGCTGCGGTCTACCGGAACTGCACCAGATGCATCTTTCTCCGATACGCTCCTGATGCGATCGGAGGAAACGCGCGGCCTTCACCTGACTCAACGCAAGGTCGTCTTCAGTATTTTATTTTATATTCTTGTTTTATTTAATGAAAATAATATTTTACTGCCAGAATGTATATTATATTTTCCAGTTTATTTAATTTTACTGTCCTATATAGACTGAACTAATCAATTTAGGTATTCACGTATTATTGAAATGTTTCTATTTAAAAAATTTTAAAATTTATGGTGAATGATGCCTTAGATTTCACGACAGTTATGTTAAGCATAATACTTTACAGAAAATGTTAACGAAAGTCCTAGAAATATGATTTTATGATTTCTAAAGTACATCATATGAAGAGCTTGTGGCACGCCCGTTTGCTTTAAGTTGAAGATGCCGATTTCACTAGAGTGCATGTTAGAAAGTTACATCTCAGCGTTCGAGATCACAATCAAATGCATGTTCATTTCGCATCGGAATTAATTAATAAGAACAATTTCGGTATTTTATGAGTTTCACAGGAAAGTTTTATATAAATAGAAGGGCAATTTAATCTACTTTTTTTTAAGTTTTTTATTACGATGTCCATATAGACACAATCGATTTGTTTTACAATTTAATTAACACAGTCTGCATTATTTATATATTATAATAAAACAATAAAAAACTACCTCGTAGCTTTATTACTATAATCATTTTATTATGCTATGACGAATGCACGACTCTTAGATATTTTACTGAACTCTTAATTATTTAACTGCTCATACTTGTCTTTAGATATAGCTGTCAAATACTATATAATTGAAACAGACAAATAACAGGTGCCGTGAGCAGAATTAGCCGCCGGCTAACCGAGGTCCAAATCTAAAAGTTTGGCATTGATTACTCTGTCAAAACTCTCATTAAGCCGCGATGAACAGGCGATACTACTCAATTATTTAGTTATATTAACTACATTCGAATTTCAGACCAACACCCTATAAAAAGTTGACCTCAATAGGATTTCTTTTAGGTTTATTTATGTAGACAATCAATAATAATGATTGATAGTTAAGCACGTTATAGAATAATAATAATAATAATATAGAATTATTTAATGAATCACTCTTTTTGAAGGTTATAAGTACGTGAGAAAACATTTCATAGTTTACCTAAAAGTGAAAATTCAATTCAAATATAAACACTGTTGACAATAAAAGCGATGTGATTTAAGTGTTTTTTCCTTCGAAACGAAAGCTTGTAAAACAAATTCAATGGCACGTGGTTCTCGCTCATTACATTATCGCAATCGCATTGGCAGATTATGCTATTCTTGGAGACGCATGAATGGAACTCGATTATTTTGCTGTTTTTACGAAGAGAAATCTAAATAACTGCAGGCATACGACGCTGAAGGCGCTATATGTACCTACTCGTACGCGTCCTTTTGTTAAACAAAATATTAAATGAAAAACCATATGTTACAATTATTTGTGAACAATACTGAACACAGGCTATGAAAACTACGACAATTACACTGAAAATAATATGATAATGATTTAATAATCAAATATAATATTTTAAAATATATTTACTTGCATTAGCTTTAAGGTATTACAATTTACCAATAATTTCTTACAGATCTGACAAATGTAAAACAAGACAAACATCAATCAAAATAACGTTGACAAAACACCTGTAACATTTATTTTGTGTTGGTGCGTTTGAGTAAATTCCACGAAAGCTACGTAGGCTCAAGGTTACACGACGCAGCACTTTCTCCGGCCGCAGTTCGTTGCTCTCCGAATTTTGCACCTCAGTATCAATGGCAAACCGACCACCTCAACATAAGTGCAGACATGAGTCAATATAAAGCACACCTTATTGCCTCAAAAATAAAGTTCTTATTCATATAGCCTTTAAGTTAACGTTCAATGCTCGTGATAATAGCAACGAGAAACGTAACGTGGCCCGCTTTCTCTTTTAAAATGAACATAGTCTTTCTCTTACGAGTACACGCCAAACTTGGCCGAGCGAGATGACTGTATTAAAAAGCTCCGTCTGCGAGGCTGGGCTCGCTTTCTTCGCCGCACTTGGCATTAGCACATAATCCGGTAACTTTCATTAGTATGACAGCGACGATTCCGCAAGTGCGAATTTTTTGTCGTAGCACATTAGTTTGCACCTGACCATTATGCAATTTGTTGTTTTGTATACTGGTAACTAATAACTACATATAATATATTACACTATTTATTTTATAATCCTTTTTTCTTTATAAATAATAATTAGTCAACATATGATTATTAAGCTATATTTCTTTATAACCATATAAGGCTTAAATTAAATCAAGTTAAGTACTTCAGCTTGCCTTGTTAAATTAATAACGATATACGGTATTTGTTTGCCACATAACATCTGCGTACCATTTTCACTGCCTTAATCTAACACGAATATGACATTATCTATGTTATTTTTACGCGCCATTAGAAATGTGGGGCATATTATGGAGTCCGGTTACAGATGCCAACTTCCCAATATTTCCATTCTCGTAGTTCCGGAAGTTCCGTAGAAACCTCGTTCAAATCGAAAACCGATATCTAACTATCGTGTAACAGCAATTACCTGCATCCGCAGTAGCTAAGAATAGAAAACGCACCTACTTCCCGACAAGCTTTTAATTAACCACTGGCAATGGAATTGTTATTATTAAAGTATATTTGTGAATAACTTGATTTTTATATTCTAAAGTTCTTCTACTTACTAACTCTTCTTAATCATCGATAACGATTGATTAAACCGCATTAAGCACATACAAATAACCGTTACATTAGATTAAATTTATAGTGGTTAATATATTTTATAGAATAGATTATTATTACATTATATCAAAATCTTTATTTGTACATACAAAGAACCCTTATAGATTCGGGAATCATTATACGATTTGTATAAAAATATTAAGCTAAAGTTGGACACCCCATACCTAAAACTGAATATTTACATAAAATTCGTTTCTCATTAATCCAGTGTGGGATGCGGGTGGTCTTTAAAAACTTCTGTTAGATTTGCATTGAATACGTTAAAATATTATATTAGGTTTTCCTACTACACATTTTGCGTCATAATCAATGCATATTAGTTAGAATTTGTAACAATTTATATATCTGAATATGTCATAATAATGGTCATCGTAGCAGTAAATAATCATATGAATTATATGTCGGTGCCCAAAATTACCATTACGCACAATGCATTAAGTTGTTCTGAGGGAGGTCATTATGATCCATTATAATCGGACGTGAAAGTTTTACAATTCAAGGACGAGGTCGATGCTCCCGATATTATGCAAGATCGTGAGATAATGGTCAGCGTACTGGCCCTTGGCTTTCTGTCGAAACGGACGTAGATTTAAGGATGACGACTTGCTTTCGACACGGTTCTTTCAATTACATCATTATTGTACAGAAACAAATCAACTTCGGAGTTTATTTTTACGTCATAAAACTATTACGGTCATGATCCTGCGCTGACCACTTTCACTCGTATTCGGCATGTTCTAAATGGGCTCACTCTTTCAAATGTGTTACGTAACCGTAAACTCACTCACACTAAGGTAATAACATTCAGAGAAAGTGCTATATTTTTGGCAAAAAACATTCGAGAGATAAATTTTATGATCTGTCGTATGTTACGTAAAGGAAATTTAAAGTAATTGGAGAGAAAGAAATTAAATGTAATTTATAATTAGAAAATAATTTTATATCTTTTATGCATAATTTGTTTCACGCGTATTGTATACAAAGTTTAGTAATCATACAATAACTATTATTCAAATAGAAAAGTTAGACCATCTGCCAGTATAACGTAGGAGAATTTTTACTTTATTTAATTAATAAAATTAATCTACTTTAAAAAAATTGAAGTTTGATCAAGTTGGATTATGAATACTTACAAATAAATTTTTCGGTGGCATAAATTTGGGTGTTCTCTATACGGGAGAAAACCTGAAACAAATAAAATTGTTTACTAAAATAGCTAAATTCTATGTACTGATGATTAATTATGGAAAATCTCAACTATTTTGCATTTTATTTATATTTAAATGTGTAATGAAGCTCACAATGCCTAAGTTTGCACGAAAAATAATAACAATATTACAATACAGTGTACTTTATATTATCTAATGCATATTAAGGCCTTCCTTACATAAACAATAGGGCAGAAAGACAATGCGTTATTTTCGCCATAATTCGTACTTCCTTCGTAGCACTGTTGCGGAAACGTGAAAGTGAAAGCACCCAACAATAGTCTAGTAAAAATAATGAATATCTTTGTCCATATCAAAAAGTACACAATGCTTCATGCACTTGTTGTAGCCACTCAAACAGAATCTTAAATATTTTATAATTTGTAATAACTTAATAATAATTTAATTATATTCCCGTGCGCTGCTGATTACTACGTCTGTATCCTAAGATTTCTTATTCTCGATATTGATATATGCAGGGCTTACAATATCTTTCAACCTTATATGGACCGTACAAGTTTGCAGCAAAACTATACTAGATACATTAGACCAAATATCAGAATGTCGTAAAGCAAGTGAGCACCCGTTTATACTAGATGAAAGTGGAGAAAACGCCATTGGCTCGCGAGAAATCGCCCATGTAATAAATAATGCACTAGTTTACTAGCGACAGCCCTTGGCTTTACTAACCAGTTACGAATGTAGTGTAAAAATATCTATTTAATTAAAATGACATATGCTTCAGTTGACTTTATTTCTCTTATAACTTCAAGCCTAACTGGAAAATTATTATACCATTGATTAATAAGCGGTAAACTATGAAGTCGTAGTTCTAGACATAAAAAGAAAATTACGCTAAGGTATGGATGTTTATTTAATAAGCGTGAGTAATTTAGATTGATGTACATACGGCTAATCTTGAGTTTAACTTAATGTTATGAGCCACTTTCTTATTCAAAGTTAGAGAGCATTGTAATGTTTAATTACCTCGTACTTTCGTTTTCTCTACGACTTATTTTATAGGACTTGTTTGTTGTAAATGAGATGATGGATGCAAGAGAAAACATGTAACCTAAGAATGTAGACCGCACTGAAATAACTTATTGAAACTGATTTTAAGATCAGTATTTCGTTCATAGGTTTTATTACCTACAATAAATTTTGCAGGTAATAATTACTCATATCAAATGTGTATTAAACTTATTACATATGTATAACTGATAAATGACGACATAATTTTATTTCATGATACTTAAGGAACGATAGATAAATAATTTATGCAGACAAATCTCGGATGCCAATTTAATGAACATCTTTGCTAGTGGACACTGTATATAATTAGGTGAGCAGTTTCTGCTTTAAACATATTACTTAAATGTCACAATTTTAAAAGCCAATTTATCCTTTAATGTCAAGGGAGAAATTTCCAATGTCTCCAATGACCGGTTGCGGCAAAAGTGAAATCAGATCAATTTCCCCGCGGAAAACTTATGTGCAGAGATTGGAAATGAAAATTTATAGGGGTTCTATCACCTGGTTAAGTGATACGGGCTTGTTAACTATTAACACTTGGTTGTACTAACTACTTTCCATTGTTGGATGTTATGTAACTTTTTATAATTTGTGAGATTCAGGCGTGAAATTGCTTTCGGTGATCGAAAAATTATTAATATTCTTGTTGTATCGATTGCTTTTGTGGGAATATGTTTCTTTGTGGATATTAAATATTGTAATCCCATCAGACTTAATTTACAGTTAAGTTATATTACACTACCGTATACCTAAGAGAATGACAAATCCAAAAAATATGTATCGTTCAGTGAATTTTCTCTACTACGACGTATTCGACGTAAATGAAAAATATTTTGACATTTATTAATTAAAGAAATTTAAATTCTGTGCAATAGAATAATTACTTAGACTTGAAGATTTAAGATATAACATTTTTATTGTTTCATGAGATAATTCTCTATTATGTGGGGAACTATATTTATATAGTGGATTTAAATATTACTATGAGTTTTTCATCATTAATAAAGCTTTTTTGCTTCCTTAAAGTCGATGAAACTTGTTTCACACAAAAAAATCGCGTTGGATCATTAACCTTTTTCAAGTTTATTAAATAAAACAGGTTAAAAAAATAACTATTTAACTGTTGTAGATATTAGTATAATTATGCGAAGATCAATAACGCTTTTCTTATCTCGCAAGTATGATTAATCGGAACAAGTCGCGTGGCTCATTTCCCAGGCTGAAGAAAACATAGTCCCACTTCTAAAGTGTGCCTTGAAACAATACCGATGTTTTCGATGACAAAGACGGATCAAGAAACTTTTTTAATTATTGTGAGCAAAAGTCTACTTTGATCGATATTGATTTAGTTTAAATATTACGGAAATAGTGAACGGGTATTAAAATAATAATATGCAACATGTATATTTTATACAAACATAAATCGTTACTTTAGTCATAATATAAATTTTGTTAACTATTCGCTCAGTAAGCATTAAAACCAAATGGACAATATAAAAGAAATTTTCTCCATTAGAAAGCTATTGATTGAAAATACTATTTACAGTAACAAATGAGATGTAAATGCAACAGTGGAAGCTATAAGATTTAATTAAAAACAAATACTATAGAACAAGCGAAGTGTTCTAGTGAATATGCGAGTGGAGGCACTTGTGACACACTGACTCGCTTTCCTTTGCACAAGCTCCACGCGGAGATTACATAGGCTGATACTTAATCTAAAACAACATCGATTGATATTATAAATGGGAAAGTATGTTTGTGTGTTCGTATACGTCCTCAAAAATGTTAAGGTTATTTAGATTTTTATTTTGCGCAAAGATGACAAATACAGAATCGAGTCATATTTTTTGTATATAGTTGTAACTGTTACGGATATTATAAGATATAAAAGTGTAATGTGTTTTAATTCTAGATCATTTAAATTACTACATGTAATCACATCCTCGTTTATAAAATAGCAATAATATGATTGAACAAGAAAAGGTAAGGAAAGTTGATAAGAATCGCTTAAAACGTAATTAATTTAGTGGGGTGGGTAGCATCTAATTACGTTGCAATTAATAAATACATGAGACCTCTTACGGAACTTAAATCTTAACATACTCATTAAAGCTTTCACCTTGTTCCTTCCATAACATTCAAAAAATTTCTCGCAAATATGAAATCTATACAGGGGAGAAAGTGATGATTATAATTGTATTAATATAATAAAATTACGCAGCGATATTAAGTTATTAATGATATTTTTATGGAATTTAAGTTTTTTGATAATCGCTAGATTTAACATTTGGTTTATGGGAGCCACCTTAAATATAAATTTTTATTTGTTTATTCTGTGTATAGTTTGTGTGTGTGTTCTGTGTAGAGGCAATAGAAATACATCCATTTTGAAAATTTCTACTATCACGTATTATGATATAACGCTCGGTGACGATTACAAAGCCCATTACAAAGGTTACAACTGGGACCCTAAAAACGTTACAAAAATTATATAAATGAATGAAAAGAAAGTTGCACCGCTCGCGTTGATGTCTTTTCCGTTGTGAACAGTCTTAACTAATGAGATTATTTGTTGAAAACGTTTATTGTGCAATACAGACATTTCAAAATGTTACAGAGATGACTCAAAATAAGTTACGAAATCGGAGTGCGTCCGAACAATGGTCGGGAAATCCTACAGTTTTGCAAATTTCACAAGAGCTCTTTACTGTAATAATAAGTTAGCAAGATTGAAGACGAACATAGATAATTATATATTTAATAATGTCTTTATTACTATGTTAATATGATAGTATCAAAGCTTCATAGAATATACTACACATAAGATCCTAAATATTTAAAGTTATTTAAACGTACTACGGACGTACCTAACATGTGGAATTTACGTAAGGCAAGATCTTAAGTAAATTTAATGATATTCAGAGATACTTAACGTTTATCTAGTAGTACTTTTAGTAGTAAATCATCGTCAAATGGCATATTATGCAGGCATTTCACATTTTTAACTGAAACAAGAAATATCGCTGTACACCTATAAAATGCGTACTGTGTGACGCTTGGCCCACTTTCCTCGAGCCTTCCACATATCGTTTCTAGAGAATCTTCATACGATCTTATAGCTCTTAATTACATATACATATTGCCTATTTTAGCATCTCATTCATGCCAAATTGCTACAGCTACGTATTTTTAAATATGCGTAACGCTTTTCAAACGTCGCGGATATGCGAAAGATAACAATTGTAAATTATTATAATAGCGAAAGTAAAATTGCGCAACTTTCTCAACCACCATTCAAAATCTTTAAAGTTCAGGACATCAGTTGTATCAACAAAAATGAAAATTCTTACTGGGAATTAACATTTTTTGCTTATCAAAATATGTCTAAATATTTACAATGGTTTTAAAGATGCGCAATTTTCTTATTGACAAAATTAATTAATCCTCTGTTGAAATAAGCACAATTCGTACCTTATCAGGTGAGCTTTCAGAGTAATGAGAGTCCGAAGAAACAGTTTTAGGATAACAGGAGCTACCAATCACTGTTCAGTCACACACAATCGAGTCACACAGATCGGATCACAGTCGAATTATCACTTTCGTTTTCGTGAGAGGGAAGCACACGCGGGTTGATGGATAGCGAGCGGACTGGTCGCGCCCGCCGGCGCCCGCGTCGTTTTATACGCGTGAAAGTCGACTCTGCACTTGTGGCTTCCACTAAGCTTAAATCCCGGATCCAGCAGTTTTGGCGTGGATTTGGAAAATGTGACGTCACTTAGTTAAAAATTGAATGAATCCTTATGTCGAAACCAACGTAAAATATCCGGTCACATGTCCGATGACACTGGTTTGTTTAGCATAAGTTTCGAATTGCTTCGTTCAGTATTTTTTAATTTACTTTTTCTTAACTTACTACACTCAACTATAGATACATAAGTTTTTAGAAAACTGCTTATAATTCAATTTAAGTTATGATCTTTCTTCATCTTTCCATTGTCATAAATTCATTGACATGAGAAAATTCTTACATTGAAAACAAACAAATGTTTTTGTTATTGAAATATCTATTATTAACTGTAGAAAATATTAATTGAAGATCTTAATGTTGAATGAGTATTAATTTTTTTATTTATTTTTAAGAACACATATTTAGTAATTCTTAATGCAGTTGAAACTGTTTATAAAATAAAATTACCTTTTGCACTCCATTTCTGTTTAATTATGCACACTAGTGAAATTACCTGCTGAATAGAGCCCGTTCCAAAGAATCATAAGCAAATTAATAATTGTTTCATGCCATGATGGCTTTACTTCTTATAGTATCCAGTTCTTAATCAAGAATCTCATCCATTTGTATTCATTTGTATCACATGAAAATCTTTTTGGCATGTTTTTGGGAACAAATATACTCTGTTAGAAATTCTCCAGTGTCAAGGAATATTTTCTTCTAAATCCGAAAATTATGAAATAGTTTGATAGCTTTTTTTTGTAGGGCTAGTGTTGACAAGTTATGGATGCTTTACAAGGTAAAATTTATTGTTATATTAAATTACTTTTATTAAAATGTATAAGCTACTGCATTATGTTGTTTTGTGCCACGATATGTTTGGCTAAAGCCATGATTTGACACGTCTTTATTATTACTTTAAAGGAACATGACATGACATTGATTTTATATGTATTATTTGTGCAACATTTTAAAAACCCATATGAATTTTAAGTTATTTTAAACATTCTAAAACCGTTTCTCGTTAACGCAACTGGTTCTAAGATTTCTAAAATCTATTGTTTCTAAACTTTGCATGTAATATGTGTGTAATATTGTCTTTATAAATATGTAGTAAAAATAGCAATTGCTTAGAGGTTAAGCACGCAATTAGCCCCGAGGTCGTGCTTTCGATGATACCTGTACACCAATTGATTCGTTGTATGACAAAATAAAAATAATAGTTAATAATTTAAAATAAAAAATTAATAGACCATAGATTATGTACGTGTATAACAAATGTAATAATAAATAATTTGTATGCAATAAACCTGTCTTAATATAAAATACAATGTATGTTTGTAATACAGGAAATGTAAAAGCGTAACTCTGACGCTAATAGGTGCGTATAATCTCGTATCATTCCGACACCAGCGCCCGCGCATGTCGAGATCAAAACAGAAAGTTACGCTTGCCAAATTCGTGCACCTCACAATTTCGTTTTCACTCATTCCATCAATTTTCTTTATTAATTTTTATTGAAAAAGATCTAATAATTAATTTACATAAATAGCAAGCTATTTAAATCACAGATGTGATGTACGGGTTTATCAGTAACATTTAAACATTCCCTTAAACATTTGATTTATACCTGCCCTATAAACCCGTGTTACCGATTTTAGTAGATAGACTTTTAACATGACTTGAATAAAAGCCCTAGTAATGGCAATGTTCAAGAGTAAGATGAACGTTGTACGTATAGATTTAGGAAGGTCGATAACCTGTTCTAAGATATTAAAACAATCTTAATCCTGTTAGTGAATAAGATTTTATTAATTAAGAATAATATAATTAATTCATAGCAGTTTATTTCTTCTTCTGTTAAAAATGTATTGTCGAATGTATTTATCTAAAATATATGCACGTGATGGATGGTAAATGATAAGTATTGGAAACACAGCCTGCATGAAGGCGGATGCTCACGGAAAAATGTGGATTATCAGTTTTCACTTAAATTATTGTATCAACCGCGTTTCGCACTTGCAGATCCGCTTTGCATAACAATAGTGTGTCACTAACATCAGTGAAACACTTCGAAATCGGGTTAGATTACTCATTGATAAATAAAATATGCTTATTAGCATACGTATACGTGAGATTGTAGTCACCACATGTTACCTTACCTTCAGTACTATAATAGGAACAATTATTTAAAAAAATAAGCAAGTATTCTTAATAAGGAAACGTATGGCTATTGTAATACATAACGAAGACGACGCGGTGGTATCAATATGTAAAGATTAAATGGCATATCATGATTTTAACAATGAAACTTTTAGAGCCAATAGAACAAATACATAAGTAGGCCATACTATAAGTACTACGTGCTTAGCTGTTTAATATAACACAATACCATTGACCCTAAGTCTAAAAACGTTATAAGTTGCATAATGTGTGCGTCAGAAGAAATGAGTTGGGTTTCTTGAATGAGGGCACGAATGGAATGAGGACGGATCTTATTTCGTAACTCTAGGTCCGGGGGCGCCTTGAGAAAAGTGAAAGCTTAGTAAATTTATGCTTAGAATCCTTGGACAGATTATTAGCTTGTAGATATTATGACTTAACTTAAGGAAGTGCGGAGTCTTGTAGCAACTCCCTAAACATCCATGATTTTTAATGGTTTAAAACAGTTTTTAATCATTTAAAGTTGTATCGTTTCAAATAGTAAGAAACATAATCCTAAGTGAGATAGAATTACAGCTTAAATTAATTTATCAGCCTAATCGTAATTACAGCGTAACATTTTTTATTTGTAGTGCTCTCTCATTTCACGTCAACGAATTCAGTTTATGATACATTTGAGACCTTTGAACTAACATTGCAACATACACAAATCCATCAACATCACCAGTGAGAGTAAAATCTCCGTGGCCGTTTATCACAATCAAAATGATGAGCCATTTGATTTAAGGTGGAAGATGAACAGCTCTTAACCCACGACCTACCAGGTTATACCGTATTTTTATACCTTCTATGTTCATTTCGTTTCTATTCTACCGCAGTGCATGGATTATGTTTAAAAATGCCGCAGTCCACCACCTCTTTACTTGAACTGATGATATACTGACTTTTAGTATTGTTGTATAATTGATATTTAGTATATTTGTAACTAACATAATATATATGCTATGCTTGATAATAAATACACATTAAATAACCAATCTTGTAAAACAATTAAGTATCATAAACCTGTAATTCTGTAGAAGTTTTATAATTGTCAATTCGTAAGTAGTAACCCATTGACGCGATTGTACTTTAACTAGACAACAACAAATTGAAGACCACTTTCGCCTCTTGAATGCTTATTAATTATCTCTAGTTTGTAAATGAGATTCATTTATAAGTACAGGTTGTTTATAATTGGAATACTAAAATTCACAACAGTTGTTAATATTACATTACTAAAAAATGTGGTTGACCACTTAAATTGTAGGAGTGTAAAAATTAGATCTCTACATTTAGTAAGTGTCTTTACACTTTGAGTTAACTAAGCTATTATACTAAGCTTTAACCACATAATGTATATGACATAAAAGTAATATTCTCATCGTCATTGAATAGGACGATCTGATTTGCTGCTTAAGCCGGATGATGAAACCACCAGAAAGCGTAAAATTGTTAATACACGACCGATCTATAAAAAGAAGTATAATTTTATGTAACAAAAGTACTGCGGGACGTGAAATCCCGAAGAACATTTAAAAATACTTATTTTAATGTAAAATGTGCGTTTTATAATCTAATATGAAAAGTATTATATACAAGAGACCAATCATAATGTATGTATACAATAAACGTGTTAAAAATACATATTAGGCAATTAAAAACCTTAACCTTTTCAAGTAGGTGTTTTTTTATATTTACATTACATAGATACAATGATCTCATCATTCACAGTCATTGTACATATTATAATGTACTTATTCATGTAAAAATTAATTATTTAAAAATATACAATTTTAAATTGAATATATCACTCGTACTAAGATGAATCACGGAATTAATAATTATGCATTCTAAAAGCGGACGCCTTACACAATATTATGTCGTGCGGCATGTATTGTGAACTGCAAAAGGTCCTGTAGACGTAACAGTCGTCTGAGTCACAATTGAAAGTGAAAGTAGCACATTTACCGACCCCATCCATTTGAACTTATACCCTATGTATAGTATAAGTAAGTACCACTTAATATTCTTTTGTTGGAAATTAGTTATTAGAACAATTTTAGGGTTGTGAATAAATCTCGTTTTCGGCAATGGTTATTCTGGACCGTACTTAAATTCCGTCAAATTTAATTTCAAATTGCGCAGATAAGCAATATACCTAAATCTCTTTGTCTTAAATTTCAATAAAACGTGTTTATATGTATAGTAGTGTAAACAAATAAACTGTGGCATCATTAAATCGATGGATTATAAAGGTCTTAATACCAAGTAAATTATTTGTACATTTCTAAATTTATAATCTTAGCCGATTGGCTGATTAGACACCCAAGAAAATGTTTCCTGCGCATTCCCCGTTCCGGAACTAGCTTACTTTCACTTAGAATAGGTTTTACGACAATTATTTACGCCTGAACTTGCCTTTTATGTCATGAGATGTATCCGGTTGATAATAGCAATACTGGCCAGATAAACTCGTTATATCTAAATTAGCCTAAGGTATAAAAACATTAACTATATATTAAACATTATTTATTGGTATAACCATGGTTTTAACTCACAGTGAGTCACGTAAGAATCTTTCTAAATGTCTTAGCCTTGTTTGACTGCTTGACTGTAACTGTAGGGGCGTATTGGACTAGCTTTTCCTTGGCTATCGTAGAAGTTGACAAGTTGTTTGACGGTTCCAGGACCAGGAGTTGTTATTGGATTGACAGCAGGACTGGGGTTTACTGGTTTTGGTCTGATCTGGGGAGGAGGGTTCGTGGCTGGTACTCCTGGTAACATGGCCTGTTTAACAGTAGTCGGTACTGATTTAGGTGTAGTTACGGGTTGCGGGGCTGGAGTTGGAGCTACAGGGGCCTTTTCTGGCACTGGCACGCTTGGAATTTTCTTACTACCCGGACCCAAGCCACCAGCTTCCATGTTAATGAATGCTATGTTAGCATTTTTGTCTATGGGCGCGTATGTTTTTTTACCTGTAATGAAGATATAGTACGATGTATGAAAAAAATAAATAATTAAAGCCAACAAGATAAATTATACTCATTTGAATAGTGCATACTAATCCGTTATCCGAAACAAAAGTTGACATGGGATGCGAAAATTTCTAAACATTCAACTAATTTGCTGACTAAGATTATATCTTGCGTATTTATGAAAGTTGAGAATACTCACATTGTACGTAACAAAAGGCTAGGAGTAAGACAAATGCGTACACCTTCATTTTCTCACCGTGCAGAGTACTTCTGTCGAATAGGTACAGAGTATAGACTAAGATATTTTGACACTGAATCGTTAAGCTTGTTTGTAATATGTCGGGGTCGCGTCAGCCTTCTCGAATCACTGGTCGAGTACGATAGCTACACTGTTGACCTTTAGAAGTCGTGGCCTTATGATATGTTCTTCTTAGTATTGAGATTAAAACTGTTTTCTAGGTAACTTTATTTAATAATAATGTATAATTTGGCTAATAATGCTATTTCACAAAGTTAGGTATAAGTATATGAATATCTTAACAAATGTAGCATGCTAATTACTGTATTTCCAACATTTAATCAACGAATAATATTGGAACAATAAATATATTTTCTTAAAAAAGAAACGATTATTATGGTACGACAATGTATCGTTAAATGTCTCGTTTATACAAGCGCAGGTAAATTGTAGCATCCGTCTTTTAATAAAAATTTACGTGTCATATAAAATGTCGGATCTTCACAATTCATATCATAGCCTTGTAGAATTACTAGAAAACTAACAATATCATGTGTTATTAAGAAAAATCGCGCATTGCATAACATTGTTTAAAACCTTGAATAAATATACTACTATAAAATATCAACAAATAAGAATTACGGTTCTTTTGTACAGTTCTTTAACAGCATCAGAGCGGAGATGCTTTTAGATGATGCATAATACATAAAGCAAAATAAGATTTTACCCGACGCGTGGGCATCACGCAAGCTGCATTGCCCGTGCGCGCTCGGCTATGACCGCGGGCTTCTATCGAGTAGATATCTTTCCAACGGACTTTCTTTTACGTTCACATATATGATTTTCAAAAACTCACTCGTATTATTTAATTGACCACTTTCTACATATAATTTAAATTGCTCATTATAAATTACCTAGCCTATTCGAGTTTCTTTTATTTTAAACTAGTATTCCATATATTATAAAAGTTTATATTATCTAGTTCACTCAATCTAAGGGGTAAATAAATGTAATATTATTGTTTTATAATCTACCTACAGCAAGTGTTAATAAAAGACGAAGGACAATTTTGTTTACGATATAGTCATTCTCAATTCACAACAAGCGATTCTAAAACTGGAAATTCGCAAGCTGAATCTTAACGTGTCATATCTCCATAGTCCATACAGAGTAGATGACGTCATCCAAAGGTCGTGCAGTATCGCTATTTGCGGGGCACGAGGATCACTAGTACGCCGCATACGAACTATAGTCGTTGTGTATCAGCCAAAATGAAGATTGGTTTCATATTATTCCTGTGTGTGGGGGCTTCCATAGCCGATGATATCGCCTCAGCTGCAGGTCAAATATTCAACAGTATCCTACCAAACTTAATCGGCAACTCGGTGACCGGACAGCAAGGAAACAGCGCTTCAAACACTCTCCAGCAAATAGGAACGGTCGTTGGTGGCGTGGTTGATTATGCTAAGAAAAAGAGCTATGAGGAGATGCTTAAACAGGTGCAAGACTCGACAACGGATGAGGATCTCCTTCGCATTAGCGAGGAAATGTTCAACGGGGACATTAACAACGCCTTCAACTATATTCAAGTCAATTTGCAGGGCAAAACAAGCCCTATGTCTAAGAGCGACGAAGCGCAAACTAGGTGAGAAAGTCATTTTAAAAATTTTGTTTTAAACGCACGAGTTTATGCACTCATTGGCGTATTTAACTAGTAAATCCAGCTTGTGACCATACTGTATCTGATTGTAAATAATCAAATATAAAATGCATTAGCTTGCTGCTGAACTGTTTAAGTTTTTTTGTAGCCTCTTGAATGTTCCGGAGAACGTATGGAATGGGCCGACAATAAGGCCATTCGCAGCACTATTTGATAATTACCACAAGAACGTGATTAGGCCAGAGTTCGTTACACCAAACGTAAGCTCTTTAATAATATAACTAACAAAAATTCCATATGGATTAAGTGTTTTTTAGATTTTGATTTGAATTCAAGAATAACTGTATATTATTTATGCCACATTTCTTAGAATACTACTAAGCTTTATGGTTGTGGGTGGGCTTCTTAATGTTTCTATGTATAGGGAGCTAATTGTTTTGTTTTTGTGCTGTAAGGTACATGTTTAAGAACTTATGATTGTTAATGCATGCTATGCCTTTAAAAATTGCGGTAATTTATCACTAATGATAATTAATTAAAAAAACTAAAGAGTATAATTATATAGAAGTTATTAACCATTCAAAAAAGAGTAATAGAATAATTTACTTCATAAGTCTATACTAATTCCTATATAACTTACATGAATTTATTGTAGGAAGAGACTGAACAGGTCACATACATCAACACTATCCTTGCTACTGGCCCTATGAGAAGTTTGATGAATTTTCTGGTAAGCAAAGGTAAGTAATAAATCCCTGCAGTGGTATTACTTTTCTTTCGTTAGTAGTTGAATAACACATGTACTGGTAATAGGTCTTAATCAAATGAATGAATATCCGGAGCAAGTGGAACTATTGAAGAAAATTTGGTTTACGAAATATGCCCGTCATTGGACCGGTCTCTGTAAATGTAGCTGCGCATTCGAGAATGTCTTCATGGCCGAGCTAAAATCAGACCAAGTTTTAGGTAAGTCCTGCATTTAATGTCTTATGCTTATGAACAATAAAACGGCAAATAATTTATCAAAACTACTTTATAAACTATAATACTATATTTTAATTATTCCTTTTAAAAAGAGTTTAATTTCATGTTTGTTAAATATGAATTTATATAATGAAAAGTTATAGCAAGAATATATATATAGAAATATTGGCGAATATTAAGCAATAATGAAATTGGCTAAAGATTACCAACTATAATTTAATATATTTCAGGTCTACACAGCTGGCTCTTCTTTGCGAAACGAGAAATGGATCGTAAAGCTAATTACCTGGGTTACATCGACAAACTGGACTTAGCAGGAGTAAGTAAACCTTGTATTACCCTCAGAGTATACCTATACGTACCATTCCATTAAATATCCTAACATGATCGATGTAATAATAAAAAGTATCAAAATTCAAATTTTTGTTAATTCTATCATAAAGCATTCTTGTATACCATGACTCAACTTTAATGGGATTGTAGAATTCTGTAATTGTGATGATCTCAACTTGCTACTAGATTTAAATAAGGATAAAGTGACCTTAATAGAGTTAATTGCAATGCATTATTATTTTTAACTTCATAATGTCCGTGACTGTGTAAATAATGAAAAAGTAAACAACTTATTTTCGAAAGCCAGAAGATCGAAAGTTTTTGCATAAAAGTCAAACATTTTCGAATATTTGTTGATGCATTGAATCTTGTATATATGCTAAATTTCTTTTTTTAGTAACAAGGAAATAGCTGTAGAAGTTTAATAATATGGTGACAATTTTAATATAAATAATAATAAAATTAAAATAAAATATTTGTTCACAGAAAGGGCTTATTCTCAAACAACATTCGATCCTTAGCGAGACCAAGGATGCGCCTGAAATCACAATGTTTGTCGGCACATCCCCTGAATTAGAGACAGCGTTGTATACTCTGTGCTTTATGGCTCGTCCGGACCGTCCCTGCAAGTTGCGCTACAACAATGTACCGTTCACAATCCAGACCAAAACATTGAAAGCTGAAAATCTTGTTTTGATCGACACGGCATACCCAGTCTTCTAATTATAAATTTATTTAATAAAATTTTCGGGTAGTAAAAGTTTTTAAATACATTGGTCTTTTATTTTAGATCAATCTAGTGATATAAGAATATCCTTGAGAGTATTACGGTCCACGAGTACGGTGTTTATAATAAAACCAATGTTTGTTTGTCACAAATTACTGTTTAATGGCACATGTTATCTTAAGGGGCATAGTGTTCCGATATCTCTACTTTAATTGACTAAGATAACGTATTTCACAAATAACGAAATAATATTTTTTATTTGATTTGATATAAGTTTTTAACAACTAGATTTTATCTATGCATAAACAATGGTGGCAAGAACACTTTCACTATAACTACAGAAATAAATAAGGTGTTTGGCACTCAACGCTAGAATTGGCTTAAAACATTCTAACTTATATGTGAAATAATGACAAGAAAATATATATACATATAACAACACTGAAAAATTAATAAAAAGTGAATAGTTGATTTGACGTTTAGGACGTATTAAATACATGATGTAATAAAATTTGACTAGTTTAATTGATATGGTTAGCATAGAATCCTTTTCCAATTCCTTTTTCGTTTGACAATCAAAGCATTTCGAGTTTTATTTATTAGGAACTACTATTGAGCACTACTATCGGCACGGGTCTATATCTATAGTACCAGTCGATCTCGAATAGATTTCTCTACAATCAAGAATGCGTTTCTTATAGAACTTGCAATATCGCGATTTCGTTTGCGCGAAAACAGGAAAGCACAGATTAAAAGAGATGGAAAGCGACTTTGATTTATACTTTTTTATAAAACACAAATTTAACTATACATTACGACTGGGACTTTAGTTATAAAACCAAAGCATAAATCATTACGTTTCAGAAAAAACTTATAACAAACTCTTAATACTTTATCGTTTCGCATTATTATTACTAACGTTTAACATCAGCAAAAAATCAGTTTCTAAAAACTAACATTATATGTAAACACTTTGCAGCGTATACTTTGGTGCCGCCTTTACGCGATTTTAAAATAACGAAAAATAAGATTCTATAGAGTTGACTTTATTCCTCCCATATAGAAAAAAAAAAATTAATAATCTTTTTCACTAAAAATAAGAATCACTGATTTTCAAGTTGTTATTTCAGACCCATTATTAACTTTATCCTTAAAATGTATAAAAATATATAAAAACCCATAACAAGTAATACAATTTAAGAATAATTTAAACATGATTTTTTGAAAATAAAAATATATCTTAACCTTTATTACACTGTTAAATAAATAAGAAACTAATATAGAACAATGGCGTCCCCAATCGTGAACTCGCTTGCATGGACATGCCGTCTAGTACTTCTCATACTCAAACTTAAAAACGAATACTATCAAAACTAGTAAAAAATTTATGATATAAGCATAAGAAAACGTGTAAAATTCTTCAAAAAATCGTCTTGTGCCGATCTCACGCTTGGGTCTTAAATGAACAATTATAAGCTGTGCATGTTACCTATTTACCTTATTTTATACAAAATACGATCCATATTCGTGTGGCATTACACCACGGCGAGGGTAAAAGGTGTGAGTGAGTGAGTAGTTGAGTAAGTGTCGAATATTCGAGGTGTAGATGTCGGCAAATCGGAAGAGACGCCTTGAAAAGTATGTGGGATTGTGATATGTACGAAAAACGCTACCGAATTGTGGATTGAAGACTGATTTTGTTGCGTTTCTGGAAATACAATGGCTAAATTAATTGTTTGCTAACTCCATAAAATATGAATACGTATTCTTGTAAAATTGTTCACGAAATGTAGGTTAATCAAACAACTAGACTTCGTCAATCATTTCTAATTTAATATACCCAACATTTTTTGCATTACGCATAATCTGTATGGGTGACAAATAGCCATAAGTATCAAGAAATAGATTCTAGAGTCCTCTTTTCACCTCTATTCTCTTTCGGCATATTTTACACCCTCTGCTGAGTAAAATATTTACGAATAAAGACGAATTAGAAGACAGCAGTTAAATTACCTGAGGTAATCCCTCTCAGCCATCCACTTATCGATGACCTCCAAGGCCTCCGGCTGCTTATAGTCTTGGTGGTCCTCAATAAGCTGGGTGAGCATTTGAAGCCAGTTTGCATTCTGTTTGAACGAGTTTGTGTTCAGTGTATTGATTTCGTGCTGAAAATAAAATAAAACTAATTTCAATTAAGGTTCTGTATAAATACGAGATTATTATTAAGTTTGTAGCGTCTCCATAAAAGAGAATGAATAAATTATTATGCCCCTTATCTAGTTTAAGAAGCAATACTGAGCAAAGCCTGTTCGTTGCAAAATATAACACAAATTGCTTGACTCGATGGTTCTACCCGATTGCTCTTTGCGGCTAAGCCTGTTGTCACAAATAGTTTAATAATAATAGATACCGTTAGTTCGTTAATAATAGCGCCGGTCCGCCAGCCATGCTCCAGTGTAACGTCAGCGAGATCACTGTACGGGTGATCACCAAAATATAGAACTTGGTGACCGCTCCAACCAGTCAAATCTTGCAACTGCTTTACTGTACCCTGAAAGAAGAAAATAGCTATTGTAAGGATCCGAAAGATCTTTATCTATAATGATTATCACTCGCGCGTATTTAAGTATAAACTTAAAAATTAGTACTTTAATAATTTAGCTTTACAGGCTTAATTTAAGTGATTGTTAAACGAGACCATCATTGTATGGAATTCCACATAAAAACACTTTAAAACGACTTCGATTAGTTTGAAGCGCTTGAGTCTAATATTTTTTTTTCGCTTTCAGCGTATGTGTTATGTCGAGGTTGTGGCCCACGAGGTGTAATGGTTGATGAGGATGTTCCGGTGTCGGGGCGGAACGTGCGTCGAGAACAGCTTTTTCGCGGAGTATTGCTAGTATAATGGTCTATTAGGATTTTGTACTATGGACTCCCGCAAAGTACCGCCTGATTCTATTAATTAATTGTCTATAAATTTATTATACTTAGAAAATTTTGAACCCAGCAGTATTTCTGAGGGGGCCTCGCAATTTGGGATATCCAGTAATTTTACCGGGGAATAACAAAAAAAATCAAAGTATTGTGTAATTACAATGACTATGGAAGAATAGTATGCTTTCTAATATGTGTCAGATGCTTTCCGACCTCAGCAATTTCCTTATGACAAGGCAAATAAAAGTGCGCAGCCATCAAGTTTGGCTGGAGGTATTGAATAACGGATTCGGCTCAAAATATGCTGGTTGCATAAAATTTGTATAAAATATTTTCATTGAAATTATTGCAATAATGCAGGTAAAATGATTAGTTCAGTCAAATCGTATATACCTAATCAAAATGCATTTTAAATAAGCGTGTGGTTCTGATATCGTCGCGGTCGATGATATTGATACGTATCGTATTTGAAATTAAACTCAAATGAACTTCGATAACAGGTTATGCATATCTTATACGTTTAGGCCTTACATAATATATCATTTACGTAAAACAATAAACTCATTGTAAATAAAAACGTTTTATTTTTCTCCATCTTCGAGAAAATTGAGCCAGAAATATATATACCAACAGTTGCAACTATTACTTCAAAGAAAAACAAGTAAAGAAAATGTACCTCGTAGTAAATAATGCCTTTTTCTAACGATGTTACTTTCTCCCATATGTGTGTGTTTGCATTTTTGTCAAACACCCTAATTGGCCGTGAAACTTCAGTGAAAAATTTAGGCTTATTGGCATTCACAATAACGACATCGAAGAAATCTCTCCAATCGTGACCAACAAGCATTTCCATCCCAGCATTCCTGAAAATGGTTGTTAGAAGCAATTTTACTAATCCTTCCTTTAAAACTCCAAGGATATTATTTAAAATAGAGAACATTTTTTATAATATCGATTCAGCCTTTGAATGTGTTTAATGCTGATACTTACACGAAATGAAATGGACTATTTGTGACTAGAAACAACTTCTTTCCGTGATCTTGTAGAAGTTGAAAGTATTTTTTTAGACCCGAATTCGGTCTAATGTATTCCTGTACGTTTTGAGCAACGATTTTATGCATTATCGGATGACAACTTTGTACAGAGTTCTGAAATAATTAAAACAGTTTTATAAAATGGTTTATTTCAAATTTACAATCTAAAAGGAATAATTTAATAAACAATTAATGTATGAGCTCCAAGACTTTATTATTATGCTAATGTTTCATATGATTATTTTGCGAGAACTTAGAAGCATTAAGCGTACTATAAATTACCTTTTCTGATTTCAGAGCCAAACATGTATTATTTGAATAACCATATGTTTGTTAAATATTTTTTTGGCTATCATATTAAAAATTAAATATATTTTATTTACTAAGATACTGAATTATTTTAAATGTAAATCTGACAAGGAACAAAACAGCCTATTAATAGTAGACGCTAACATGACGATAAGATAATGATAGCAAACCTTGACATCCAAAAATAGTATCTCTGGGTGATAATCAATATGATTCTTATTAAAATACTCGGCGACATTGCACAGTAAACCCATTTCTGGTACAGAAAACAAATCCGCCAAATGAACCATCTTCGCTATATTAGCCTGAAAGTTTATTTATGTCTAAGTGCTACATAATTTACACCCCTACAGGTGGATTCTGGTAAACACAACAATATGGAGTTTGGAAATATATCTTCAGTAAAAACTTCTAAACTTATGATTCTAAATATATATCTAATGTATATCTATGATTATATTGAAAATATATATCTATGATTCTAAACTTATAATCTTCTAAAACTTATGATTTATAATTTAAAACTAGAAGAAATATCCTCTTGGATGTATTCATCAACAGTTTTTAAAGATTATTTTGTTTATAAAATATATCACTAGTTTATATGATTTAAAGGAGGACAAATCATGTTTGCAACTATACATATTGTATCATTATATTCTTTCAACATACAAATCATAAAAGGGGAGAAGTCAAATGGATGATTGCTTACAAGTGCTACATTCATTTAAATAAACACTTTAATGTATCACATCCATTTTTGCTTACAACACAAGAATTTCAGTAAAGAAATATGGCACTTGTCATAAAGAAAGTAATTTTTCAATTTATAGATCTTTTTAAATTTTCAAAATTTTTTATAATTTTGGCATAATTCAAATCAATAAGATTATTTAAGAGCAATTTACATTTTACAGGTAGAATTTTTTTTTAAGTAAAAGTATTGTCAGTTTCAAGAGTAATATAAACAATACCTTTACCTTATGAGCTCTCGTGTCACCTTCAACATAGGCTATTGGTATAATTCTATTTTTGTATATTTTAAGAACTTCGTCAGTTGATACAGGTGTCAACCCTCTGTACACTGCCCCAAACTGTATTTGTAGGAATGAATCTAACTTCAATAGCAATCCTTTTTCAATATCATAGTGCAATCCTCGAACAGCAAAATTGGGTTGATACTCCAGTTTAGCTATTCCAGCAGGGTACTAAAAATAAATAATACTTAATACAAAATAATTCCAATAAAAACTATGAACACTTACTACTCTTCACAATACGTCAGTTAGAAAAGCAATATAGCTATAGGTAAATAATGAACTCACCTCTAATTCCTTGGGGTGGTAAGGAAAAATATAGGTAATTTAATGAACACTTTTTACCAATTATCAATCTAAAGCGTATTTTAAGGCAAGGCTCACTAATTTTGATTTAATTTAAATGAAGATTCAAATTTTCTTAAAACTATCCGTAAGAGTAATGTCCTTTTAACCAAACTTTACTTTGTTTCCATTCATTAATGTATTGTATAGTGGAGAACTGTAATTTTATTATTTTTTTTTATTTTGGCACATTATTAATTTCAAAATACAATTTGATACATGATCATATTTAACTTAAGTATTAAGATATTTTTACCTTGTATTTTTCAAGCAGCATGTCCCGACCCAAATTATAAAGCAAATGTTCAAGACTGGGCTTATAATGAGCAAGTGTGTAGTCATAATCAAACCCATATACCTTCACTTCAGAAAGATCAAGCTCATTACAAGCAAAAACACCTTGGGGGTTGACATCTTGAGGAAGCTTTTTTGCTATGAAAAAATTAAGAAAAGTAATTAAGCAAGAAGTAATTACTCATCAAAATAAAATATTTATATAACACTTACAACGACACTTTAGTTTTGTACGACAGTACGCTTCATTTAAGAGTTCCCTAGTAGAAAAACTCTTAGAAGTAAAACAAAAGTAGCATAACAAATCTTTATGTGTTAAACTTTGTTTTGTTTTAAAAAATCTGCTGAGACGTGAAGAATTCATAATTGAAGAGTAAAAATAGCACTACTTTCTCTAATATTTCTTACGTAAAACTTGTGTTCATATTTATATCTTTGTGTAGATTTTTATGGAAAAGTATTCTACATGATTTTTAGTCATAAACTTATTTGAATTATTAATTTATTTTTTCGCTTCTATGAAAAATAAATAAACGTTATACACTCGTTCGCAGCCTGTAAGTTATGACAGCAACAGTGGGTCGACACTTCCTAGTTCCTACCAGAGATTCATAAATAAAGGGATTAAACGTAATTACACCCTTTAAACTATGACATTAAGGCCCAGATTCCATTGGAGTAAAATCCATAATTTGGTGTCCAAATCATTGCCAACATTCAACTTAAGACATTTTTTATTCTGGATGTTGGTAACAAAGAGTATGTAATCTATAAGCTATGCATAGTATAGATTACATACTCTTTGGTTATGAACGATTACTATTTGTATGAAGGGTAGTAGTTGCTAGTTAGCACTTAGTTAGTTTAGTTAGTACACCACCACCGAACAATGACAGTGATAACTGATGCCAATTGTGAATTAACAACTCCTACAGAATGGGAACCCTTTTAATCAAATTAAAATACCCTAATTAACGATTTTAAAAATACTTACATTTTTTATTGTACCGTCTATTTTTTTGACTTAATATAAAAAATAGTGTAGTAATACACACAAATTCGTGAATTCTGGGGTTCCACATGGCTGGGTCTTATCTCTGACCTTATTTCTTCTGCATATCAATGACATCCTGCAACTTGGAAGCATTTATTGTTGTGCTGATGATAGCACTGGGTATGCGCTATACACCGGCCATGCGAACATTTCTATGGCTATCAGATGTCTTGCTCGTTTGCAGGAGGGGGAAAATTTATTAAATAGGGGATTTTATAAATTTGAGAACTACTTTTAAATATAAGTATTAATAAATTCAATTACTTTATTCCATATCGCCTTCTCAAATTTAATTTTTTAAAACCTAAATACATTCGGCCTCAAAAACAAATATTAACCGTCTGAATACTTGTACCTCCGAAAAAACACATTGTACATCCTGTTCCTTCTTAAATTTGGGCGGAAATCTCAAGTCAGAATCACTATGCAAGTATCATTGACAAATTCAAATGGAAAAGACATTTGTCACATGACCAAATTGCTTATTGACGTAGCGCCTGATGCACAGTGATTTTTCTTAAACCCTTGGTAAAAATTTATTTGTTTTATTTGAAATAAAATTTGGGAATATTACAAAACTTTCCGAAAATTATTTTCTGCTCATAAATTTTATAATGTTATAGACATATTGTTTTCGTTCTTATTTGTTATAATAAGCCATTTAAGACGTTGAAAAACAAAAGTCAGGATTAACAATAAGTCTGATTTCGGAAACAATTGGTGCATCTAATTAGTTTGCTAAGTGATTTTAGATCAAGGATCAACCTGCGATTTTTATAAATAAATTTTCACAAATGTTTGTTTCAATTTCTGTACTTTATTGCCGAATTTGGTAGTGTCAAGAAAATTTCAGGCTTCCATATTCGGTATACCAAGGCTTCATATCAATTCTCTATCGACCTATAGCATACAGTATTATTGTGGAACGCATTCATTAATTATATTAAGTTCTGTTCTTTTTGGTTTTTTATGTTAGGTTTGCCTGTGTTTGTGAATTACACTACAAAAATGGGATCTTTTTTAACTCTTATATTAATTAATGTATGTGCCATCAAATTAAAATATTATTGCTAAAACAGAGATTAATACTATCTATGTATTATAGGAAGTCAGGTACTGCTGCTGTACTGGTGTAAATTAAAAGTCCTAATAACGTCTCACTGATTTTGCTAGGCCTATATACGTTCGATAAGATATAAACTTTTACGAAGGTAGATAAATAGGAACCTAATTTATAACTAAGAAATATAAAGAAAGAAGACAGGTGAAATCCAAATTGTTTTTATTTCTTTCGTAAGAGTAATAATTTGTAATTTTTTATACTTAGTTGATAGTATTAATAAAAAAATTGTTTGGCGAAACAATATACGAAACAAATATTTTTACTGAAACATGCATTGAGTTATTATGAGTATTATTATTTATCACTTTTCATGTCATTATAAAATCTAAACAAGCAAATGAAATAAAGCTAAATGTTCTTCATTTAGCTTAAAAATATGAAATTTGGTTGAACTATGATATGCATCGAAATATTGCAAATGTATAAATTTTTGTCTCAATTCGCAAAGTCACAAAGAAAGATACCACAATATTTTAATTATATCTGAGGATAAGCGCTGCCGATGTAATTCTTGCTTCGATAACGAAAATTGTACGTTACAATATCAACTTCGTTATTTCCTAATTTAAGTTTACAATCATTGTCCGCTCTAGTGACGTAACACAATGTGTATAGTGAAATTTCTAACTCAGGCGATGTACCGATAAATATTGTCCCAACAGGTTTGACGACGCCTTGCTGATTGAAGTGCATTTTTAAAACAGCGCCTTTCTGCAATAAAATTTAAATGTTTTTGCTTCAAGAGTCAACATGAGAAAATATTATAGATATATTATATAATATGAATATAATAAATAAATATTATATAATATGCTGAGATGAGCGCAATCAAAAAATTATAATAAAAATATGACCACATTTTCAAAGATGTCCCATTTTTAAATTACTGTTACAGTAAGCATTATCATTCTATATTTTTTCGGACCTGTTAAACTGGATTCTATAAATGACTGCAACTTTTCTATGTAGGTACCGCAAACATACCTACATTACTAAATTTTAAATCAAACTAACAACAATATACGGGGACTGCCTGGCACTACCTAATGTCGTGTCGTAAGCCAACCTCCCGCGATATAAAAAAACATTTGTCAATCATCCTGTTTTTGTATTACGAATTCGAAAACAAAAGAATATTTTCAGATTGGTGGGTTAGTTTTATTGAATCGTCTATTAAAATTTGCGGGCGATAAATTTCTCCAGATCATCCAGATCATCATTCAACTGGATTTCTAGGATTAGCCCAAACTGACCAAAGTCATACGCTTACAGAGCACTTAAAAGTGATTGCCTCGTTTGTGACAAAGGGTCGTCACTATTAAGAATAACGCGAGATATAAAAAACAATTCAAGACGTTGTATTACAATGCAAGTTCGCACACCTCCCACCAAACTAAAATATTTTTGAGCATTAGATGTTATTGACATATCGGCAATTTTGACTACAATTTGGAGTGGATTTATAAACTGGTTTCAACGTATGCAAAAAATATTAATATTCGCGCAGAATTCTTTGAAAAACAATAAATGGTAATAATCAATAGATTCTTTATATAAGATAATCCAATAAGATTGTCTTTATTTATTTGGAACGACTTAAAAGGCAGTCCTCGTATTAGTGAAACCGCAACAAGTCGGTTCAGACATTTCTGTGATAAGCGGTAACTGATTGTATTTCTAACAAAAATTGTTAAGTTCTACTGCGTTCGTAAGTTTTTTGTCAGAAGGTTTTTGTTCGTATGTTGCTTGTCAGAAGTACAGTAATTTTAACAGGTTTGAATTCTGAACCTCTTTTTTATTCGCAAATTTAAAATCTAAAACAAATTAGACACTTAAGTAATAAAGGATTATAAGTTAAAAAATACTTACGTCCGCCAAATTAGCGTACTTTAAATATCCCAAATAATTCACACGGTTTGCAGTTTCTTCTTTGGAGAAATAAACCCAATTATGCAATCCTTAAACACACAACGATTCATAAGCAATACTAAAATAACGCATATAGCGAAACTGGTGAAAGTTCTGAGTTTAGCTCACCCGATATTTGGCCGTTTTTCAATTCGGACACAAAAACGTGTTCAAAACCAGAGCTGCTTATTTTTCCTTTTCCTCTCGAATACAACCCAAACCACATTTGTTTCAAAAACTCCCTTTGTTGACGTGGATCTTGAGTTACATATCCTAAAAAATTGGTAATTTAGTAATATTTTTTATGTAATATGTTAAAGTTCCTAAATAATTATTATATTGTTATACCTTTGTCTTTTAAAAAGTTCATCAGATGACGAATAACATTTGTAGTCATAATAGCATCCATGAATGCATTTTCTTCATTTCTCTCCTACAAAATAACGTATAAGAAGAAAGCAATGTTATACCCATGCATATAGAAAGTAGTAAGTAGTTTATATAATGTTTACATAATGAATTCAAAAACACAGAAATAATGATATTATTAAATCTAAACAAGAATTTATAATTACATTATCAGAACGTATTTATAATGCGTTAGACTATACAGACTACTTATTCAGAATAAGTATAATTCATATGTTTTCATATGAATTCGTTTCATTTATTGCACTATATAACATAGCAATTTACCTGTGGCGTAACATGCTCATTGATAAATGTATCTCTTTCATAGTTATCTAATAGTGGTATAAATTTTTGTATTGTTGGTATATTCCAAACTTCAGGTGATATAGTGAGTAATCTGTAAACAGTAACGTATTGTGTTAAACTCGTTGAGTCATACCTATGTTTATAAACCAATCAATTAACATTATCGCAAATTTTCCATACTCTTACTCTTAAACACGTACAGCTACATAATATATTGAGATACACTTACGGTTGCGGAGCTTTATCATCCTGCGATGCGGAAGACGTCTTCTCTTGATAGTTGATAGTTATTAATTTGGCAGCATTGTTGACATCTTTTTTTAACAATTCTTCTGATAATGTTTGTAATTCAGCATCAGTGGGAGAATTCACTCCTTGGTTATTTTTGTTGTTATTTAAAATAGAGCTGGGTAAATTACCATTAGCGACCGGTTTTGTAGTTGAAGCTTGACTATTTGGCTTACTATCTCTGTGGCCAGATGCGATTGAACTAAAACTAGGCTTCGTGGTCAGATTTAATCCCTGTGATGGCGTTACTGGTTGCGAAGCACCTGTAGAACCCTTAAGAATTGAACTAAAACTTGGTGCCTTCGGTGTAACTGTGATTCCTTGGTTTCCCTTTCCATCATAGAAATTGATTAAATCTTTTACTTTCCCTTGTTGTACTTTGGAATTGTCTATAAGAGTTTTCGGTGTTGTAAAAGTTGGCGCAACATAGTCTCTTTTTGGATTTATTGTAGACTTCATCGTTGTTCCTAAATTAGCGATATTTGAAAACGAAGAAGGTTTTAAAGTTGGATATTGCGGTGCAACATAGTCTCTTTTGGAAGACGATTGCGTACTTGGGGAAGGGTTTTGTGTAACAAGCAGTGTGGTCGGCTTTGTAATGGGGCGCAATGTAGGAAATTGAGGCGCGACATAGTCTCTTTTATTACTAGGATTTATCGCTTGTGGCTTAGATGTAGACACTGAATAGGGTGGCTTTAACGTAGGGAATTGAACATTACTGTTTTTATCATAGGGTATTGCTTGGCTTCCAGCCTCGTGTGATAGAAAGTCATTAACAGGGCTATATTTATCCCTACTCCAACCTGAAAATAAAAGTCACAATAAACATCGATACTCAGTATTTTGCGTGGACAAAAATAATGTTAGTATGTAGTACCTAGATACATACAAAAAAATATTGCATATTATACTCATAAACGATTGTGTATGTTTCTTTTCCAGACTTAGTTAACCATAAGCACCTATGTAATTACATACCCACATCATAAAAAGGGATAAAAAGTGACAAGAATATTTCGCTGTAAAGATCTGAGGTGCTTTCATCAGAAATCTATGTACACCTTACAACAGGAAAATGTATCATGAAGATAAATATATAAAGAGTGACGTTGAAATCAGACGAATAACTTATGTTACCTGCCCTTGACATACTAACCTTAGATATGTAAGAGTCAATTATTAGAATACTTATTTATATAAGTAGTTAGCAACATATTTAATTTACCTTTTTTTCAATAGCCTAAGTAAAATATGAAAGTATAACTTAAGTAAATTGTCCAAGAGGAAATATTAAAGTATTACCAAGGAACTACCAATCGTGAAATATTACTTATCATATATTATAAATAATAAAATACTCACATGAACTCAGTTGAAGCGTTAATATCACAACACATGTTAGGAATTTCATAATAAATACTCATTAGTGATACGTATCTATTATGTTTACTAAGCCTTTACCAAAGCTTGAATTAATTTTGCCAACGCTAAAAGATGAGAAACGTTCAGACGTTTTGAATAAAATACATTACTGCGCGCAAGTTCAATGATCACTCTCGCTGCTCAAGTCCCAAGACGTAAACTAAACGAAACGTGTATGATTGTTTGGAAAGCAGATTGAGACGATATGGTTCGCGTCATCAGCTGTATCTTGTTTGTATGTGTGTATATCATGTATTTCATTTGTTTAGAATAATAAGTAGGTATACCTACGTACTGGTCGGAAAAATAAAAATTGTTTAATTCTTTTAACACGAATTATCTCAAAATATGGCTGTTCCCGTAAACAAAATAAGTCAACTTTTTAACATCGTGTCGTAAATATTGTTATGTATGTGTGTATATATATATATATGTTATATATATGTAAAAATTTCGACAAAAGATAACTTGGATCTTCTTACGCGCAATATTGTGAACGCAAATTTCCGCCGCCATCAAAGAGTATGGAATCTATAAGAGACGGCATTCTCATACATTACTTCGAGCTCACGCACACATGGGAAATTTGGTATGGAAGCAATACCAACCTCCAGAAGTACCGAAGTACTGCCAACCTCAACTGTGCTGCCGTCTCTTATATATTACATACTCTTTGGTAAATAGTAGTCACTCATTGGTCACACTGATGTATTTGAATTGAGATTTGAGCTGAACGCTGCACACAAGTTCACAACTCAAAAACAACCATGTATTTTCAAATAATTTTAAATTAACAGTTACTTTTTATACATTTATAATTAAACTTAAATTTCTCATGAAGAAAATGTGAAGAAGCATTTGATAAATAAGAATAATGAAATTAAGAATTGCGAAGCCAGAGCTAAGTATCTGTTTACTAATTTGGACGATTGCAAATATTTATGCTTTATTTATGTTATTAAAATCCCAAACCGGTTAGTTAATTTGTATTAAAATATTTTATTATATCACATATTTAATTAATTATTTTATGTAAGTTTCATTATGTTATTTCAGAAATATTGGAAGCTGATACAGATTTATATAAATCATTGGATGATTTGCAACCTGGTTGGAAGTTGTTTTCTAAATATAAAGATGTGTCAGATATTGAATGGAGCAGTTGGAAGTATTACATAAAAATTTCGTGGTTTTACATATTAATACAGTTCCTAGTATCTGAAATGATTCGCAGATATTCACCTAGTTTAATAAAACACTGGTATATACTATCAAGTTCAATGTTTGTTTGTACTTGTTTAGGCTATAAACAAATGATTATTATATTGATACAACCTGTGATATATACTATACTAATCAATCTTGGGGGAAAGAAAATAAGTGTTTGGATTCTCAGTATTTTTTTATTACTTAGCTATAATTCATTGAAATACAAGAATTTCTTTTGGATATTTTTGGAACATGGAGATTTGCAAGATGAAGAAGTATATTTGATATTATTTTGTATGGCTTGGGTTGAGTTGCGATGCATTAGTTTCACAATTGATTTTATAGAAAACAAAGCAAAGAATAAAATAGAAACTCAAGATTTCATAAATTTCTTAAGTTATGTATTGTATTTACCAGTTTTGTACATGGGTCCTATTATATTATATGAGGAATTTGAAAAGAGTTATAAAGTGCAAAACACTGACATTTATACAAGATGCTTAAGAGTTTTTCCGGACATCTTCATTTTCTTAATATATTCAGTATTTCTTGATTGTTCATTTCACTTTATATATTTTTATGCCATACAAAATGATATAAAGGTAAGGAATATTTAATAATGTTGCTTGTCATACTTATTTGTATAAGTATCTTTATAAGTTTTTTTTTCAGCTAGTAAGAAGAATGCCAACTATAGCCCTGTGTGGAGGAGGTTTGTGGATGGGGCTTGAGTTTTACTTAAAATATGTGATATCATATGGTGTAACAGCATCATTTGCTAGGCTTGATAATATTGAAGCACCCTATACCCCTCGATGTATAGCAAGAATTCATGTTTATTCTCAAATGTGGAGACATTTTGATGTTGGCCTTTATAGATTTTTGGTAAAGTATGTATTCAACATGTTAAAGAATATATATAAGAATATTCAAAATCATAACATCCAAGAGTCATGAAGGCCACACTGAAATAACTAGCATGAGTCTCTCGTTTTTTACAGGTATATCTACAAACCATGTTTCATCCTCTCAAGTGAATACATTAAATTACCAAAAATTGCCTACAAGCTTCTAGCATCTCTTGGAACATTTACATTTATATTCATGTGGCATGGAATGGTTTGGCATATATTTATGTGGTCGTTTTTGAACTATGTTGGCATATTAATGGAACATGTTGGAAAAAATATATCAAAATCTATCAAGTATGTTTGGTTTAAAGAAAATATTTTGAAAACAGAGGCTATGGAGGCAAGACTGATTGCAATTCTGTGTGCACCACTATTGGGTCTGTCAGCAATTTCTAATTTTTATTTATTTGCTGGTACTAGTGTTGGAAATCTTTTTTTTGAGTATCTTTTTCAAATACCATCTCTTGTGAATTGTCTTATTGTATGTTCTTCTTTGTATAGTTGTTGTTATGTTTCAATGGCTTTAGAGAATATCCCATCTAGGCAATTAGTTTTTCATAACTATTTAAAAAGCAATTTCAAAAACCAAAATCCTGAAAAATAACATCAAATGTCAATTCAGACAATATATATTTAAATATTTTGTGACCATTTAACTATAGCAAGTATACATAATAATTGTTTTTTTGAATAAAAATAAATTTATTAGTTAAAAGAATAGAGCAATTAATATTTTTTATTTTACATCATCATCTTAAAAAGCAATCAATTGATAAGTATTAGAAGCTTTCAGTAATAGATAGGAATGTATGTGCATAGCTTCTATGAGATCATTTGCGTCGCCAGCGATACATGCCGCCTTGTGTATTTGAATTAGTTCCTGTCTTGTGAACACATCCTTATTAAGCTGGTGGGATTGTCTTGTTATGGCATCTAGGAACTTCTTAACCTGCCGGATATAATAAAATAGCTTCAAAACACTTTATGACATCAAATTTATGAGAATTAGGCCTGCTTTTCTTTTGAGACATATCCAGTATGATTTTTGAAGTTTGAAAGAAGACGCCACTTATATTAATGGTGGTGTTCCAAAATTAATTCAAATTTGTCAAAAAGTTTATATTTTTCGTATAGTAGGTAGACGGTTACCCAAATAATTGGGCGGTTGATTTGTGATAAAAAAGGATGTGAAAGCCGATCCTGGCTTCAAAGTCAAACACCCATATTTTTATTTAATATTTCATATTAAGATGATCACCAGCAGGGTGCTGTGTTTGAAACATAAGCATCAGAGACAAACTTTATGCATGCATTTATTATATTACCTACTAGATAATACGCATTTATAAAATGACCGTTATCTTTGTGAACACAACCGTGATTAATAAAAGCTGTCCTTATGGTATATAATACACATGATCTTAATTTTCATGTGAAGCTATTTTAAACCTATGACATCCTTATATATTCATTATAATCAAATGTTAATAACAATTCTATTTAATCTTCAATATTTACTTGTATTGAATAATCTATTTATTTTATAGGGATTAATTGTTTAATGGGTTTGAAAAATGTTTCATGACTGCTAAATTTAGTGCGTTTAGTCAAAATCTTGTTAATTGTCTCTCAAAAATCTAGATTCGCATATTTAAATAAATTATACAACAGCTAATAGTGATATATTTTATATTCTGAAAAGCATCCGATGTGTCGGAAGAAAAATGATACTATAAATAAATTGCGTTTAAATCCGTTGAAGGTATTTTATTTCAAAATCTTCAGTTTTATAAATAATCATAGATTAATATGAATGTTGTCAAAGAACACTCGCTTGTAATAATCGTTTGGTCACGACATCGTGCGTTTAATTGCGTAAAAGCGATTTTTTATGGTTTATCGTATTAATTTGCCACGAATTATTTTCAGGCAGTTCTTATCACTATTATTTTTAATTAAATGAAATATATTTTCAATTAAAGTTTAAGTAGTCAAAAATACCTTATTTCTTGAGCTGACTCCAGAACCATTAATCGATCTTGACAGCTGTATATTTCCAAATTCATCACTGAACGTGTCGACTAAACTGTGTTTGACTAAATCTATTACGTCATTCGCATCCTCAAGTGTGGCTTCCTCCCTTAGATTCACTCTTGCGCGAGCCTGAAATGTGGCATTGCTAATTATTATAACAGCTCTACTATTGTAAGAACACTAGCTGATCCGGCAAACGTTGTTTTGCCATACATATGATTTCAATTTTCAATTAATAAAAAAAAATTGTTCATCGTAGAAGGGTGAAAATTTAGAATTGTACGTTGTATCATAAAAAAATAGAAACTAAAAAAATTGTCTAAAAAATAAAAAAAAATAGGTATGAACTACCCTTAACATTTAGGGGGATTAAAAATAGACGTTGGCAGATTCTCAGACCTACTCAATACGCTCGCAGTTTCATGAGAATCGGTCAAGTCGTTTCGGAGGAGTACAAGTTCGAACATTGTGACACGAGAATTTTATATATTAGATATGTTTTCATCATAATTAAGTAGAATTTCATTGTTTATAGGTGAATGATTTGGCTACCAGCTACTTTGCTTATTCATGAGTAGTTTTTTATTTGGAACATGTTTGATTTACACGAAGTTGCCTAGTCTTTGTCTGTGCCATGTTAGCTTAGAAATTGACAGCTTACAACGTTTTTTTGTACCTGACTTAGCCGTATACTGGCTTCCAATTGTCTCGTTGTTATAGGAGTCCCATCCGATGCCTGATGATTATGCCTTAGCTCCAAGTAGAAGTTCTGTAGGGCGTTCGCAGCTTCCGTACTTAGTTTAGGGTGGACGTATCTGCGTGCGTACGCGATGTACTTACGTAGGAGCACCATCGGTAGCGCGTCTATTACTTCGCCTGGTTTTAGTTTTAGTCTCTGACTGAAATATTATTTATTAAGGCACATTAAATAATTTTTATATTACAAATTACGTAGGATACCTCACAGTATGAACTTGTTAGTTGAAATTCACATAAGTATATTAGGTTTGGTTCCTTAAATTCATAGTCGCATACACGGGATTCCAAAACTTGACCTAATATAGTGGAGCCTAGGAAAGGTTATCTTAAAACATTGGGGGACCTACGGCACGCTAGCTGACATGTATGTTTGTAACGGAATTAGTATAACAACAAAAATATAAATGAATTTTCATATGTGATTCAAAAGGGTAGTCTACTAAAAGCAGGATTTTACAGACAACCCTATGCATATTACATGTATTATATTCTATAGCAGTTCTCTGCGGTTTCACTTGCGTTCCTAAAGAGAAGTTTAAGCGATTTCTTGTTATTGTATACATTTAATGCGGGTCTATCAATGAAATAAAACGTTTTCAGCTAGATCTAGTAATAAATAAAGACTAACGGCAAATATACAATTGGTTCTCCTAATTTCTTTAGGATTATAGCTATCTAAAGCAAGACTAACCTTAATGACATATCACTTGTATTTTCACTACTATCAGAGGTGCTGTTAAAAGATGTGCCCACGCCCCTTTTTCTCTTTCTTTTAGAACCGGAATGAAGCGCTAAAACATGTTCTGAGAGCATCGCATCAGTTTTCTGTGGTAAAAGGCAAGGTAAAAAAATACACGAAATTGAGATCTAATTTGGTGGTCTACCAATTCTACCATTATTTTTAAAAATATCAATCCATTTATTTTTTTGTCCCCTTCATTAGTAAACATATGCCAAGGGAGGAAACTTTAGTTAAAAGCGGATGTAAAATTTTATTTCTATTTCAATCTATTTGAAAGATTGGACGAACAATGACAAGAAGTCGATGCGCGTGCTAAGCAAGTATTAGTCTGAAATATAATGTTTCGCTATTCAAACCAGGAGGACGTTATATTATGCTCATTAATACATAAATGTGTAATATTGATTTTACAATACCGATTTCAATGAGGCTAGAAATTATCTAACAACGCACCACCCAAATTTGATGTGCCTCTTTTATGTCAAAATAATACTATTAATAACAAACCTCGTCCGGTTGATCCAGGAGTATGAAAACAAGGTCAAATCGTGATAATAACGCAGAGTTTAACTTCAAATTCTCAGCTACGGTTTTAGCTCTGAAAAACAAATTAAGCCAATTTACTTTTTTTTCAAGAAATGTTCCAGTCCGCTGAAGTCAGAATTCAGTTAACATGAGATTTAGTTCAATATTTATCAAATTACAACAGTTGGCTATAATTATATAACTAACTAGCTGATCCGGCAAACGTTGTTTTGCCATACATGTGATTTCAATTAATTATTCGAATATTCTTAAATTTGACACTGCGATGATAGCGCCGTCTGTCGGATCCAATATAAAACATTCCAAATAAACAACTACTAATAAATTAAAAATTAATTTAAAAAAACATTGTCCAGCGGACAAAATTGTGAATCTAAACCATTCCCAGATCCCCTTGAACACACACAAAAAATTTCATCAAAATCGGTCCAGTTGTTTGAGAAAAGTTCATTGACATACACACTCACAGAAGGAGAAGAAGAATTATATATATATACAGATATTCAACTTCGTGTATAGAATTTAACTGTTACAGCGTAGTAAAACCAGAGACACAAATAAGCAGTCATAAAGGTGTAATGGGACTGAATTTATTGAGCAATAACTTATTGGGGAAAAAAGTATGTCTACACTATTATAATGAGATTGCATTAACAAACCCCTAATAGACCAATATGCAAGCAATTCTCCAATGTAATTAATAGAATCAGGCGTTACTTTGCCGAAGTCCATAGTACAAAACCCCAATAGACCAACATACAAGCAGTACTCCGCGAAAAACCCACAACCACTCGACGCACGTTTCGCTCCGACACCGGAGCATCATCAGGATATTGCCTCTACGAACAGCGTTCGATGAGTGAACGCGGAGTATTGCTTGTATGTTGGTCTATTGGGGTTTTAATACTCCGATGACAGACTCATCGAGCGCTGTTCAAAGAGGTAATATCCTGAGGATGTTATTGCTATTAGGGTTTGCATTTGTACTAAGGTAACTCCGGTTTCTATGAATTAGATTGCTAGCCTGTACCTATTGTAACTGCCGGCAGCGGGATTAGCGGCGGCGAGGACTGTGGCACGCGCGGGAAGCGAACACACGACTCCGCCCTTGGCCACGCTCACGCGCCCTTGCTCCATTGCTTCTAAGAGGCTGCTGTGGTGCGCTGGCATCTTGAGAACATACAACTTCTCTTGTATTAAGAGTGAGCTGAAAAAGCCTTAAACACCCGACGCACGTTTCGTCCCAGCTGGGTTTGAGGCGTTTTTCGTCGAGTGTTGCTAATTAATTAGTCTATTAGAGTTGTATACTATGGACTTCCGCAAAGTTACTGATTCTATTAATTTTGTTGGGTTGCCCTTACTTACTGTTTATGTTAAGTGTTACTTATTTTGTGCCAGTAAATGTAAATAAATACTAGGAAATCTCGACTTTGAAATTTTTTGCCCGGTTTAATAATATACCTTATCCAATTCGTCAACGCAGCAAACGCCTTTATCAGCAAGGACTAGGGCTCCGGCCTCAAGGGCGAAGTCTCCGCCCGCCTCCCGACCTAGTGCCACGGTTAATCCCCCTGCCGATGCTGACGCCCCACATACATATACACCTAAAATTAAATATTAATTATAATGTCATTTGGAAAGGCAGAATTTGAAATAACTTGAGCAATACAAAACGTACATATTAAAGAATATATTATTAAAATCTTTTATATGAAAAAAATTGTTATAATTGTGTAGGCATCAATTTGTAAACTTTTTTTTTATAGAACAGGGGGCAAACGAGCAGGAGACGCCGCCCATGGACACTCGCGATGCCAGAGGGCTCACCAGTGCGTTGCCGGCCTCTAAGATGCTTATACGCTCTTTTCTTGAAGGTCCCTAAGTCGTAATTGTTCGGAAATACCTCTTTAGGCAGCTGGTTCCACATAGCGGTGGTGCGCGGCAGAAAGTGCCTTCTGAAGCGCACAGTTGTGGAACGGCGGACATCGAGGTGATACGGATGAATTGAATTGAAAACTGTTCAGTTACTCCCTAAGTATACAGAGCACTCAAAAATTATTATCGGGGCGTCTAACCTCTGGGAGCAGCGTGTGCGGCAGCTTGCAACAACTGCGACTTGCCTAAGCCCGGGTCACCGACTACGAGTACATGCGGGTTGCTACGGGCGTGCTCTTGTTCCGTTCCACCAAAAAGACCCAGTATGAGGCCGGCTTTAACAGCCTCTTGGCCAAATATAGTGGGACATAGCGAATGCACCAACAGTCGGAATACGTCTTCTGTTGCATGGATCTCCTGGAATTTTAGATTCTTTATTTGTTAACAGCTGACCCAAAATAACCTTTTTTTACCACATACATTAATATATATAAATATAACATCAGTATTCAAATGTATGAACCTTTGATGCGATTTTTTTTTGCGTTGAAGGCTCTTAAATATGCACAAAATTGAATATCAAGTTGTTTTGAAGATTATTTACTTAAGATTACCGCTAACCCGATATTAGCTAGTAGATTAGCATGTTTCTTATTAAAATTTAAAGTGTTTTTTATTACCTGTATTGCATAGTAGTCTTTCAGTGTAAATGAAAGTGTAGGATTGTTTAAGTTCCTCTGACTATGAATAGAGACAGCTTCTACATATATTTGGAGCAATCTCGCAGCCCGTTTGCCATCTTCACCGCCTTTGCTCTCACCACGAACCTGGAATTTGAAGGCCTGTCAAACCAACATTATGGAATACATTGCTTGGATACAATTAACCATTTAACAAGTATGTCATGAACTCCAATTATCATAATGTGTGAGTGCGCCTCGTCCGAACAACTCATCAGTCGTGTGCTGCGTTGAGCGAGGCCACTCCGCAGCACCACTGCAGTCCACAGGCCGCTCCAGGCCGAACATAACGACCATCCAGCCGTTGAGCTGGGTGCCCCCCGACTCCCCCGCAAGCCTTGGGAAGGGTTCCAACAAGGTGTGCACGGAAGACAGCGACATTGCCTTCGACCAGTGTTGTTATAACTTTAGTGAGAGGTGATTATATCGGTGGGTGTTTTGAATATTACTATAGTGTTTGTGATTTGGATATGATTATCATATTGTGAATAAACTGTTTTCATTTCTATACCCTTCTGAGATGTACTATAACAGTATGACTAATCACCTAAAAGTATATGTATATTTTTTTTCAAATTTAGAATAGTATTTACATAGTTATTTTACCTGAACCACTCCTGTAACAGAAAGAACATCGCCAGGGCATGCTGTACCAACAAGGTCTCCTTGTAAGTCTATTTCCACACTTCTTGGTATTGTCCCAGAGAGACTCTTGAATTATAATGTAATAAAAATGTTAGTGTTTTTTCTGATTATAATATTTAATTTACAGTAATTTTATACTTAAAAAATTGAAGTCCTGACATCTTAATGTTCTTGGAAATTGAAATAATGATGGCAGATATACTCACCTCAATACTCAACTATACATTTTTGCCTAGAGCAAGCCTGGTAAATCTTATGGAATGGAATGAAAATAATTGTTTTCTTCAGGGATCAAAATTAGGTAAATTATATTTATTTTATAGATTATTTTAAAGTAAGATAGATATTGAAGTAACTACCTGTGATTGTATTTCCTGTATTTTTGCCACTTGCCAATCAGTTGTGTTTGTAAATAGTGAAGACTGTAGTGGTTCAAATTTGTGGCCACCTCTGCAACTCTGACAAAAGTTGGGGGCTGAAAGTGTATATAAATATTTCTTATGAATTATATAAAAACCAAATCTTATTTTTAATTAAATTGTTAGTTTTATATATTATAGTACTTAGTTTTATTTATGTAAGATTTGTCGATACATTATATCCTCAACATTTGTAGTTTATATTTGTTCAATAAAAATATTAAGCTTTGATTTAGTAAGGAGAAATTTACTATACCTGTAAAAACACCTTGTGGCTGCATAACAGCTTGTATTGCATGGCAACTAGAACACTCAAAAGCCATTGAGATACACATAAGACCAACACTGCCGACTTTTATGACTGTACCTTTTATAGTTACCAATTTGCCTAAAATGAAAAATTTCTCAAAAACAAAATTATTTCATAAATAATGTACAGTTAGTTGTATTGTGGTTACTTACCCACTTAACTTACCAAAATAATTTGCTTTTAAATTTGCTATTGGTATTACAGGTTGGTGGTTAAGTATTCTTACTTTTATTTTTAACTCACATTTCAGACACTGTATAAACAAATACATATTATATCTTAAGAAAGTAAGACACAAACATCTTATAATAGAAAACAGAAAAATAGGAGTAGTTACCTCATGCAAGCAATATTCTAAGAGTGGCAATGTATAATCTGGGTTTTCAAATAGATCAGTTTGAAATGATGACCAATAATTAGTAAAGTCCTCATCCATCATCAAAGTTTGTATATCTAATGGTACACTTCTGCTTTGATCAATTTTTTCTAAATCAAACATAGCTTTATTCTTACTAATATACCTTTTGAAACATTCAATTCTAGTATTAGTTTCTGGAGTTGGTAGCTGACCTGCAATCATTTTATAATTTGATATAGAAATAAAAAAAGAAAAACCATCTGTATACACATAATATAGTGGTTATAGAACATAAAAAATCAAATTTAAAAAATCTAACCTTCTGTTGGAAAATACAATTTCCATACACTTATATCCGAACTAATTGGTATGACGATTGGAACTTGATTAGCTGGAGCTCTTACAGAACTTGCGGCGATAGAGGTAGAATGTTTTGATGTAGAGTTATTATCAGGTGTTGATTTTCTGGATTTGTTGTTATTGCGATTCCAACGTCCCCTCCAATTTCTTCGCATTTTTATTTGAAATATTATCGTAATTTAGTGACACAATTTCATATACTGAATAGAAGGATAATATATAACATTTGTATTATAGCACTTATTTAAAAAGTTTTCGTTTCAATTAACTTTTTCAAAAATAATTCAGGTTTCCCGCTTGTGTTTATCAACTATCCAGAGTGTCATAAAACATAATATAATAAGTAATAGAGGAAACGTGAGGCTAAAGTTGATGTCCGTCTCCCTCTTCAGTTCAGCCCCTGAAGTTAAATGAAAATTTCAACTATAAATAATTCATACTAGTCAAAGTAACTACATATTCAATATTAAAAATTAAATTATTACGAGTAAATATTGTATAATAATACAATATCTAAAAATCACCAATTGTTAAATATATAAATTAAATACAATAGTAACATTTGTAATTAATAGAATCAGACGTTCTTTTGCGGAACTCCATTGTATCACATTCTAATAGACCAATTTATTAGCAATACTCCCTCAAAACGTATTCTGCAAAGAATAATATTGGCTGTGCCACGACTTGCACAAGGGCGCCTCAAGGTGCATCGGTCGCGATTCTCATAAATCGTGAACGCTCTGACCAAACTTTTCTGTTCTATACATGACTGTTCCGCACCAAACAAGTTTATTAGCGTTCAGGTAGTTTAGCAAGGTTGGTTATTTAATAATGCATGTATATTATTGATTTTTTACTTTGATAATTTATTGTTGTTCCAATTCACTTAATCGGAAGTGTTTGATACGTTTATGTAATACTCAAAGGTACGATCACACACACTATGTAAACTTTTTAGGCGGTTGCAAAAAAAGAGTTCTTCGGGTGACCATTACTAAAGACTGCGATATATTTCCTATGTCGAGTTACGAAGTTGCGTCCTTTCTAGAAACTTTTGGCTCCATTTTACTTCACTAATGCGAAAAAACACGTATTACTTGAATTTTGAAAATTTACATAGACATTTAATGAACGTACATTGTTAAACATATTATATAAATTACGGGGCGGTTTTAGAGAGATATTTTCCAATGAAAATCGGTTGTTGGTTTTAAAAATAAATTTTTAAATTTGGAACTAACTTCAAAAACAGAATTCAAAATTTCGACTTCTTGTGACGTTTATTCTTATTATTGTTTGTTCAAACGTTATTTGTTATTGTACCAGTAAAGAAATATTTTATAGTTTTTAAAGAAATACTATCTTAATTTAGTAACTTATTAAGTTATTTTATCATGGCTGAAGAAGGTGGTGCACCGCCTGATACTTCAGCTCCTGAAGCTGAAAATACTGAAGCTGGGACGGTTGAAGATAAAGAGGATGACGTTGAGAGAACTGGAGTGAAAATTGATGAAGTCGCAAGGCGTATATCACGAAAGCAGTCAATGTTTCAAACTAACCAAGAAGAAGCCGATGAAATTCTCGATGTTGATAGAACTGCGTTGGAAGCCATTTTAGATGTCAGCGCGCGTCTGAAGGATATTCAAAAGAAAAGCAAGATCTCAATGAGTACTTTAGCTTTAGCACATGAGTCATACAAAGATAAACAAGTGAATAAAGTTCCATGATGTGATTTCCTTACTCGTTTTATTTCTCATACTGATAAATTTGTTTTTTTTAGGCAAAGGCAAAGGAAGCTCGGAACAATAGGATGGGCGGTTTGAAGACTCAACATAGGTTTTTGTTGGAAAATGCTGCAACTATTATTAATAAGTCTATTGAATATGTTTTGGTAATAACTATTTGTTTTTTAAAAGCACAGAAAAAGTTAGTCAGGAAAAAAAGAATTTTCAGACAAAAAATTTTCTTCTAGGAAGGAGTGTATGATGCTGATATTCATATAGACATACTGGACAGTGCAGTAGCCGAAGGCGGTAGAAATTGTATAGTTTTATGTGATGCTTGGTTGCCACCTTTGAAAATGGGTATATTTATATAAATTTCTCAATTTTCCTCTTTCCTAAAGTAATGTGAATACTAATTATTTAAAGGAATGAAAGTAGGTACTTTTTTATAAGGAACTAGCAACTAACATAAATTATATAAGTTAAGAGGAAGACTCCTTAATTTTCCCAACTACATAACTGAATCCATGATAGTTATCATGACAATTTTTGTCAGGTTGCTGGGTCGATTCCCGGTAAAATTTCGAATCGGCGACCACATTAAAGTTAGCAAGATGCCTTAAATATTAACGAAGCACTCACAAATGTGTCTGCCTTCTTTTGTCGTTGTTTTAAATAAGACACTCATTAAGTCAAATGTTCATCAGAGTCTGGGAGATTTATACCTAATCAAAAAGGACTAATGGAAAGGACATACATATCTGATGGATCTACTATTGGAACTGAAGGACTGTGTGTTGCTATGTACAGGATAAAAAATAAAGCTATTGATACTAAAAATGTTGCAGATGTAAGAACAAAATTTCTTCTTCTTCTTCTTCTAAAAATCTAAAAATCTTCTTAAAAGTTAGGCTTGTCACAATAATGTTATCAATGGATTTATCGCGGCCAATAAGTTAAAAGCTATCTATAATGCGTGAAATAAGTCAATTGAATAATATACATTCACCACAGTATTCTTACAAGGCAAAAATAGTAGCTAAAGAAGTTTGGAAGAATAAATGGTGCTTGACTAACCGATATTCTTTACAGGACTACTACTTAGTATTCTTTGACATGAATCAAGAGTCCGAAAATGTTGTATCTGGTATATTTAGAACCATGAAGCGTGTGTATGTACCGGCTTTAAACGTTTGCAAAGCTTGGGGTGATCTCAACCCGCCCAACCCTAGGAGCGCTGAAATAATCAACACATATATTTCTAAGATAATGCTGTTTACTGATTATCTTGAAAGTAAGAATTTCATTTTTTTATTGAAATATCACTAAGAGTCCTTCAATAAAAGTGTGTCCGCACTGTTACTTGAAAGGCCGTATCGTACTTGAGAAGCCTGTGGAAGTTGCGTATCCATGGGTGGCATGGACACTTAACATCAGGCGAACATCCCGCCCATTATTAAAACAATCTGTTTGACTCAAAACTATGTATAACTTTGTTTTGACTCATGGTTTTTCTAAGTAAAGTAAGTTAATAAATCAAGCAAGTGACACAACAACATTTTTATGTACGATTATGGTTACAAAATTGAATGTACTAAACCTTATTAACTGTTAAAAAATTATACAGAAACAAAGATCGATCTCGATTGCTGTACGAAGTTTAAAATAAATCTGTCGTTGTATGAGGAAGAGTTGGCAGATGCTGAGAAAATGAAATTGGCTATAACAAAAACTCACGTACTCGAAGAGATATGTTCTTTTGTTAAGCAATGGAATAAGCAAATTACTATGGTAATGTTTGCTCATTAAGATTCTTCGGTCTTTTGTGCCGTTTGACATCGAATATTATTACAAAATTTATGTATTTGCAGTGCGCTTACTAATGTATTAGCGAATATTGATGCTGTTTTAGAGTTTCTTTAATATCATCCCCAAACAAAACACATTGAATCGATACTTAGGATTAAAACCGAAGAAATACGAGTGCTTAGTGCCCTCTATTTCTTCGTTTTACAACGTGACACCTTGGTGATAAATTAAATGTTAAAATAATTTAAACGGTGATCACGGTTGCTTAAAAGATACCTAAACGTCAGCGAATATTAAAAATAAGTGGCGTTTTAATCTCTTCTAGAGTGTTTTATTAAAATGTGTTTTGACGTTAATAGCACATTGCATTTGTTAAATAACAAATACAGGTTCTGGTACAAAGTCAACAACTACGTCGTGAGCCTTCTAACATTGGTCCACTAGCGGAGCTGGATCATTGGCGTAGACAACTTACCACCTTCACCTCTATTATCGAGCATATCAAGAGCGAGCCATGTCAAATGTACATTCATACCCTCATAAGGGCCAAATCAAAACTGATTAAGGTAATCAACTACAACAAAATACGCGCCAAAGGGTTGTCGGGAATCGATCAAAGTAGTTTATTCATTTTTCAACCTCAAGAGAACTGTTCTAAATTAACGAAATATTTATTAATCCGTGTCAATTGTAGATTTGTAGCGTCTACCATCCTCTGAAATAACTAATTATAGTTTAAAATATATAAGTCTGCCGTTGGCAGAATGGATTCTAACCATGTCTTCATTGCTAATTAATGTCTGAAAAAAAAACAATAATCACCAACAAAAATATTATTTACTATAGTTTTGTTTTACTTGATTCTTTTTGGTTTCTTTAGAAATGGAGAATTTTAGATAATCAAGTGACAGATTTTTACAACGAGGCGTATGATAACGTTAAGTACTTATATGCTTTGGAAAAATATTGTGAGCCATTGTACCGGTGAGTTGTAAAACCGTTACAGATAAAATCTGCTACCTAAATAATTTAAAATATTATAGCGAGTGAACAAAACACTACTGTTTGAGGTAATCAATAACAGATTTCCAATTTTATATACTAGTATTCGAACTTAAAATTACGCTTAACACATTCCATTGTGGTAAAATATCTAATGGTGTTGTCATGATTTGGAAGCAATTTCCCAAATCATTCCCATTAAGAATCTCCAATAAGTATATAAAAATTACAATATACCTGATTATGTAAAGTTCTACGGGAAAATATTTTTCTATATTCTATGAAATTTTAGGTGCGATCCCCTAACAATGCAGCAGTTTATACCGGGCTTACTATACACGGTCCGAATGATATTCGCGACGTCTCGATACTATAACACGACAAAACAAATCTCCACGCTACTTGTTAAAGTTACGAACCAAATACTCAATATGTGCATGGACTATTTGACTAACAATGGCAAAAAGACCATATGGAACCAGGATAAACTGAATTTCATTAATAAGGCTAAGGTAAGTGAAGTTTATTTTATATTTTCATTATCATATCGTATATTCTAGCTCAAATATTTTTGCAAGTGTCGCGAATATTAAAAAAATTAAATGTTATAGGATTATTATTACATGTCATGATTTTGTGAGTAATAGTTAAAATTGTGGGAAGTTTTAAAAATCAACATGGCAACACCGGCAACGTGCTGCCTAGCTGACGTCACGCCCCACCATATTCAGTGGGAGTTTAGTGGGGATTAGTCGAGGACCCGGCTGCGCCCGGGCGGGGACATTCATTCTGGTGGGAGACGCGGGCGAAGATGGGTGCTTTCTAAGAGCTATGTCGGTTTGCTGTGTGATGTAATTAAAGTGTAAAAACCTAGGTGTGTCTATAACAGTGGAAAGCGATTCCTGTAACCTACAGTTTTCGTTATATACACTAATCGATGCCTTGCATTGTAATACAAAAGATAGAGAATTTAAATAACCGGACACGATTATCGCTTACGAGTAATACCTTCCAGACAACTTTGATCTATACTTATTAGTCTCGTTCCTTGAACTATTACGAGTTAAAAAAATTCAAACACACAATGTTTGTTTTCAGTTATGTCTCGGGCTATATAGTTTTTACCGCGAATGCTACAACGAGACTCAGCAAGAGATGATGGAGGCGGCTGATGAGAGGCCATTTGACTGTTCGGAAATGTATATTTTTGGCAAGTTTGAAACTTTCCGAAGGCGATTGTTAAAGGTAATGCAAAGATCTTTTTCTATTATTCTTTATTGGATTTAAATTTGATATCATTTCAATACTTCAGATTATAGACCTCTTCCAAACATACATTACGTACTACGTGTTAAATAAGACGACGTTAGAAGGTATAGAGGAATATGCAGCTAATTGCAATAAACTATTTAAAACGATTTCAACAAAAACATATGACGCACTGGATCATAGGTAAAGATTGGTTATAATTTTTTTTCTCAATCAAACTGTTGGAAGTAACGTTTGTGTATAAATATTGAATGAAATTTGAAAACGCATTATTTTCGTTATTAATTTCAGACGACCTGACTTTGACAAAGACTATAAAATATACAAAGATGCGATAGCGACGCAGGAGATACTTCTTGAAAATTTTATGATTGCTGTGAGTTTAATAATATGTAATAATAAATTGGCTGTAAGACACATGGGCGTTTTGTTATAAATTCATCATCCATAATCATCATCAAACAATAAAAATTAACCTTACCCACCCACCTTAATTTATTTTTCTCTTTTTGCTTTACTTCTCTAGCCTCCGTAAACCATGTGGTAAACTTGGTAGGGTATCAAAAAAAGCTTAGTTGGTAGCTTATATGTAACCAGAATGTCTTTTACAATCGATGCAGTTTAGGTTAGGTTAGGTTTAGGTGTTAAAAGAGACGGCAGTTTTGATAACGATAATGTAAAACTAATTTTTCTTAAAGCCAATATGCTATTTCAACTAGATCAAGATGTAGAATGGACAAGGTTATGAAAAATAATATTTTTTAATACCTAAGCTTTATAACTATTCGTTTTTTTAGAGTGTCAATAAATGCCCGACAACGGAAATAGCTTTAAATTTGTTGAAAAGATTTCAAAAACTAAAGCTGAACTGCCTATATTTGGAGGATCAGTATTATGATTTAATCAGTACCTATACAGCGGAAATTGAAGCTCTACGCGACAGGTAACGCTTCTGCGATTTGTCTAAAATCCTAAAGTTTATATGTTTAGTAAAGTCACAGATATTTTAATATATGGACGGTCTTGGATTCTAATAGTACCTATGAGCTTATTTCCATCTTATTTTAATATCATTTAGAGAGCGTTTATGGGAATTAAAATTGTGACAATTTGTCATACCTGCGCTTGCCACCATCTATAGAACATTAGTTATTCACTCGCTCTCTCAAATTTTCAACAAAATTTAAAATTGCCAATATTATTGTAAATAAAATTGTAGGCCATGTTATTCATTTTATTTCTATAATTTTTGGACAATTATCCTTTTTTTTATTCAATATTATTATTTATTGCAATAATCCCCGGTGTTGTGTACATATTAAGGTAATTTATTGTAAGGCCTAATTAAAGAATAAATATTTTTACCATTGTTTTAGGTACAATGAGGAGCGTGAAAATCCAGAACTGCCAAGAAACATGCCGCCTGTCGCTGGTAGAATTATGTGGATTAGGTTCTATCATAAAAACATTAAGGCACCAATGAAAGAGTTTATACAACACCACGAAGTCATAACACATATGGTGATTACGCTATTTTATTTTTTTTAAATCAAAATTTAAAAGGATCAGCAATTTTATGCTTGTTTTCCCGATTTTCATTGGATTTTTTTTTTCAGAATACGCAGCGTTGTATTAAATTGTATAATGTAATGACAATTGTGTTTACGGAATTCGAACTCATCTACCATAGTGCATGGGCTGAGAATGTTGGTCAGGTAAAATAAAATCAATATGTATATATCATAGCCATTTCAATATAGATTCAAGAGAAACCATTTTGTCTCTGTAAAGTTTATTTTTTAGGACATTTGTGTTTGAGCTACTTGGAATACTCACGAGTCAGTCCACTAAAATTCTTTCCATTAAACTATAAGGCCCCAACTTATATACTTTTTTTTCCAGTTAACTGATAAGATAAATTATGCACTGTAATACTTGCTTCTCATAGAAGTAATGGTAAAATTAGTCAAATACTCACTAGCTAACCGCCAGTTTCTTAAAACAATATGATCAACTGAAATTACTGTTAAGTTAACCAAGATGTCAATTCAAGTTGCTGAAACGTTGATTCCATTAACTTAGCCATTTTTGACTGCATTTTAAATTTCTTCTTTTTAAGTTTTTTTACTTTTAATAAACTTTTTTTTTAAGAATTTCAATTCTTGGTGTTTAATAAGTCGTTGACTGTCCTTCAGAGGGGTTTTTAAATTTAATTAGTCTAAGTATGTTGATCACATTAATGACATAAATCATGCGTTTAGATATACAATTTATTGTTAACCAGAGATTTGACAGTCGATTAGTTAAAATTGATCAGCTTTTCAGAAACTATAGGCGTATGTCGTATTTACTTGTGTATTTGCACTCATGTTCACTTTATGTATGATACGTTACGGTACGTTGTTGATCGATAACAAAATATCATATAATTGTTGTAATTTTAGGTTCGTCTGGGTCTAACAGCACCTCTCCTTATTCGACACCCAGTAACGAACCGATACGTGGTAAACTTTAGTGTGTACATACCAGAGTGTATACGAGAAGTGGAATACATGTGGCAGTTAGGATTGAGTAAGATTTTTTCAAACAAAAATGTGAATAGCGTTCAGATTTTTTTTTGTGTATAAACGATATTACACTTTAGCGAGATTGCCTTAAATCAATATTAAAAGTTTGGCAGTCGCATTTTTTTGTTATTTTCTTTGTTTTGTGTCACAAAGTGAAAACCTGCAATATATTTCTATTATTACTAATAAACGGAACGAGCGACTTAATTTGAGACAGTGATAAGATTTTAACTGGTATTTGAAGGTGTACCCGATACGGCGCAAATTGTCGCGTACTGCAAAGAGAAGATATTTAGCAGTTATGAAAGGATAAAATATTTGGTGGATAGAAATGATCAGATAAGACGGTATACTTTATTTGTTTATTTATAAATATGAATCGTTATAAGTAACGATAATATGATACCGTAAAATCTTAATTCAAACGTATATTATTCCTAGGGATATTGTGGGAAAAAGTGGCCCAAATAAATTTGCTTTAAATGTCTAAATCAATTTTATTTACAATCTCTTTTACTCGTAACCCAATTATATATGTTTATGACCATCGAATTCACTGAGCTGTAGCGTTCGTACTGAAATATTTAAAACTATTTTAGGAGCATGCCAAAACTGTATCTGCCCTTACTACGAGCGCAACTAGTTAAGTTAGAAAAGGCGTTTCAGCCTGGATTTTCGACTATTACCTGGACTGCTCTCGAAATTCCAGCTTATTGTGATAACATTGAATTTGTATTGGACGAAGTAGACCTCTTTGTGAAAGAGGTAACCTTCCATGTTTTATATTTTAAAAGGGCTAATAGGATATAAAAGATAGATTTGTAAATTATATTTATAAATAAAAAAGGTGACTTCGCGTCATATTAGAAAATTTTTGACCAATCGAACAATTTATTAAATTTTTAACTGATTCAAATGCCAAATTTGATTTAGTCCCTAAGGCAACATTTGTTTCACTCTTTTGATTAACTTCATTTCATAGGTCGTTGATATGAAAGAAGCGAGGATCGATGCAATCTTACTATCAATAACAAAATCTTTGTTGGTATATTTGCCGGAGCAGGCTGTTGATCCCAATATATTCTATGAAGAAAATCTAGTTAGACGTGATGAAATTGGTAATCTACATTTAAATATGTCCTTTTTTTATTATTATATTCAGTAACGCCTTGCTTTTTTTTTTATTTACATACGACTGAGGGAATCTAAAGACTTAGTACCATTATATAATATTTCCCTTTCTTGATTTTTAATATGTATTTTATTCGTTATATAAATTTTTAGCTAGTGACCTGCAACAAAAGTCATGGAACGCTGAACTCGCGGTCATTGAACTTATCAATAAGTTTCTCGAGAGTGTACCTTCGAAGCAAATACAGGATTTAAGGAACAATTGGTTAGTGCTATAGAGATGTTATTATTTTATTGAATTAAGTCTTTTTCTGTCTTGAAAATCATATTATAATTGTATAGTATTATTATTTTTAAAGGTTGGATACAGAGAAGGCGCTGAAGCAAGTGACGTCTGCAACACGAGTTTTTCCGGAAGATGCAGGTAATTTTTTTTGTTTGATAAAACCATAAATTAGTTTTATTTTTTTTTTAACATTATTTACTTTTTCACATTTCGATTATTAACCATCGATTATTAACATGATATCATCGTTAACTGTCTTATGAAGTGTACTTTAAAGACAATTATTTGTATAAATTACACATTTTAATAATCTACTTTTGCACAAAGTCGCAGATTTTATGAAAATTCAGGATTAACAATAATAATATTGCTATTACAGCATTTATGGAAATTGAGAATCCAGACCGTTTCGAACCAATGAATGCTATTAATGAGTGTAATGAGCTTTTTGCATACTTTGCTACTAAGTGCTTGGAAGCGCTTATAAAATGTACTCGACAAAGTTTAGATATACTACGCAAGAGAGCTTCTGTATCCAGGTTTGTTTTTTTTAATAAGGCTTATCTGATCGTGATACACCCACAATGACAGAGGCCTCACGAGTGGTTGCCGGCCTTGAAGATGATACGCTATTCTTGAAGAATTTTGTGTGTCATTCTGCGTTTTAAATCTACGACCTTTTACTTTACTATCTTAACCTAAATATCTCCAGTAGAACATTCCGGCTTTAAGTTTTCTACTAAGATATGTACCAGGTTACCTTGGGATTGCATTATATTGCAAGCAACTTTTTGCCAGTTTATTTGGACATATGGTGACTTTTTTTTAGCTTTCTAACCATGACAACTGATCCGGAAGAGCAAAAGAAATTGAAGCCACTTATGTTAACTATGATGTATCTACAAATACCAAGAATTTTGATTAGGCCAACTCTTGAAGAGATACAGTCCGCTTTTTCCCAGGTATAATTTATGGAACTCTTATTTAGGGGTACATACAATAACCCTCAAAAATGCCGACGAATGATAATTTTTAGTGCGTGCAATAACAATAAAAAACTTTCCAGGTCGTACTCAACTGTATAATGGATATTCACCGTAACGTATTCATGTGGGGTCAGCAAGAATTGATCAAGAAAGAGAAAATGGACGGCGCCTCTAGTTTATCAGCTGCTAGGAGTTATAGTGGTTGCTATTTCTATTCCACTGTATATCGACAATGCTTTTAGCCTTTTTGACAAATCACTAATCTTATCTCTGATATCAAAACCGTATTTACCATTTATAACCATTGTCCTTATTTCCAAGGATTACCATTTATCAAATAGTTTATAGAGATTTCAATACACTTCAAGGTGGATCTAGATCGGGTTCGAGTATGACAGGGATAAGAAATTACTTCCGAATGGTCTCTGAACACAAGGATATTGTAAGAGCAGTGATGGCCCTACAAGGAATGATGTATATGTTTAAACCAGACATTCAGAAATTGCTCGTTGTTAGTATTATGTTAATCTAAAACTAGAATCTTAATATACTTATTGCAGAGTTTGTTATCAAGACTTAAATATTTTTCCTAGTTAACATTCAAATAATTTTTAAATGCCTTCCCTTTCTTTAGTGGCACTTTGCAAAAGATAAATATAACAAGTGGTTAAAAATATAATCTAGATGTCTTGACTGGATCGTTAAGATGATCTGTAAATTTTATATTTGAATAGCCATTTCATAAAATGATCAGCAGGCTGGCTTTTATATTTTCTTTGAAAAAATTTATACGACGTTAAATTAAAGGTTTTTAATACAACGATTTCATGAAATAATCATAATTACGTGGCGTAAAAGACATGCAGCAGAGTATCCGGCTCAGTTCACGACAAAGACACTGCCAACGAGGCTGAATGTATTTTATAATTTATAGTATTTTACAATTTCCAACTTTTTAATCTATATTTTATAAAGTTAAAGTATTAAACATTTTATGAATCTTGACCTTAAAATACATCCCGAGTAAACACAGGCAGGCATTGGTGAAAATATAAAGGAATCGGTTTTGTTCTTTTATACAGCTATACGGAAAGTTTTCTCATCTGTGGGCAGAGGATAGAGTACTGCAAGTACAAGCGTTTGTGGATTCGAATCCATTGAATGTTATTATTCGAGATATGTTGAAGAAGTATGAGGCCCAGACGGAAGAAGTATTAAACCTCCCAGAGCGACACATCGTTGGATCCATTCAGATTAATTTAGGTAATGCTCTAAACGCAACCCGATACATTTTCGTTTTGGCAACTTATTTCACGAAAACTCCATACGATGCGTTAATTTAAAATTGAACCCAATTCAGTTTAAGTGAATATATTTATTCTAATATTCTATTCATTAAAGTACGGTATAATTTAATTTATTATTTATAATTACTTCAGAAAACCTAAAATTAGCACTACACGTGGAATCTATCGAATGGAAAAGGATTCTCGGCAAACTGCTCAGTCACGCCTACAAGGAACGAGTGGATAAACTGATGACGTTTATTAAAGATAAGATGAAGGTTATGAGTAAGAAAATTAAGGATTTGGATGACGTCAGAGTTGCTATGCTGTGCCTTGAGTCAATTCGGGAAGAGTTTATTGGGTACGTTGATGAGTTTTTAATTAAACTATGAAATGTTAAAACGATGCTTAAAATTATGTGATTTATTATGGACTTATGTTGTACTAGCTATCGTTTGATTGTCCATGTGTGTTTAATCAGTAGCTCATACAAAGCTTCATTCCATTTATAAAAATGCCTTTACATATTTACATTGATATCTCATTACTTACATATATTATATTTTATTACATTAAATTTGGACACAATTTCACTCAGATTAAAGTCGTGGTAAACTTCTTTTCTTTTTATGCCACGTAGGGAAGCTTCCGGCTCCGGAAGCTAATTAGTATAAAATTGTATGTTTATAATTTAGCCTCGATTTATATTGCAGAATGGACATGGAACTCGACTTAATTGAAGAGAGCTATACGTTATTCAGTCAGTTTAATATTGACATTCCCAAGGACGATATCGACATGGTGTATGGTTTGAGATACTCATTTCAGAATATGTTGTCGACCGTGAGTTTTTTATATATCACAAGAACACCTTATACCAGTGCTTATATGCATATATCAGTCCTGGTATATACATTATATGCTATGTAAAATAAATGTATGGTTCTATCTTTATTGCTATAGATATTGGAAATATTACCAATAAATAAAAAAATAGCTATAGTTAATTGTTTCTTTGTTTGGTTGAAAACTGTAGGTAATCTTAGGAACTACTGGGGCGAATTCCTTTTTTTGTTGGAGTGTCCATTTAGTTGCACCCTTTCGCAAAAATAGGTGATCACAAAATGTTTGTCATCATTTGTTTCTAACTAGTGGGCATAAAAACTGTTGATATATTTCTGTATTGTAGAGAATTCCTATAGCCGTATTTCTGAAGCCTTAGAATATTGCCTTGCTTTTAGTCTCAACAAGTTCAACAACGCATAGTTGATATGCAAGGGCCTCTCCAGAAAGAATTGACGGAAGGTGTAGCTACCTTCTATGAAGACGTTCTCAAGTTTGACGCAGATTATGACGCATTTGGGCCGATGACGCCCGGCCTTTCAGCTAGAGAAGCTAGTGATAGGTAAAATGCCTCATCCATTGCTTCGTCCATTCTGATTATTAGATTGTTATTGTAAGCCACATTGGCGTCACTAGAAAATGTACTTAAATTAATACACAAATATTTCTAACTTGGTTTAGTCAATCGTGTATCAAGTATCACGAATATTTAACACGTCAAGGTTTTAGTAGTACATGGATTACTTGATTTGTTAAAGAGGAATATTTACTAAAGGACATTTAATGCAGGGTAATCATGTTTCAATCGAGATTTGATGAACTTTGGAGACGTTTTGAAATGTATTCAAATGGTGAGAAATTATTTGGAATGGAAGTTAAGGACTATCCCATTCTGCATCAGAAGAAGAAAGAATTCAATCTACTTAGTAAATTGTAAGTCGTAACTTATTAACTAAAATCTATAAGGTATTCAAATTATACTGATTCATCGTAAATCGAGTATCACATATTTAAATAAATACTTTGTAATGGATTGAAACGCGATGATCACGGTTGCTGAAAAGCATATTTTGATCCTGCCAAAAGTTGTTACCAGTTCCTAATGTGCTTTTATGTAATTACAGGTACAGTCTATATCTTGCTGTTATGAACTCAATAGATGGCTATTTCGAAACACCATGGGTTGAGATTGAAATTGAACAAATCGTTTCTCAGTTGGCTGACTTTGATATCAGGTAATCAAAACTTATTAGGGGAATTTAGTAAAAATCACTATTTGTTAATGAAATTGTAATATTAAGTATTGTAAATGTCACATACTTGTTAAATGAAATTACGAAATATTAAGTGTTGTATATGACATCTAGCACTAAGTTGTAGACGTCTCAGGGTTTCTGCGCTATATATATTTTACATCACTATTTAGCAATATTGAGTAGCATAGCAGAATAAAAGTTATTTATTGGTATTGTATTTGTCATAGATGTCGTAAGCTGCCGAAGGGCATGAAGGACTGGCCGGCGTTTATTGAGTTGAAGAACAAAATTGACGACTTTAACCAAACGTGTCCTCTACTTGAGCTCATGGCTGACAAGTCTATGAAGGATCGACACTGGAGGAGATTGGAGAAATTAATGAGTATGTAGAATAAATTTGTCTTTATATCTTTTAGAACTATTCAACCTTATCACCACAATTTTCTAAATGATTTTATAAAATTGTTAGATTTTTGGTTTTGCTTAAAAAATCCAGTTATGGATAATATAACTTAAATTTTAGATTGCGTGTTGGACGTAGAATCTGATACTTTTACTTTGGCGAATGTTATGGAAGCACCGTTGTTAAAATACAAAGAGGATGTCGAAGTAAATATTTTCTTTAATTGCATTTGATTTAAGGAGGTAGAGACCAACATTACGTATTTAGCCATGTTTTATGAAATATATGTCTGTTAATAAGTGAATCCCCGAAACCTGACTATGAAGTTGAACAAAGAATCTTATTTTTCGGTAATGACTCTATATCGAGAGGTTAGGTTTTATAGGGTCATCACCGAAGAGAGCTCGAGATATTAATAAACACGAATTTATAGGACATTTGTATAAGTGCTGTGAAAGAAAAAGATATTGAGGCCAAATTGAAACAAATAATTGCCGACTGGGCGGTCATTGACCTATCTTTCGCACCGTTTAAGAATAGAGGAGAATTGTTGGTGAAGCCCCAAGAAACTTTGGATATAATAACGATGCTAGAAGATTCATTGATGATCTTGAATTCTTTGGCTTCAAACAGGTTAATATTTATTTATATTTACTAGAATGTCATATATAATTTTTGCGATAGAAAAACTCATGGTTACAATTGGTAAATTCCATTCGAGATGTTATTTTCAATTGAACGTGACAATGTTATCTTAATCACTTTTGATAATACTATACTCTTAAAGAGTAACACTATACTAGAATATCTGGCTTCTCAGCTAGGCATTACCTGTTTGTGGAGCCAATTCTTCTCTTGCTATACTGGATTGAATGAAAAATAGAAAAAAAAAGAATGTCGTGGATCTGCAGCTACAGAGGTTTAAAGTGTGCGATCTGTGTATTCAGTACGCGTATAATTTTTATATATCAGTTTATTGCACTTCAATACAATAACATTTTTTGTATATTATGCATTATATATTTATCGACAGATACAATGCGCCCTTCAAAAAGGATATATTATTGTGGATCAATAAATTAGTGGGAACAACCGAGATTTTGGAGAAGTGGCTGCAAGTGCAAAACTTGTGGATGTATTTGGAAGCCGTGTTTGTTGGTGGTGATATTGCTAAGCAGCTGCCTGCCGAAGCTAAGAGATTCGCGGTCGGTTTAATATTTTTCCACGTTTACCACCGAAATATTATGACTAAATATCAGCTTGCTTTGATTACTGGCATATATATGTTTAACTGAATTAAGAAGTATTTATCACAATCGTACTGAAGTGTTTAAGGCTGAAAGTGTAAAGTAAATAAGTAATGCTGTGTTCACTTAAAAACGTTAAAAAAATAACATAAGATATTCTTTTAAATCGCTATGTCCTTTGTAAGATGACATTTTCAATTAATTAATAATTATGGTAAGATTAATCAATCAATTAATTAGATTCTGATTTGTATTTCAGTGTATGTACACTAAAGTCTTTTTCGTTTCCTTTCAGACAATTGATAAAACCTACGTAAAAATTATGTACCGCGCTCGTGATATAGTAAATTGTGTGGAGACGTGTGTATCAGATGATACCTTGAAGCAGCTGCTACCACATTTATTCGAACAGTTGGAGGCTTGTCAGAAGTCACTCACTGGATACTTGGAGACGAAGAGATTGATATTCCCCAGGTTCTTCTTTGTTTCAGACCCAGTGCTTCTAGAAATTCTGGGTCAAGCCTCAGATCCGCACTCTATACAGGTACATATCTACACTTTAATTCTCTGTTCTAATCTACTCTTACTCTAGAGATATGTCTTTACTCTGCGTATGTTGAGTGAATAAAAATGTGTTAATAAATTTAGTAGAAATTATATCATTCGATCATTTGTATTCCCATGGTACTTACATCGAACGTGTACGTATGTGTGTACTTACCCTTCAGACACGTTGGCCATCTTAACAGTCATGCTATGCTTTTGTTTTAGCCGCACCTATTAAGTATCTTCGATGCTATGTACATGGTAGATTTCGATGACAAGGACCGAATTGTGGGCATGAATTCTGACAACGGCGAGAATATCCCCTTGGACCGACCAGTGTCTTGTATTGGTGGTGTTGAGGTAGTCTGCTAATTGCTTTTATAGATAATGTAATCCAATATTATTAAAGGTACTCGAAAGGTCCCATATATTTGTTAGCTGGTTAATAGGTGATTGAAAACTTGGCTACACATAAGAGAATTCCTAGATTATTTAAATGCAAATTTTTAGATCTGGCTGAATACTTTACTGGATACGATGAAAGATACAGTGAGGAACTTTATTGCAAACATCGCTCAAACGATGGCTGGTGATCCTGAGTTTGAATTTTTATCTGGTTTTTGGCACTTTCCTGGACAAGTATGTAACAGAAATAAAACATTACGATTATATAGTTAAGACTTCTGTTTCAAAATACTCCGTTTTCTGCGATCTCTGTTGTAAAGATTCTTGTATTATTATTATGCCTTATTAGCAAACTTGAAAAAAGAGTCATGATTTAACAAAACACCATATCTATAGACGACTTTTTTTCAGGCTGGTTTATTAGGAATGCAAATATTGTGGACAAGCGATGCAGAGTATGCCCTGAAAAAGGCAAGAGTCGATCGTTTTATAATGAGGTTGACCAATCAGAAGAACTTGGATTTGCTGAACGGGCTCATTGATCAAACTGTCACCGACTTGGTTCCGTTGGATAGAACCAGAGTAGAGACCATGATTACCATACACGTGCATCAAAGGTATATAATAATTATGTCCAGTTTAATTGTGAACCCAGACATCGTAAACTGTTAAGTCTTACCAAAGAAGTATCCTTGTCATGAAAAAAGTATCCTTAATTAATGAATTTGAATTACAAATCATTGTGTAAATTGCAATGAAAAATATTTGACATTGAAGGATCCACAGCCTTCACATAGCCATTTGGTATAGGTATAGTTAGTTTAAATATCTATAAAAAAATTATTCATTATTTTCGTAGGGATATTTTCGACGACTTGGTTAGAATGAGAATAAAGACGCCAACTGATTTCGAATGGCAGAAACAAGCACGATTCTACTACTTTGAAGACAGCGACGATTGCATTGTTTCTATAACAGACGTGGACTTCTTGTATCAGGTAATAAGTTATTTTCATAGAGTATATAGTTAACAACATATGAATGTAAGTTTAGAATTTTCAGCTTATTAAAAATAAAACTTTGATATACTCTGTTTTTACAGAATGAATACTTAGGTATAACGGAGCGGCTTGTAATCACGCCGTTGACTGACCGGTGCTATATAACGCTGTCCCAAGCTATTGGCATGAGTATGGGAGGCGCGCCCGCAGGTCCCGCGGGGACTGGCAAAACGGAAACCACTAAAGACATGGCTCGCACCCTCGGCAAACTGGTCATTGTGTTCAACTGCTCGGATCAGATGGACTTTAGAGGTCATTAATTCTCATTTCGTTATCGTTGCTTTGTTATGCTTTATTATATGTATCGAATTTTAGGGGTTTTTAAAACATAATGTTGTGTTCGACTCATAAATAATAAATTATTATCTAAGATATTTTTAAATATTTTTTTATATGGATATTCAATATATTGAAAAAATTAATTTATTTAAAGGATATTATTAACTTGTTTTAAAGAATTCGACAATTTTATTTTGAATCTAATAAAATGTTATTGTTAAAAAGGTCTGGGTCGTATTTACAAAGGATTGGCCCAATCCGGCACTTGGGGCTGCTTTGACGAGTTCAATCGGATTGAACTTCCCGTACTTTCAGTGGCAGCGCAACAAATTTATATTTGTCTCACTGCCAGACGTGAGAAGAAAGAGTTCTTTATTTTCAGGTTTTTATTTTTTTATTGTTTCATTTATTATACTTAAATAATATCGTCCTCATTTTGTGATTAAGGGTCGCTGAGCGCCGTCTACCTCCTCTAGGAACAGCCTAACTTTACGGTATAAAGATAATGAGTAATATTCTAAAAAATATATTTATGAATACTTTGAGTAAATAAGTTGATTCCCATATTGACTTATGCGTTAGCGAAATAATATTTATATAGTCTCAAATAGGCCGATCATTTCAAATTTAATAAATTCGAATTTATCGCGGGACTGGGAAGAGTTTTACTGCAAATAAATAAAAAAATAGCAAATTTGTCATTACAAATACAAAAATGTCTGTTACGCAGTTTTAAGTTCACATCATCCCCGGAAGCGGCCTTAGTATAAGCTATATTATTATAGTTTCATTAAAATCAATTGGGTAGTTTTTGCGCGAAAAATTCACATATTTTGATTGCAAATTACGTTGCAGTGATGGTGATGTAGTGAGTCTAAATCCAGAGTTTGCGTTTATCATCACAATGAACCCGGGATACGCCGGCAGACAGGAATTGCCAGAGAACTTGAAGATTCAGTTCCGCTCAGTTGCCATGATGGTCCCTGATAGACAGATTATTATCAGAGTGAAGTTAGCCAGTTGTGGTTTCAAGGAAAACATTTTGCTGGGTAATGTATATTACAAACACTCACTTATAAAAATAATTCATAGTAATTTTGTCGTGATAATTAATTGCCATCTATTTCTTTTGATCACATTGTAAACATTATTTGACTGACAGAAATAAGAGTAAAATTTTAATGATTTTGAGTCAATAGTTAATACTTAATATATTATAATATATTTTTAATTACAGCTCGTAAATTCTTCACGCTATACAAACTTTGTGAAGAGCAACTGTCAAAACAAGTGCACTATGACTTTGGACTTAGAAATATTTTGTCTGTACTAAGAACTATGGGGTCACAGAAGCGAGCGAACCCTGAGAGCACCGAAGAGAATATTATGATGAGAGTATTAAAGTGAGTTAATTTTAAATATTCAAAGAGGAAATTTTAATGACATTTACGTGATGTAATATTTTCCAGAGAAATGAATGTCTCGAAATTGGTAGATGAGGATGAGCCATTATTCGTCTCATTGATTGAAGATCTCTTCCCGGGGATAAAACTTAGTCAGACCGTGCACAAGTAAGTGATCTTTGCTTCTCGCGCGCTGTACATTAAAATATCTGTAGGCTGTCGAGGGCAACCTCGTGAGCGTAAGCAGTGAACCGTATATCTCTCTCTATTTTTTTAAAGTTGAATTAAGTCTTCTCGGCGAGCGTCTGAAAGTCTCGATAAGAACTGTTACGGGCAATATTAGAATTAAAATAAAATCCTCTTAATAAATAGACAACTTTCGTATCTGCATGAATAGCGATTAATATCATCTGAAAACAGTTGCGGAAATAATCAATTCAATCACAAAAAAATCAATTACTTTAAATAAATTAGTTATTAGTTATTAACAGTAGTTCCCGAGATTACCACGTTCAAAGTCTTCAGCTCTCTAATATAAGTGTAGATTACGTATACCGAATCCATATATAATACGAATTTATGTTAATTTTACAGAGAGATGCAACGCGCAATAACGTTAGTGACGGAACGGACAGGTCTGGTTAATCATCCAGATTGGAATTTAAAGATTATTCAATTATACGAAACGTCTCTAGTACGACACGGATTGATGACTATGGGACCAACTGGCTCGGGAAAGACCACGTGTATTCACACGCTTATGGCTGCGTTGACAGAAGTAGGCAGACCTCATAAGGAAATGAGAATGAACCCAAAGGTAAATGATAAAACATTTTTTTATATTATTTGTTAAGTTTATAAGAGAGCCATATACATTTTTATTATTTATCGACAAGTCTAATGACATAATGACACGTTTTGGCTTTGTTGACATTAGTATCATTATGGCAATTTTAAAATCTGTGTATCTGAATAAACTTATAACCCTATTATCCTATTATCATTTTTGGACAAAATTTATGTATATATCCTTATAATAAATTTAGGCTATAACGGCACCGCAAATGTTTGGTCGTTTGGATGTAGCCACCAATGATTGGACTGACGGTATTTTCTCTACATTGTGGCGAAGGGCATTGAAAGTCAAAAAGTCAGACACTACATGGATTGTTTTAGGTAAAGTTTAATAGTTTCTTAGTAAGTTTGAAATGAAATATATTAGTAAAACATTTACAATTATTTCCTATTTAACTTGTCCAATTAACATGGATAGGTCCACAGTAAGGGCGATATAGATTCATTAATGTTTCTGCCTCAAATCCTTTAAAAGTGTGATATAAATCTACCTCAGATGGTCCGGTGGACGCTGTGTGGATAGAAAATCTGAACTCTGTACTCGACGACAACAAAACCCTAACTTTAGCCAACGGCGATCGGATCACAATGGCCCAAAATAGTAAATTGGTGTTTGAACCCGACAATGTGGATAACGCGTCTCCAGCCACCGTCAGCAGAATGGGGATGGTTTTCCTCTCATCGTCTGTTCTTAAGTGGCAGCCAATACTTGAGGTTGGGACTTTTTTGACAAAATATCTTGTGCCACGAAATTCTCTCGCTTAGTATTTACATTAAGATTTTTTTTAAATTTTAAATTGTATTTGATTTTAAGTATGTTAACAACTAAGTAAGCGAATTGTCCGGGCCTGGACTTCGAGAGACAGCATGGCGGTAGTGAAGCGAGATTCCATTTCTAAAAAAAAAAGTTGGCCCGCTTTTCGAATGGAGGAGACTCACTGAAATTATTATTATTCAGGGTTGGCTTAAAAAACGATCACCAAAAGAAAGCGATGCATTCCGCGCAGCGTTCAATAAAGTTTACGACGATGTTCATTTGTTTGTTCAGCAAAAGTTGCCTGCTAAAATGAAATTACTAGAAGCTATTTACGTAAGGTAATTTAATATTTAATTCTCATACTTTGTTTTTTAAAATATTCCTTTAAAATTATAAAAATATTATCATATATTTTATAAAAAAAAATTCTACAATTATGTCTTTTGTCGAATTTTCAGACAATGCATAGACGTGTTGATCGGTTTACTGCAGATAGAAATTCCTGGAGGAAGTGAGTATAGGGTGTTTTTAGGATCACTGACATACTGGTATACGCCAAGAAACTCTTGACGTATACCTCGTACATTCAGTAGCTCTACTCCTACGATATTGACAAGTTTAAGAGGGAAAAAAAGTACATCTAAAAAATCTACAAAGCCATTGGTACGCGAATAAATAATTAAGTCAATATCATACTTTGAAGAGTATTTTCTTGGTATAACAATAAGTAATACTTTATATTAGTTGCGTATACCAATTTCTATAAAAATAGCCTTTCTTCTTCAACGTTTCTATTATCAGAACTACACACTGATCGCCACTTGGAAAGGCTGTTCGTGTTTGCAATGATGTGGTCTTTGGGAGCTGTTCTCGAGTTAGACGCCCGAACTCGTATGGCCGAGTACATGACGAAGTTGCCCGTAAAAATTGATTGGCCCGGCGCCAAGTCCAAGGAGTGGATAATGCCTTTTGAATATATGGTTAATGAGACTGGGGTTTGGCAGCACTGGTTAGTTGTTTTGTGGAATTGGCAAGTGTTTATAAAATACATATATATTCTTAACGTAAGGTGTAATTTAACAAATACATTTTACCTCTATTGTGGAAAGTGTAGAGAATGTCTGCGATTTATTTCTTTTTTTAAATGTTTCACAGATAATAAAGCTTCATTTTTAGTTTATGAAGAAGCCATGAAGCCTTTTAAATTATTAATGTACTCTGGCAAATTCCTAATTTCAGGTCCGAAATTGTTGAAGATTACATATATCCATCAGATAGTGTGCCAGAATACGCGTCTATACTAGTTCCGAACGTTGACAATGTTTGCATTTCGTTCTTAATAGAAACTATTGCTAAACAAAATAAGGCTGTTTTACTAATCGGTGAACAGGGTACAGCCAAAACTGTAATGCTTAAAAGCTATATGGCAAAGTATGACAATGAGGTCAAACTGTTCAAGATGATTAACTTTTCGTCTGCTACAACTCCTAATATGTTTCAGGTATGTTAAATTATAATCCTAAGTTTTGTTCTCAATTATAGTAATTATACAATTGTCATATTAAGTCGTGCTATGTAATCCCGTAAAGACTGGTCAACTGTCTCTTCATTATAAGATTCACATTTGACTGAAAGAGACAAACCAGTACTTTCTTTATTTTTATGATATGTACTAACTGATGTTAATAATTACTTATTAATGTAACTACGAAAACACTATACATTCAAGGATAAATAACAGTAATGATTTATAATTATGAAGTTTACAAATAAGCATATATTCACAATAGTGAGTATGCGAATTTGGTTTAATGTTTTACAGCGAATTATAGAATCGTACGTAGAGAAAAGGGTGGGCATGACATATGGACCTCCCGGTGGAAGGGGCATGACTGTGTTTGTCGACGATATTAATATGCCAGTTGTAAACGAATGGGGAGATCAGGTTAGTACTTCTATGAGTAGCATCTTTTGCATTAGGTATTAAAAATATTGTTTGTAAAATGGAACGCAGCAAGCGTTGTTTTTTCGAATAAAAATAGATTCACCAAATACAACTGGTTGCCATTTTATTACTTTCATTTCAGATTTCATTTAACTTGGTTGAGTAACAATTCTTATAGAAAAAAATAATTATTTTGTATGCTGCAAAAGCTTAATATTTTTATTATTAAAGTTGTAATAGTATTCATTTTAATACACTTTAAGGTTACCAATGAAATAGTACGTCAAATGATGGAATGTGGTGGCTTCTATTCGTTGGACAAACCTGGAGATTTTATTATCATCGCTGATATTCAAATGTTTGGTGCTATGATCCACCCTGGTACAATTTTATACTTTCATTCATAATTTTCGATCTTCAGGTTTCTTATAGAAGTGCTTTGACAACCCTTGAAACTGCAAAAGTTGAGTCATGAATAGACGCCTTAAGTTCGGAAATAAATATCAAAGTATAAGTTATTTAGATACCTCAAATTTATTTACCAAATTTGGTTGAGAATTGTAAAAAGTGTTTTCAATAAAACTAAAAATAATATTAACATCATATTTTATGAATAAGTTATGTGACATATAATGATGAATCTATAGGTGGTGGTCGAAATGATATTCCGCCGCGGCTTAAGAGGCAATTCAACATTTTCAACTGCACTCTACCCAGCAACGTGTCGATGGATAAGATATTTGGTAATCTATGTTTTAGCAAAAGCGTTTGATGCATTTATGTTTTACTAATAATATACATTTTCAGAGACAATTAGCGCCGGATACTTCTGTAAGAGCAGATTTGATAAGAAGCTCGTCGATTTTATGCCTAGGCTTGTACCAGTCACTCGGCTAATATGGCAGCAAACAAAGGTAAATTATTGAATTCTATCATCGTAAATTATTAAAGTGCTTCTAATTTTTGTTTAAAGGGTTCCATACCCAAAAGCTAAAAACGGAAACCCTACCTAATCTTCTCTTTCCATCCGTCTGTCACTAGACTGATAGAGAGATGATGTATTTGTATTGCCGCTATAACAATAAATTAGTTAAATATTTAATAACGCTACCATAGAAAAACCATGTTTTTACCCAAAAAGCGTTAAATATAAATATCACTTAGTAGCATTCGATACGACTATAGATTTTTTATAGAAGGTACACAGTAATGACAAATCTATAAATAATCAAATGACACGTGCATATATTATGATTTTAAAGTTTAAATATGTATTTTTAGGTAAAAATGTTACCGACCCCGGCAAAGTTTCATTACGTCTTCAACCTCCGAGATTTATCTCGTATCTGGGAAGGCATTCTATTCATCAAGCGGGAAGAACTGCCTACCATTAAAATTGCCCTCAAGTTGTGGTTCCACGAATGTATAAGAGTCATTTCAGATAGGTAAACAGATTCTATCTTTCTCATTGAACCTATATTATTTAACATTTTTATTTGCATCAATAACATTGATTGCATGAAGGTTTTTGCCCGTTAAAAATTCTTTGTCGGTTGAATCGGTTTATAGGCATATATATTTTTAAACAAGCAACTATATTTACAGATTTTTGGTTCAAAAGCCAGCCTTATATCAAAGAAATGTATCTATAGCACTTTAACTGAAAAAATGATCATACAGTATTCTAAAAGCAATATCTTATATTAACACTAATACTGAATCTGGCTAAAATTTTACAGATTTACAACCTTCGACGATAAGGATTGGTTCGTTTCTACATTCTGGAAGACAGCAGCGCAAGAGTTGCCAGACGTAGTCAGCGAGTTTCCCGAAGGAGAAACTTTCTTTGTTAACTTCCTACGGGAAGCTGTAGATCCAACAGGGGATGAGGATGAAGATTTTAGCACCGATGCACCCAAAATATATGAGGAACTACCGTCGTAAGTATTACGATCTAAAGTGTGTTAAAATACTACAAATTGAATACTTACAAATAACAACCTGATTGAAACGCCTATCTTACTAAAAATCAGAAATATAAACTCATAAAATAATTATACTAGAGTGTACCACGCCTTATTTGAAGGCCTTTACTATTTGCGTAAAATATTTTTTTTTTCAAAATTGTATCCACTTTCAGTTGGGAGTTTGTATTGTTCAAGCTGGGCCAATTCCAAGAGCAATTCAACGATCAAATTCGAGGAGCTCATTTGGATTTGGTATTCTTCCACGATGCAATGGTCCATCTATTTATTATATCGAGGATTATTAATACTCCTAGGTAAGCAATATTAATCATCGTATTGAAAATGAAATTTATTTGGTATTAAAAATTTACTGGAATCTTTTTCTTTTAATGTCCCATTTTTATCAAAGCTTCATTTATAAGTCAAAAAATTATGCATATAAATTATTTTCTCAACTTTGATATATTTTTGTTTCAGAGGAAATGCTTTGCTTGTGGGTGTGGGTGGATCTGGTAAACAAAGTTTAACAAAGTTAGCCTCGTATATTGCTAACTTCTCATTTTACCAGATTACTTTAACTAGGTGAAAATAGATTTTTGTTAAATTAATTCATTTTTATAGTGTGAGGCATAGAAACGCATATATTCTGATGCGGTTTATGTAATACAATTTTAAAAAAAAATATAAATTTCAGGTCTTACAATGTTAACAACTTTTGCGATGATATTAAAGTCCTGTATCGCATTGCTGGCTTACAAGGACAGGGTATAACATTCATATTCACGGATAATGACATCAAAGATGAACAGTTCCTTGAGTTTTTAAACAATATCCTCAGTTCAGGAGAAATTGCTAACCTGTTCCCCAAGGATGAAATGGGTGAGCGTTTTTGTGTGCTTTTTACTTAACAGATTTTTGTAATTTACATAAGAAGTATGTATTCATATGATATGCAAAAAAATTTTGTATCAACAGACGAAATCTTAAACGAGTTGACTCCTATCATGAAGAAGTACGCCCCCAAGAGAATACCAGTTCCGGATGTCCTCTACGAATATTTTATTATGCGATCTAGATCTAACTTGCACGTTGTGTTGTGCTTTTCACCGGTAATGTTTCTCTTAAATATAGTGCTCACTCTTCTCTGTTTGTCAAATAGTATTTAGAGATCGAACAAAGACCTATCACTTCGTCCTATTTTGGTATGTTTCCAGAAGAGGCGTGCTCGCCAATGCGCATTTCACTTAACATCAAGTGAGTTAAGAAATATTGAGCACTTATAAATACGAAGGCTAAATATTTCTTGTTAAGTAAATTAAGATATATGAAAATAAAATATGCAATCGCCTTGTTTCTACACTTGTCTTTTAACAAAAAACTAAATGTGACAAAACGTTGGCTAACTAACAAAGATTTTCGTTTTACATAGATTTACAATTACAGTATTTTTGCTTTACACACAGCAGTAAAGTCTGAGTGCATTGGACGCAACAAGCTGCCCGGTTACCCATTGTTTTCATCCCTGAACGTGTTTTAAAGCATTTGCTCTGAATTGTAACCAGGCGCATATAAAAGTACTTACTATTAAATAAATGTTGCAATAATCTGTATTCTGTAGGTAGGAGAAAAGTTCAGGAGCCGAGCACTAAAGTTCCCCGGTCTTATATCAGGCTCGACAATGGATTGGTTCCAGAAGTGGCCGAGAAGTGCTCTGATTGAAGTGGCTCATCATTTCCTTAGCGAGTTTCAAGTTTGTGGACATTTAATATTCATACCAAAGATATTGAAAGAATAATATTTTTTTAATAAATAAAATAACAAAGGAAACACAAATACTAAAAATGAGTCCTTAAGTATAATAAAAATCAATTTTATCATAAAACAATATTTATCTTATTACAAAAATAAGAGTAGGACATTATTCCTTTGATTCATATATTGAAAATAATAATTTATTGTTAACCGACTTAAAAGAAATCCAAATACAACGTTAAGTAATGGCTATGGGTATATTGTGATTTCAGGTTGTATGTACAGCAGAAACGAAGATGCAACTCATCGAAATAATGGGAATGGTTCAGGATAACGTCGCTGACACTTGTGCAATGTATTATGATAGATTTAGGAGACAAACACATGTAACCCCTAAATCTTATCTATCCTTTTTGGAAGGATACAAGGTGCTGTATAAGGAAAAACACGAAAATATTGCAGAAATGGCGCGAAGGTACATTGTTTTAAAGTTTTTTAAAGTTTCATATCGATATCCTTTACTTTGAATCTAAACAAAAAATAACTTTCTAGAATGACTACTGGTTTAGATAAGTTGGTAGAAGCGGCTGCAAGCGTCGATGAGCTGAAGAAAGAATTGGAAGTCAAGGAATGTGAAATAAAAGAAGCCACTGCAGCAGCAGAGGAGGTATGCAAAATACTCGTATGATAATATAATAATATGACCATCATATCTATTTTTGTAACTGCTATTTTACTAAATATCTATATCCTTCCTATTCTCTTTCTATTACTCATTTATTAGTTCTTTGAGCTTTTATGTTATAAAATTTATATACCAGTCGTGCTTTATCGGTAATCGCAACCCCGCAGGTATTGGCGGCCGTTGCTGAGTCGCAAGCGGCGGCTGAAGTGGTAAAAGCCGAAGTGTTGGCTGTAAAGGACCGCGCGGTTAAACTCGTCAGCGTCATCGCGGCAGAAACCGCTGTGGCTGAGGAGAAGTTGGCCGCAGCAAAGCCGGCATTGGACGCGGCTGAGGCTGCTCTATTGGTAAGAAATTTATGATTATTTTTCATAATAATTTGTAATTAAATAATGATTAATTTTACACTTTTTTAACTCACTATTCCTTCGTCTCTTCCTATAGAATTGTATTACAAATTGACAGAATGACATTTGTTGTTGTACGAGTGAGTTCACACACGACTGTTTTATGTGGTGGGAACGTCAAATGGAATAGCTACCGTTAAAACTGTCAACGCGTATTTTTATCTTTCAGACCATTAACGCAGCTGATATAGCAACGGTGCGAAAGTTGGGAAAACCGCCATACCTCATCACTCTCATTATGGACGCTGTCATTATTCTGTTTAGGAAGAAAATTGATCCAATCAAACCAGATCCTGAAAAAGAGTTTCTTATGGCATCTTGGGCAGAATCCCTAAAGGTATTATACTAGAGAACACAAGACTACAAATACAGACTGTAAATTGTGATAAAACAAAACTTACTTAAGCCCCAGGCTCCAAATTGCGAAAACTTTTTCTATTTTGTTAAACATTTTAATGAACAGTATTATTCGTGTTAGTGGGTTGTATTTGTCCACAAACCTGACCCAGGAGATCTATAGGCAGCCGTACTCAGTCGTCTATGAAATTTTCTGTAATTAATGAATAATACTTAATTGTAATTAATAATTTCGAAATATGTTTATATTTTAATGAAAACACAACATGGTCATATTATGCTTGCAGGTCATGGCAGATTCGAGATTCTTGAACAACTTGAAGTTCTATCCAAAAGATGAGATTAATGCCGAAATGGTGGATTTGCTGCAACCATACTTCAATTTCCCGTAAACTTAGATTAATTACTATGACTTAAAATCACTTAATGTTAATTTATCGTCTGTATTTGTAAACTGTCAGATTGTTCGTGTTTTGATAAGTCTGTGTAATATTTCAAACAATTTCAAATGTTGTGCCATATATACAAGTCAAATTTTCACTTGCAAAGTTAGAATTCACAAGTAAGATTTTAAACTTTTTTGCAGTCAGTACACCTTTGAGGCGGCAAAAATCGCTTGTGGTAACGTAGCGGGCTTAATTTCTTGGACCATAGCTATGGCACAATTCTATGCCGTGAATAAGGATGTGCTGCCTTTGAAGGCGAATTTGGCAATAATGCAAGGCAAGTACCAGGCCGCTAAAAAAGAATTGGAAACCGCTGAGGCCCAATTGGAGGCCAAAGAAGTATGTATTAATAAACAGTTACTAAATAGTTACTAAAAATTTATAATTACTGAATTAATTAAGTTACTGAAATAACTTATTTTTGTTTGTCGGATCACTTGTAAGAAATATTTTCTAGTCAAAATTTGTGATGAGAGCCTGTATTGAAATTATAAGTGATATCATAAAACGTTTAGTCGTGCACAATTATATAATGTCTATGTGATACATAATTTTTATAACTGTATAGTTGAAATTCTTCTCTGTGCAACAAGTAACCTAATATGTGAATAGACAAATCAAAACACGAATAAAAGGAGTTTACTTTTTTAGCGTGAATTACAACATGTACAACAAAAGTTTGACGAAGCGATGTCCCTTAAGCAAGCAGTGTTAGATGATGCAGCCAAGTGCCAGCAGAAAATGGACGCTGCTACTGCTCTCATTAATGGACTTAGTGGAGAACGAGTTCGTTGGACTGAACAGTCAGCCCTGTTCAAGTCTGAAATTGAACGATTGGTTGGGGATATATTACTGCTAACTGGGTAAGGCTGTTTAAAATAAAAAGAATTTTTGAAAATTCACTTCGTAATTGAACTGCTATTTTGAATGTGCTTGATTCTGTTTGAAAATAGAACAAAAAAATTTAATCCAAAAGAATTCTAGTTTAAAGATTATTAACAGCATTATTAAATAAAAGTGTACTTTGTATGGCTCCACGTATATACTCGTATAATCATTTACCAAAATCAATATTAATAATTTCAAATATAAATTTGTTTATGAAAAAAAATTAAAGAAATGTTATTACAAAAAGCTTATTACACAGTTACGGAATATTTGGAAGATAATTTATAATATTAAGTCGTTGTAATTGTTTGTAGTTATGAATTTAAATGTAATGTAATATCCACTAGTAGAAGTGTACACATAGTTTGCATTCCTTGTGCTAGAATATGGTTTATGCACTTTGTTAAGACCTTGTTTTTCTTATACCCATATTTACAAACAAATAAATGATTTATGTTTTACATTTACTAGATTCTTATCTTACTCGGGACCTTTCAATCAAGAGTTCCGAAACCTATTGAATTCGAATTGGCTAGCGGAATTGCTGAGAAGGAAGATACCTGTCTCGATGAATTTGAACATTACTGAACAGCTTACGGATACGGCGACGGTATTCCTCTGTGATACATTATTTTAAGCATAGTGTGACGATAATCGTTAAGGCTTTAATCGTTACGATACCGGTTCAGAAATAAACTAATTACCATTGAAAAGGAGTTCTGACGTTTTTCATAAAACTAAACCATCTTACCTGTATAAACTAGAGTGTATAAGATATATCTCTCCTTTATTTCAATTATTTTATTTCACTATAATCGTAATGAAATGAAAATGGATACTTGAAAAAACTGCATTAGTAGAAATTTTGTTTCGATTTACATAATAATGTTACTTGTTATTTGAGCAATGAGAATAGTGTGTTTTATATCTTCATTTCGCTTAGAATTATCATGGTTTTACAACTTAGATTGGTGAGTGGAATTTATGCGGCCTGCCCACTGATGAGCTGTCTATACAAAATGGTATCATAGTAACGAAAGCAGCTAGATTTCCACTGCTTATTGACCCGCAGACTCAAGGGAAGATATGGATTAAGAATATGGAGAAATACAACGATCTCATAGTGACAACGCTGAATCATAAATATTTTAGGTTTGTGTCTTTTTTGTGTTAAATTTGAAATCGGAAAATTCTGTGTTCGTACTCCAGGATGTATTGTGGGTGTAGATAAAAATCGAAATAGTGAAATTGTACATATTTCATTTCGGAATTATGTTATTATTGTAGAAGTAAATGTGTTAGTGATGAGTAATAAAATAATTATTTTATATAAATTTGTTGCTGTGCTAAAATTGTTTTTCTACAATTTCAGAAACCATATAGAAGATTGTGTATCTTTAGCGAGACCCTTACTCATAGAGGACGTTGCAGAGGAATTAGATCCGGCTTTAGATAATATTTTAGAGAGAAATTATATTAAAATTGGATCTTCATACAAGGTAAGCCATAAAATGTAATTTTTAGTGAATTTTTGAAGATTGTTAAAAGATACTTATGTTTGGTAAAAATTTTTGTCCACTACTTAACTATTTTGTGTGTATCATTTAAAAATATAAAATTATTTTTAATAGGTAAAACTGGGAGATAAGGAAATAGACGTTATGGCTGGACATAAAATTTATATTACGACAAAATTGCCAAACCCTGCGTATACGCCTGAAATATCGGCGCGAACGTCTATAATTGATTTTACCGTCACTATGCAAGGTAATCCGTGCTGTAGATTTTGTTTAAGATGTACGTATATGTAATTAGTCCAGTATTAACAGCCATCTTCTAGCTGCCCCGACGAACTTTACAGATTTTGGATTTTATTAATTAAGATACGTTACGAAATGTTATGTTATCTACGTCCGTCTCCTAGTTCCTACCTTTCTACCTATTTTAAGCCGTTATTAATTTAGTGACAGGTCTTTCTTTGTTATATTATTTATGTCGATGACAAAAATCAATTGTACCAAATTCACATATTCGAAATTCCGATCAAATTTTAATATCCGTATGTACCATTCTCATGGCTAATTAATATTTATTGTCATTGGTTTTTAAAGAGAAAAAAAATTTTAAGTTAAGGGATTTCAGAATTGCCATAATAATTCCAGGGTTGGAAGACCAGTTGCTAGGACGGGTAATTTTGACCGAAAAGGCGGAAATGGAAGCCGAGCGCACACAACTTATAATGGACGTCACAGCTAACAGGCGAAAGATGCAAGAGCTAGAAGCGAACTTGCTTCACAAACTGACAACTATTCAGGGGTCATTGGTGGAAGATGTGTCACTTATACAAGTGCTGAATATCACTAAAGCTACGGCTACTGAGGTAACTGATTCACTACGGTGTAGATCTCATTGTTTTGTGTTTAGCTACCTGAATATATAAAAATTAATAACTTTCCAACATTCAAAATAGGAATAGAATTATTATTGACATGACATTGAGACACGCGTTTTATTCTGTAATTTAAAATGTGCTTTGGTGTATCATATTTATTGAATTTCGTTATTAATTTTGTAAGTGACAATTGTAAATATACCATTCCTTGAAACTTTACATAAAAGCAAAGTTGAAAGGTGTTATTCATGTGGTTACATTTTTTGTTTCTGTTGAAGTAGTATATTTCAATTTATGATTAAAATGTACACATAGCGGGCTTGGTAATCATTGTTATTATAAATGTTCAACTAATTCTAAATATTTCCTACCTATTTACTGTTAGGTCAGAGAAAAACTAGACGTAGCGAAAGAGACCGAAATAAAGATTAATGCAGCCCGTGAAGAATTTCGGCCCGTTGCGACGCGAGGATCCGTTTTGTATTTTCTTATTTGCAACATGTCTCTTGTATGCAACATGTATCAAACATCTTTGGCACAATTTCTGGAAAGATTCGACATCTCTATGGAGAGATCCACACCCAGTCCTATAACGTTTAAGAGAATTGCCTTTATAATTGATTATCTGGTAAGTAGGAGATATAGATCTACAAGGTTTTCGAACAAAGCCATAATCTTCTTAGAACTCAAGACCTTGCTTTATTACTAAATCAAGCAAATCTGTCTGTGCAGTTTTTACAAGACAAATACTCGATATTATTAGTTGTTTAGTAATAATAATAGCCTTTGTTCTGACAAAGGTACATCAATTTTAGAGATATAATGTTTAGTATTAAAACGTCTGTGTATCGATCGAGAGATAGTTTAAGAAATTTAAAGCTTTGGTATCATATAATATATGAGGAAACATGAACGTTTGCATTACTGTCAGCTTAAAAGTAATTGATGAAATGCCATTTCCATTATATTTATATTCTTTCAGACATATGATGTATGGAAGTACATAAGCCGAGGTTTCTATGAGAAGCACAAATACCTGTTTACGCTGCTTTTAACGTTGAAAATTGATTTACAAAAAGAATATATAACTTATGATGAATTCCAAATATTTATCAAAGGTATGGCTAGTGTTGTAACTGATGCAGTGTCTGTAGCATTGGGGTGATACATTTATGTTCTCGAGAATGACGGTAGACGTTGTTTTAAGGTGGAGCTGCTTTAGATCTAAATGCATGTCCCCCGAAGCCCTTCAAGTGGGTGACAGATATGTCTTGGCTTAATTTGGTGCAACTTTCAAATCTACGCCAATACACTAATATATTAAACCAAGTGACCAATAATGAAAAGGGTTGGAAGAACTGGTAATTAATAATTATGCTTTTATACCAATATTTGGGAGTTCCAAGTAACATTCAAAAGTATGTAGAGGTTTGTTAGGTTTTTCTATATATTAAAAAAGTCCTATATCTTTTCATTCCTTTTTTTATATATATTATTATAATTATAAACAACGACAATTATAATATAACACATATTAATAATAATAACAATAATATCTCTCAGTATCATTCTGTACCGGGAATCGAACCCTTGTCCCCTGTTCGTGAGTTCGGCCATAGGTGAGTGACCATTTCGCCAACTGGTTCATCACGATGAACAAATTATTTCCATATTTTCGTATTTCTTTATGTTAAACAAATACATTATATTTTGCATCGTTAAAAAGGTTTGACAAAGAAGCTCCCGAAGACGAACCTCTACCTGATGGTCTTCATACATTGGACGTCTTTAGAAAACTGCTTGTAGTAAGAGCTTGGTGTCCAGATAGAACCTTGGCTCAAAGTTTGTAAGCACTCAATTTTCTTAAAATGCCTGCATTAATGAAATAAGTCAGCCTTTTTTTGTATTTGTAATGTTTTTTTCTTTCTCGGGAGGGAAATCAAAAAAAGTTCTCGAATTTATTATATTTATTTTGATGCTTATTTGTGTTACAGAAAGTATGTGGTGTTCTCCATGGGTGCTAGATTTTCCGAAGCAGTCATCGTGAACTATGAAGTATGTTTTAAATTCCAAAATATATATTGTATTATCTGCTGCATATCTTGGTAGTAAAGATATTTATTCATCTGTTTATAAACTCGCACAGCCCAATTTTGGAAATATAGAAAATTATGACTAATGTCGAGAAAAAAATTTTACTTTGAATTGAACTAATCAAACGTTACATGGCATTTTTTTTACAGAATATGGTTTTAGAGTCCCGCCCGTTGGTTCCGTTGATCGGTTTCTTAGCTATGGGTTCGGATCCCACGCCGTCAATTGAGACTACCGCGAAGAGAATGGAAAATCTCTGTTCTTCTATATCTATGGGTCAAGGACAGGAAGTGCATGCTAGAAAACTAATTGATAGGGGATTGAAAGAGGTTTGTAATTGTAGTTTCCGGAACCATATACTACATAATCGCCTTACATAGTCGAAAGTAGAATTTATCAAAATAGTTTTTATATGACTTCTATAAGTGAAATTATAATAAAAATGACTATTCCTCATACATAGACTTTAACGATAGAACTTGAATACTTCCACAATTATTATATGCAAAAGTCGTTTAATAAATTTTATTTATAAGGTTTATATCGTATATGCATATTTTCTATTATTTCAGGGTCTCTGGGTGTTACTGCAAAATTGCCACTTGGGTCTAGAGTATATGGTTGAAATTATGGAACAGTTCGCTGAGCTTGAAAAGGAACCGGAAAAAGTTCATGAGATGTTTAGGTATATTTTTTTCGCTTTTTATAATTTTTGTAACAGATCGTTAATAAAAAAAATTCAATTATATTATTATGTAAACTTTATTTGATGATTGGCTTTAGTAACTATTTTAATGTAGTTCAAAATGTCAAAAAACAAATAACGATATAATATTTTCAGGTTATGGATAACAACGGAGCCACACGATAAATTTCCCATCACTTTGCTACAAATGGCCATCAAATATACATGCGAGCCGCCTTCGGGTAAAATGTCTTTATTCTAATTCTACCCGAAGAGAATTATAATCTATACCAATATTATTACGCCTTAGTGTGTTTGTTGAATGCGCAAGTATCAGGGACAACTGTTGTGAATTAATAAAATATTTTGTATTGCCTAGTGCATTTCTCGGAAGGCTATATAGCATGTTTGTGAGGGCCTATATAATTATTAATGCGGGTATATAAATATATGTGTACGAAACATGATATATTGGTGTAACATGAAACAGTCACTACCTCATACGTCTTCATTAATTTTCGAAGTGGAAGATTAATAGATATTTTTAGATATCTATATTATAATTTGTGGACTAGTAAATTTGTGTAAAAGCTAAAATAAATTAGCGCTAACTGACCATGTGTGAAAGTTGTCCTGATATTATTAGTATTATATTACGTTCTTTACTAAGTTGCAACCGTTGGAAGGAAGGATATAAGTAAATTATATATTTAATATAAAGAAAGGAAGGTCTGGTTTCCAAATCTCTCTTACTTTCTCTCAAAATTTTCATGGTAAAAATATCAGCAGAGGCAGATGTAATGTGCTTTATTTACCCTGGCTTCTAAGATTTACTGACTATGCATATATTATTTAAAGGTATCAAAGCTGGATTAATGCGAACATATGATTCCATGAGTCAAGATTTTTTGGACTATAGCGACAGCCCATTTTACCTTCCCCTTATATACACAATATCATTTTTACACACTGTGGTCCAAGAGAGGCGTAAATTTGGACCTCTCGGATGGAATATCCCATACGAATTCAATTCAGCTGATTGGCTCGCTTCTTGCATGTTTGTGCAGAATCACTTGGATATATTAGAGCCTGGCCAGTCCGTTAGTTGGACGACTGTGAGGTATTCATTGCTCTTGCTAGCTATACAAAATTGATCATAGGACATCTTGAAAGGGTTGAGACATCAATATGATTAGGCTGGGCTCAAACGTTTCTCGCTATTACGTCTTTTTAAAAATATTTTAGCTCTACATTTTAGTTATTTAATATTATAAACTATATATGTTTGTCGTTTTCTTATTAGATATATAACTTGTAAATAATATTTTAGAGAATGTTTGTTCATAAAACCCTTATTCCAGATATATGATATCTGCCGTACAATATGGCGGTCGTGTAACAGACGATTACGATAATCGACTCCTCGGCACATTCACCAGAGTCTGGTTTTCTGATCAATTGTTTGACGAAGATTTCCAATTTTACAAGAGTTATGGTATCATGAAATTCAAAAACATCCCAGAATATATAGAAGAGATTGACAAAATGAAAACTGTTGATCCACCACAGGCCTATGGATTGCACACAAATGCTGATATTACGTAAGAAATTTACTTTTATAATTTTTTCTGGCATAATCACATTACAGTTCTTGAGATATAGTCTGATGACAGGCAGACAGACAGACAAACAGTGAAATTGCAGAAGCCTATGATTGAAATTTAAGAAAGATTTTAGACATGCGAAGTTATTCCAATTTGACAAATATGAAATATATCCATTTTAGTTGTCAAAATTAGTTCTAAAAAATCTGAACCCTGCTGCTTTTTTGAGTTTAATTAGAACGTTCGTAATTGTTATTTCTTCAATATACTAGAACACCTTTATTATTGAAGGTACCAGCGTAGTGTCACGCAGGAACTCCTAGACACAATTCTCTCAATCCAACCGAAGGAATCTAGTTCAGGTGGTGGAGAAACTCGCGAGGCGTCAGTGTACAGACAGAGCAAAGAAATGCTCGAAAAAGTTCCACCCAATTTTGATCCCCATGAAGTAAAAGAGAGGTATATTTATTAAAATAGTGTTCTAGAAGTGATTTCCGATTTTGTCTTCTACGTCACAGAATTAAGCAAAAAACTTATCAAAGATGTTTACTATTCAATTTTAAATTTATTTTTATGAAAACTATATTGTTTTGCGGTACTCTGAGATTTAAACCCACCCAAAAAGACTTTAGTAATCAACATTTAGGCTAAGCAACATCTACTTTAATATTACTGTCAAATACAATGCTATGTAACGGATTAAAACGCGATTTATTATTACTTTTATTTGTGCCGATGTTTGAGATGCATTGCAGCAACCGTTGTAGCCGCCAGACTCAAATTTCACAGGTGTCTGATTTGAAATTCTTATAGAGTGGCAATTTCGAATTTGAATTCTTACTTCCAAATTTCAGTTATATTGTTCCCTGCCAAAATGTATTCAATATATCTATAAAACAATTGTATATTTTTAAACTGTTTATAATTACACCAGTATATCCCTATTCCGTTTAAATGTATCTATTGTCGATTTCAGATTGAGATATTACGGTGTACTCAACTCGATGGTTATATTTTTGCGACAAGAAATAGACCGAATGCAGAAAGTTATATCTCTTGTTAGAACGACTTTAAAGGATCTTCTGCTCGCTATTGACGGAACTATTATCATGAATGAAGTATGTCTTTTTATAAATTTAACCATAAACTGAAATTTAATGAAAAATGTGCTACACTCCAAGACTAGATTATTTGGAAGCAACTCAAACATCAAAAGTGGTCTGCTAAAAAATTGTTCTATCGATACGAATCCAAAATATTGCATACATAAAAATTAAGCGTTTATAAACTGACTTTAAATTTTTTGAAATCGTTACAACAACCGTTAGCTCTGAAGAAAAGTGGTGGAAAAAAGTGAATTTGTGTCACGTCCTATTGGCCGACAGTTGAGGGCACGCTAAGCTAAATTCAGAGCGGTCCCATTTGTGTTATACGGTAATCACGTATCTAGTCATTTTATTTTTATATTTACCCTTTAATTAATATTTAGGCCCTGCGTGACTCCTTGGACAACATTTACGATGCCAAGGTTCCAAAGATATGGTTAAGGAGTTCGTGGTCTTCATCAACTTTGGGTTTCTGGTTTACCGAATTTTTGGAGAGAAATATCCAGTTTTCTTCGTGGTGTTTCCAAGCAAGACCTTTCTCCTTTTGGATGACTGGATTTTTTAATCCTCAAGGTAGATATTACATTGAGGGTTTTAAACGATTTTATTGCACTATTATTATATCTATCTATATATTTACTAGCTTGAGTTTTATCATAAATTTTACTTATATAAATCAATTGAGTTCACGATATTATTTTTCATGATTCATCACAAGTAAATCTTTCAACTCTTTCATTCCAAAATAATTCATATAAGTTGACAGAAACAGATGAAACCTTCTTTATGAGTGCAATGCATTAATACATTTAATTTTAAATTATTATTTCAAGGCTTTTTGACGGCGATGCGTCAGGAAGTGACACGAGCCCACAAAGGCTGGGCTTTGGACATGGTTGCTTTACACAATGACGTCACTAAATTCGTTTACGAAGAAATTAAGGCGCCACCGCCGGTAATTATTCTTATATATGCAAACATCATATCAACCAGCGAACTATTGGCGCATCTTAGGTGAGAATTTAAGATACTAGGCCACCATGCCTATAATGGTACTATGAATTTCAGGAAGGCGTATTTGTGCACGGCTTATTCCTAGACGGTGCGGGCTGGGATCGCCGTAACTTGAGATTATGCGAGTCCACGCTGAAGGTGCTTTACACCGCACTGCCCGTCGTCCATGTCTACGCCATTAACTCCACTGCGCCTAAGGACCCAAAACTGTATCAGGTATACACGCATTTTTAATTAATTAAATATTCATTCTTGTTATGACGACCCAGTTGGCGCAATGGTCACTATGCCGGTCTGCCGAACACAGAATCCTGGGTTCGATCCTCAGATCCTCAGCATGGTTTGGATGTAACATACGTATTTATAATCAGTATATATGTGTATCAGTTATGTTGACACCCTTATAGCGTTTATAGAGGTAGATTACTTATCCGTGTGTGATATTGTATTCAAATAATTTATTAAATCGCTGGTATGTATGAGCTCTATTATTAATTCCTATTACTGAAGAGCTCATATATTACTAGTGGAAGTAACCGATAGATATTTGTATGCAATCATAAGTAGCTCAAAATCATGTCTAATTAATTCAACCACGTTTGAAGACTAAGGGTTTTCAATAAGGAACAAACATGTTTAAATAAAGTACTCTTTTTGGTGGAAGCGTGATTTTTTTTTTCCCTTTTCCAAAAATTGTTTTGCTACATTTTTTAACAATAACCAGTGTTCTTGAAATTAGCGCATTCAAACAACCAAACAGGAAACTTAATGACAATTAATATAATTTTGTCGTAATTATTTTTACAAATAACACCATTCCCTTTCATATAAGTCTTCTTCCTTCCTTGTAAGGATTCAAGGATTTTTTTTTAAGGATTCAATATATTGATCAATAGTTAAATATTAAAGTAAATGTCACTATTTTACTTTCCTTTTAGTGCCCCGTCTATAAAAAGCCGGTTCGCACAGGATTGACATTTATCACTCCCTTGTGGTTGCCAACTATAAAAAATCCGGACCATTGGATTCTTAGGGGTGTAGCCATATTGTGTGATATTAAATAATATTATACCTTATATTTATTACCTTTGTATTTGAGTATTATACTTAATAACATCTCTATGTAACAGTTTCCAGTCTGTAAGTAGATAATAATTTATTATAGTTTTTTCACTCCCTCTGAACTTGTTACAGATTTTACTTTAAAAAAATATAATGTAATAGAGTTAATTTCCAATCTATAACTGAATAATGTATTGACATTTAGAGATATTTTTATCTGACTTTTTACAATATTTTTTTTTAATGGCACTACTAATTTGCGTGTTCTATGTGGAAGTCTATTTCGAGTCGAAGGCCTAGTTGCCTCTATGAGAAATATATCATATCTTGATGATTTTTCAATAAACGTCTTTAAAACCAGCGTTTTCAGTTTCAGGAGATTATATTATTTAAATCATGTTACTTATTATCTATTATTTATATTTTTTAAAAAGGTAAAATAAATATGTAGGAGGATAATTTTAGCGAGTTTTATTTGTTATCATTTAAGTGTGGAAGCGTCGAAAGGTACTGCAATAATATATTATTTACAAATCTGTATATAGTTTTAAACAATACTGATGTCGTGTTCTTTATATTAGCTTATACATATGTACAATATTCAGGCATTTCCTACTGGTATTGCAAAATCTGCAGAAATAAGTTAACCCACTTTGTCCTGCTTGAACAATTAGGTAATTGACTTTGACGTTTTACTTGGACGGAGACTTTCGCTGGCTGTGTGTATCGTGAGCTTATTTCAAAATTAATCCAATTAGAACTAAAATATGAACACTTAATAAGATATCAATTTAAAACTATTCCGGAAAACAATTTAGTGTTCTTTTACGGAGTCACTAGAACTTATTGACTTTTATATAAAAAGAGATCAAATCTCAATTAGTGTAAATTTTCATTTGGTAATGTACAAAAACAAATTGGAGCAACAACTGAACGCCCATCAAATAAAAAACGAAGCCCCTCTCTATATGGAATTCATAAACCTTTTTACCAAACCATTGAACAAACAATGCCATTTCTTGAAGCACCTTGGTTGATATTTTATGAAGGAGATAGTTGTTATGTACAATATGATTAGGTAGGGATTATATTACTCAAGTTAAGACTAAAACTTTGGCAGTATTTGTAGGTACAAATTAGCATTTTTTATTAATCAGTCTCTAATTTGTGAAAATGAGGCCTTAGAAAAACATAAAATGGAAATAACGAGATCTAGCAATCCTACCGCAATAGAAGTCTAAATACATCGAATAATTCATAAGTCTTAAGCTAAATTACATACAGTCTTATATTCACAGTGTAAGGCTAATTGATACAATAGTCTTATTTAACTGAAACTTACATTACTAAATAAAGACAATTTTAAGTACTAATTTAATTGTTTTAGCTTTAATACATGGAGAAAAGCACAATTATCAAAGAAGTACCGATTACTAAAAACATATAAAGTCGAAATTTTTAGTTACCAAATTAATTGCTGTAAGAAAACAAGGAGTATTATTGTAGTCAATAGTACCGATCTATAAGTTACGAGTATGTTACTTTGATCATTCTATGCTGCATAGCAATACAATAAACTACTGGAACAGCGACTGCGCAATATAAAACATATCTACAAGATTAAGCAGCTAATTGTTGTAACAACGATAGATAGTACTACGTACCTCAACTTTATCTTATAAGTGACGCCTTTGGCTTAACGATAAAATGAAAATTATTGCACTCGATAATTGATTTTCTTTGGAGGTATCTTGTTTTTTATACAAGTCATTTACTGTCTCCGCGGAAATGACCAAGAGGCTCGACCGATCTGGACCTTGGAGCTCTGAAAATACAAATTATTAATGAGCGTAAGACTTAGATACTTAATTATTTTTTAAAGTAGAGTTAATAGCTTCCATACCTTCTTCTTGAAAGCGTCAATTCGATTTTTCCTTCCTTAACTTGTTTGAAAAGGGATATTGCTCCAGCATGACTTAAACCACGTGTTGGCACGTTGTTTACGGATAATATCTCATCGCCTGAAATTAATGAAAAATGTAATATTTTGTAATATTCCCAGTAACCTCTAAAAGTATAATTGTACGTGTTTATGTCTTTTGTGGGTATAAAAAAAGTTAAATATCGGAAATTTATATAGTATAATTAAAATGATCTTATACATCTAGTGTTGAATAAACCATATTCATAATCGTGTCTAAGAACCGGTTCAATTCTGTAAGGAAAAACAAACACAATATTTATGGAAAAATTAACATACCTTCATAAACATTTCCTTTATCAGCTGCTTGGCCATTCGGGAAAACTGTCTTGACAAATATACCCATTTGCCCTTTAGGCGAATCTGTTCCTCCAACTATGCTAAACCCAAGACTTTTGTGCCCCGGACCCTTCCAAAACTGTACTTTATGAATAGAATTATTAGAATAATGTTGGGGCTCTTGCTTAACAGAGCTATGCTCTTGTTGACGAGAGACGTGTGAACCATAATTTTGTGAGGATCTTTGTGAACCTACTCTGTTAAAATACCGACTGCGATTACTGCTCCTTAATTGCTCTGGAATACTTTCAAATGACCTATTTTGGTAGAGTCTTGGTACGTTCTTTATATAATGAGACGCGTTTTCTCTTATTTCATTTGTATCGTTATCATTACATACTGAGACAGGCGTCCTAGATCCATGCAGAGATATAGGTCTATAACTTGTATTAATTTTAGGCGTTGGTGAAGAGCGCATTGTAACTTCTATATTTGTTATATTTTGTAAAGAGGGGTGAACCGGTGTAAAGCAGTTCCGCTCTAATAATTTCTCATCGTCACTCTTCTGATTTGACATAAGTACTCTGTTGTTAACTTGTACACATTGAGTTTGCATTTCGTTTAAATTTTGTAGCTGCTCTGTTACACTACCATCTACGTAAAGTTTATTGTCACTTGGAAAGTGTGTTTCCATAATAAAAGAGTTATTTGGTTTTGGTTTATGTATAGTTTGCGAGATAAGATCAGGCGGAACATTCGATAAACGGTTACATTGATTTGAATTATTTTCACAACGTTGATTATTTATAATGCGTCCTAGAGTAACAGGATTTATTTCATCGTGTGCCATTACTAAGTCTACTTCGTATTTTTGAAATAAAGCTCCTACTTCAAGGGCAGCTTCAGTAGAACATGAATTAACAATATGCTGAACCTCTTTCAGAGATGATAATCCCCTTAGCACCTGGCCATTTACGCTGACTATTTCATCTCCTATTCGCAGTCTGCCATCTCTATGAGCAATGCCATCAAAGTCAAGCTTGACTACAATATATCTAACTTCGAAATTCGAGCCACATCTGTCGAAGTCCACTCGATGTTGAGCAAGATATACGCCAAGACTTTCATCTAATCTTGATTTTATCAGTCTAATTTTTCTAAAACGTTTTGTACACGGACCTCTTCCGAGTAAATCTTTTTCTAAAATGTTAATTTCAGATTCATGATCAGTAGTTATATTTTCACATAGGTTAGGAGTTGATGAATTTTCAAAAGTTGACAGTTGAGATTGTAAAAAGTTAGTTTTTCTGGGATGAAAACGATCATCTAAGGTAATTGTTTTATAAACGAAAGGCATTTTTTTACTCATGTTCTTTTTTGGTAGAGGCGGAGGCTTAGCATCGCTATAATCAATAGAAATTTGATTTGAAATATTTTTCGTGTATTTTGGAGTTTTATTTTCATTGTCTCGTTCATAGGGATTCTTTTCTATTGGGAATAATGCACACGGAGTCGAACTTCTTCTTGCAGGAATTTGCACTCTACTCACATTTATTTTATGATTTAAGCTTAATTGTCTTGTAAAATTGCTATAATTTCCGTCTCGGTTACAAAGATGGCTAAATCCTGGAGGCGAGTGGTTGCTATGTTCATCAGTTGGTCTACCATCGCTGTCATATCCAGATTCGTTAGAACTTATGTAATTACTAAGTCGGTGAGCTTGTAATATCTCTCTATGTATGCTTTGGCTTGAGGATGCTAAATCTGATTTCAAATCTTGTATAGAACCAAGGTTCGAACTGTATTCGTACACTGGAAGACTGTTTCTATTTCGTGGCATAAGCATGGGATCGTAGTCTAACGGTGGTCTATGGGAGATCATAGAGGACCTACGTGGGACGTCGTCGATTCTTCGATGTGGATAGGGCGTGCCGTCGATTTCGTTAATACTTCGAATTGAATTTCTAGAGGAATCGATATCATTTCTTAGCGCAGAATTACTATCGTATACACTTCCTTCATGGACGGATATATTATCACTGCTCCTATAACGCTCCTCTGAACGAGAATTTGTTAAGAACAATCTTTCTTTTCTAAACTTTGGTGATTTTCTATCTATTCTTTCTGAAAAGCTCTGCCTCATGGAAATTGATCTATGTTGTGCTGTGATACTGTTTTCTTCGGGTAAGACTGAAAGTTTCGACCTTAAAAAAGCGTAGGGAAAATTGGGCTTCTTGTTGGAGGAGTTGCTTTGTTGTCCATCAAGCTTGGATATGTTATCGCAGCTTATAGCTTTTGTTGCCGAGTTGACAAAATTGTCTTCATTGTGTAAATTAATTTTCTGTTTAGTTGGAGACTTTTTCTTTTCATTATTTGTATTTTGTAAATCGATGTCATCAGATGGATCATCAGCTTTTACGTATGTGGATAAATGAGAAGTTGAACAACTTCTATATAATGTTGATCCACTATTATAATTTTCAGGAGGTTTATGTGTGTTCAAAGATTGTGTCTTCGATGTGTTTAGCATTCCCGTTGAACCCATACGATGAAAAAAGGATTTGAATGGGCTTGGAGATCTATCCCTTGAACCACTTCTTATGGAATCAGTATCATTGTCCTTTTTCAATGACGCAGAATCTGAAGTACTTCGACCCATTTTCCAATTTTGTTTCTTCTTAAACTGGCTAGGTGCAGGTGACAGATCTCGCTTCGCAACATCATTTGAAGACGAGTCATCTATCTCCTTCGGCTCTTTTTTGAGCATATCTAATTTCTTCCCCATCCGCCGACCCCATGTTGCAAACACTGGAATTAAAAAAATATATAATTATGCATTATGAATAAGAAGCCTACTTAAATTTTAACTACGGAGATATATAATACTTGTTACTTCATGTTTACCTTTTTTCATCTCCCTAACATCGTCCTCCATAACCATGGCTGGGAGCGCAGTGACAAGCGTGTAATCTTGTGTGGGGTCTGATCGGTTAGTGGCGAGGTCTCTACGGGGAGACGGCGTCGGAGCCTGCGGCCCGGTCACTTCCCTGCGCTTCGGCCCACGGAAGAGGCGCATGATGACCGATCACGCAACCATCGCGTCACACCGTACGCGTTAATTCTGTAAATTGAAAATAAAGTAAGTAAATAAAGAATATTACAGAAAAACTTTAAAGAATACATCGCTTGCTTCTGAGTAGTGTTTTAGAATACCTTCAGTAAAGGTATGACTTATGTGGTAGAGTACAAGAAAAAATAACGGTCAAGTAAAGAGCAGTAAGTATTACACACATATCGCTTGGAATTTAGATGGTTATGTTTATCGCAATTATGCAAAATCGAGTTATCTAGTATTACTCAATGCGAGTACGCGCTCATGTATCACAGTATTATGTTAAGTTTTGCAAGGTGCAGTGGGAATGCTGAACTTGTTTGCACGCATTTACGTCAACATATCTATACTTATTATATTTACCAAATTATACATTCAAACAAACAGGTATTAAATTACTTAATCATTATATGGAACGTTATAATAATAATCCGTTATGTATAGTGATAATCTTTTAATAGTCGATCTTTTAAATTATCTTTTGAGAGAGTAATCTAAAACATTAGACATTGTTTTGTGGGTACAAACTATTATTATTATTATAGTACGTATACAATATACTAACTTATAATATCATACATAATACCCTATATGCTAAAAAACAAGGTAAAATCTTAAAATCGAATCCATATCACTTTAACTTTGTTGGATTTACTTAACATTTATAATTTGCAATAGTTATAAGTAATTTAGTTGCCAGGAAATGATGTAACTGTTAAGAAGTCGACGTAAAACGGTAAGATAGAGGGATTTAGATTGGATGAGTGTCATTATGAGATGTATAGCGGATATTCGATGCCTATAATTAGATGAGACAACAATTATATACTCTAAGTACATATTTATGTTAACTTATCGGAACTGTCGTGTAGTAATGATGACCGTCGGAATGGGCGGAAATCGTTCTAGTCGAGCCCACAATATTGATAACTGTAGTTTATTTATCAATTACTGAGACTTAATTATATCTACGGCCGTAGATTATTTATTCCTAGCGGCATATAAATATAAAGTATTCTTCACTAAGTACCGAACCAAACATAAATATGCAACATTTATCAGAGGCAAAATCGAAGTTGGGGAGGCCTGACGAGAAATTAGAAGAGATAAAAGATAAACTATGGGCTTGAGAGAGGGACGGCTTTTCATTCAGAAAAATGTAGATAAGAATAGTTACATACACATCAAACTATCTAGGTGCAATGTTAATTATTTATTATTATAGTAATTATTTTCAATCCTAATTAATAAGGTAATTCGGTAACCATTTTCTAGGTAATTGACAGACATTAAATTTGATTGGAAACATCAGGTTTCGTAATAACACGGTAACACGGAAGGAAATGTACCTATATTAGCGTACTTTATTGTAATGCTTACATGATTGTGAAGTTTCTATAATTAAACATAGATTAGGTTTTTATTTGTTAGTAAACAAACATGTCTCCTTTATGAATAAAAGTAGTCAATGTTTCCATTTCTACACCAATCAATACGTAACTATGGTATGGTTTTTATTATAAAAACATAACGAATTACATTAACTTATAAAGTCGTAGAATAAGCCCCTTAGAAATATTTCATATAGCTTTAAATAGCATTCGTAACAGATATAATTAAATTGATAAAATAATTTATGTCATGTCGCACACAGGATGTAGGCTATTCCGGTGTTGGCGTTTAAAAATCTTTAATGACTAATAGCTTTCCGCTTATCTTACTCATCAAATTTGAAATCTGTGTGGGTAGTGAAGTGAAGGCGCCAAGGATTCATTTAAACATCAAAGGATTAATGTGTTAAGATTTTGTATGATTTGTAAAGTAGAATGAAACAATGAACAATAAAAACCACTTTGTGAAGCTACCGTTTATCGAAAAGTTCTTTAAATTGCTCCGATTAATGTTTACGTTTTTGTGTCACTAATGCTAACCGCGTTGTCCGTCGTGTGTACTTCTGTAATTACACAAAATTATGAAGTGCATGAAGCGGTGTGGTAGCAAATTCTTCATTCCACGTAGCTCATCTAGTCAAGCTGCATTCCTCTTGTATTAGTATGTGGCTATATAAATAATCTATGGCGTAATTTTCATACAGTTATGGGGTTGAAATGAAATTGCTTTCTTTCTTATGAGTGTAAACTTTAAACCAAAGTATTTATTATACATTTGGCGACACGAAAAATACTTCTCGCTGCAAAAAATGGCAACATTATCAAATTTTCTAAGTAAGTGTAATTGGAGTCTATCCGTGTGGTTACGGTTAGCGAACATCATTTTTTAAAATTTAGATCCAATTTCTTAATAGATGATTTTTTGTCTTCAATAATACGCGGAAGACGTTCTGTGGTATCATTTTGTATAAAAGTAAGGAATTCTTACTGAATGTTAGTTTGATTGGGAATAATCTAGAACATTCCAAATTATTCTAAATTAAAATACCTAGCGGCATGAAGAAATACCGTCCTTACGATGATTGGTGTAGAAAGTTTTGTGTAATTAGGTGCATTATTTACAACGAGGTTAAAGTGTAGAGAATTTATAATAAACGCAGCAGAAGCATTCTTAGATTGTTTTATATATTTGCTATACATAAATACTAAGACTCGTTCGTAAATTTGAGATTATTTCATGATATGAGTACATGATGTAGTTGCTCTTTACATTTACACAAATTAAGACATATACATAGCGACCCAAAGCTTATATAAAACATCAATTACCTTGCATCAAGGAAATTCCAAAGGCTCAAAGTGAAAATAAACCCAACATATCAAGCATATCAGCTTAACGAGCCTTCGTGATCCTTTGTTACTTGCTCCATCATGATTTCGCGATGGAGGAGGAGCCGAGAGTATTGCAAACGCAATAAGTTGCGTAAATTGTAATTTGTTATAACGCTCTACGTTTTATTTGCATACAGAAGCTTTGTTTGTGATATTTTAATGGCAATGTGTACGCAGTTAGTGCCGCGTTTGACGGACATTGACATGGAGTCGCGAGGCAGGTGTGCGTTGCTAACTAATATACAAGTAGTAAGCACAAGTGTTCTTTGGTAATAGTTAACTCACGAACAACCACGACTCTGGTCTGCATGAAGAAATTTCTAGGAATACTCTGCGGTTTTTTGTACACAAATAACTCGTTACGCGTGGAGCATAAATTTTATCTACAAATAAATGAGTTGTCTTGCAATTTTCTTCATCGCTCGTTTTGTAAGAATTCGGTGTTGTATGTAACTTTGATTTCATAACTTGTACATTTGATTATATGAATATTACGAGCAATACCGGTTGTAGGTGATCTCTATTGTAACATTAAAGCGGTTATTCGGATATGTTGTCAAATAGTAAGCAAACAATCTCACGCGGAAGATCCATTTGTAATACGTATGTATTAGTAACGTCGAAACAAGAATACTCAATACTTCGAGTGTAAACATACGACCTAGGAGCATTATTTATAAATGCAGTGCGATGACTCACCTCATGCCAAGAATGCTCACGGAGCAGACGGACTGCGGCGTGCGCGAGCGACGCTTGACTGAAATAAGAAATAAAACCCCTTTCAATAACTAACGTTTTGCTTTCTATATGATTTCCTGTTCTCACAATATAATCAAACAAATATTCCACTACTGTGTATAGATGCAACGAAGTTTATTTGAACGTTAAGGGGATTATTATGACTAGAATATTCGTTATACTACCGATTAATAAATTGTATTTTATCTGTTTTAATCTATACAATTCAAAGGAGAGCCGTTATTATTAAAGTTTCAAAGTAATAAATCCTCAAGTAATAGGTCTATTACACGCTTAATCAGCCAGTAGTCGGAAACTATTTATTAATACTAATGTATCGACATTTTTATAATGCAAGCGGCATGGAGGGATCGGAAACATAAAGATTCCATCACGTAGAATATTTATCGCCAGTAAAGGACAATAGGGCGGCATCGAAAGAGTGGTTAATAGCAACCTGTAACTACGATGTTAACCGCGACCACTCATCATGACATGCAAATAACTACTTCTAAATCTTTGGTTCCAAATAATGAGGTCTACCGGCCCGTAGGAGTACATACATAATAATAATATAATCTTTACTCGGTACCTACTATTGAAATAGTTTGTTAATGGATTTTTAGTTTCGAGATTTTTAGGAATCTAATTCCGATAGATGTAATTTAGTTTCTATTTATCAATTTATTTTTTACGATAAATAAGGAATAGAAGTGTTAAAGTTACTAGTCGGAATTTCGATGAATTATACAAATAAAGATAAAAATAATTATATTATGAGAGCTAGATTTTAATATTAATTAATTTCGCCTTATCACTTATGTATACAAAAAATAATAGCTTAAAATATTACGAAATAATTTTCTCAACCCAAGTTTTAGATAGTAACTAGTCTGGCCATATATACTGTTACATAAAAACTTTTCTTTTTCAACTTATTAATAATTTTGAATTTGGAACACGTATATTACTATACAAATTTCTTTCAATATCACATATTTTTTTTGTGTTCATCCTCCGATTACAATATGGCACGGGATGTTAAAGAAAATAGGATTGCAGTAATCGCCTTACACATCACACACACAAGTGGGTATGGCGCCATCGGTCATATTTCAGACACTTAAAAAGCTTGGTATCAGCCCTATGTTCGTATATCGTACAATCAACACATACAACAACACAGTCTGTTGAATACCAGAAAGACGAACTACCCAAGTCTGGCTTGAAACCAACAATCCAGGACCATCTAGTCTAGACCTCAACCCTTTAGTCCTCAATTCAGTTTTAGAAGACATGCTGGTTAGAGCAGGTCTAACCGACACGGCGACATTGAGTCTCTTAAAAATCTTTAGAGAAAGCACTGGCGTGATTTCCATTGGAAACTGGATTTATAAGTAGACATATTTTCGTGCTCCACAGCTTCATTCAGGTTCCAATTGTTTTCAAAAGTTAAAACATAACGATTATTTTTAATTTTTATTTAATCGAACCTTTTTTTTATGTATTAGTTTGTGTTCGTGTCACACGACGTTCTTTAAGAACGCATTTATTTTTCTGTATGTGTGTAACTGTGATGTGTTTGTTGTTTCTTATAATAAATAAATCCATAGATTCGTGACCAAACAGATTAAAGGCATCATAAAAGCCAAAGGTGCTAATTTCTTATAGAATATTTCTTTAATTTTTTGCAGACACTAATAAATATGTGAGACTAAATTTTAATAATATTAGATTACTAAATTAAAAAAGCATTTTCATTTGTTAAAGAACTTATGGCTGGATTAAGTATAACGTCTACACATACTTGCCGCCAATTTCTACGTGTATATGATGTTTTCTTCTACCAATATTTTAAAAAGTTCAAAAGAATATGCCTATATATAAAGTTTAAATTAATGTTCACATTGATATGTGGCCTGACAACTTTTAACAATCGCAAATAAAATATATGACTTAAAAGTACTTACATAAAAACTTATTTAATTACCATCCATTTCAATTCAAAATCAAAATTGTAAATAGGTTAATGACATTTCCGAGTAGGTATCTACTGCTACTTGCATTGGCTAAATATCTAAGAGTACAATTTGGATACTAGAACATGTTAATTTAAGGATGTTAGACTTAAGTTTTTATTTGACAATTTTGTTCCTTAAAGCATAAAAAACAACAACAGATATGAACAAAAGACAACAGGAAGATTAAAAAGTGAGGTGTCAACGAAATTTTCTTCCGGATTCTGGATTCAAAAGTTGAAAATAGAAGTCAGTCAGAACCGGACAATACAAAGCAACACTAATGCAGACGCTGATATTTTGTTATGAATTTTAAACAATACTTTGATTATTTTAAAATATATTCACAGTTGGTATTGACATGTACTTAAGATTATTTCATATCCGTGTTAATAATAACATGTACATGTACACATAAAATATGATTTCTAAAACGAGGTAATAATTATTACATTAGATGATGATTATATCGCGGTGAATTGCTATGAAAAAATATATTTTGCCTTCAATTACGATACAATGAAAGCTTATCACAAGCACTATACTGGTAATTTGTCGGTTGTACTGTTAAGAGAACAATTTATAAGCATGTAGGCGGGCAGTAAGCGCACGCGCCTCGTAGGCGGACACAGCCATTGACGAGAAATGCCCTTGTCTGTGCTGCCACCTACACTCATTTCTGACTTTTACGACTACAATCGCACCTCAAGTAACTACATTTTTAACACTTTTACAACGGCATCACTCTAAAGCGACAATAATAAAAAACAAAGCTAACATTGGGAAACTTTTATGAAACAAACGTTGTTAGGCAATAAAAAATTTACACATTGTAGTGAATACAAGTATCTTTTTAAAACATCTAGACTTCAGTCTGCACAAATAGCATATGCTTTAGGTATAAGCGTAATTAATTTTATCGTGAATTGTTATGAAAAGGCATTCAAAGCCGTGTATGCGCGCGTATTGCCTACATTCCTATGCCAGCAGAGTTTCGGCCCCTGTAATCTTTATATTTTATAGAACTGACTTACTTCTATTATTATCTGAGGCTTACCAGCTTCAGTCAACGCAATCAAGTTAAGTAAATCAAATGCGTCAAGATAGACATTAATTGCAGGTACGCAATAAAACTCTTCGACTGTGGCGGTGTTATCTCAAAATGTTTCCTGTCTCAAAATAAGATCCATCCGATCAGAGTAAGATCTCTGATCATACTTTAGAACGATTCAAACAATTACATTTTTTAATTCATGGTTCATCCCGTGGAATTAATTAATTCAAGTAGTTGTATCGTTTTACTAAATTTATTGCCAGTTAAGCATGATCGTTATTACCTTTATTTATAGCAATTGTTCACAGTGAAATGAAAACGCAATTTACTTTTACAAGAAGTAGATCGGATCACGATAGATGAGACTCATCCGGAACTTGCGGTTATGATTTCTTTCACGTGTTACGAAGAACACAACAATTAAATTAATTGGTTTTACTAGTACGTTATGGTTTTCGGACACGAAATGAAGTCAACTTTCGTACAAATGAGATCTTACGCTTAGGAGATGCAATTTAAGTTATTTTATCGTCCCAGGACTCATAAAACATCTTGAAAATATATTTAAAGTCAACGCATCTGCATAAATTAAACGATAACGACATATTTTATTAAAATTTTGATGATAATAAACGAAATATAAAATAAACTTAATCTATCTGCTATAAATTTAAGAACGTAATAAAATTTTTATAAAAATTATATAAGGTGAATTAAAATTAGCATTCAAATCAAGCCTTTCATACAATACTGATTAGGGTTAATTGATCTTAGCGCGTGGTCAAATATTATCGTCTTGTACTTCAGTTACCTAAAAATGTTGCGTGATGACTCGTTATAATAACAAGTATTCAGTGAAAGCTGTTACTTAATCTACGTAATGGGTTCAGAAAAAGCGATCTGTGTTCGAAATCAGACGATTAACGCCGATGTTTCATTAGTAAAAATTAAAAATTCCAATTAATACTTATGTATCTCGACTCTTTCAAACCTGTTCGCTTCCGGAGTTACGCTAAACCAGTTTGCAACTAAACAATCTGTTTTTACAATGTTTTTTTTTAAATTTTTAACATCGTTCGCGTCACAGCTTTTTGTTTACTTTATTCACTGATAGCTATATTTTTTATCGATATTTTCTATGGTAATAAGTTTCGGATTTGTCTGCTTATAATCTTATTTGTAAATGCCCCAAAGTAGCAATGAGTTGAATAATATTTAGTCACATAACATTTATTTTTAAAATGCCATAAGAGTTGCTTAAATATCTATCAATATCTATTTTAGTTTTTAAGTACCAGCATACCAATCCCCTGAAAAGTAAGGATCTTAATTTTTCTACTAACCGTGAATCGCCTAATCCGTAACAATGTGGTATATCAAAACGAGCTCAAAACCTCGGTTTGATAAAACCTAAAACTTCCTAATTTTATTCGATTAAGATCCTAGACATTAAGTAGTTTTTATTTAACAAATAACAACATTTGACTACTTTTTCCGATAAATTATATACATATAATTTATCGGAAAATAATTCTCTTAAGAATTCTCAAGCATATTCGTGATCCCATGAGAGCATTAAATAAATTTTAAGCGCTTTAAAAAGAGGTAATTTACGGCTTCGCTTCTCAATATAAATTGAGTAAATACATTAATATAACATTGAAATGCAAATTGCTTTTTGATTTTCATATGGTTAGCCATGAATATTTAAATATTATTAATAAGTAATTGAATTAAGAAAATGCAAATTTTAACATCATATATGTGTGAAAGCATTGGTTTATAAAATATTTCAATATCCATAAATTATATAACTACATCAAAAGTATAAAGGAAATAATGTTTCTTTAGTAAAATGTATACATCATGGGGAGTGCTCTAATGAATTTTTTGGACTTATATCTACAGCAGTATTCCATCATCGGACGTGGAGGCAGATTGCGAATTTCCATCCATATCACTTCGACGCCTGACGTTCCACTACAGACCGGCTCGGAAATACTTCCTTTTCGATCCACTTGGAAGCCTTCAAAAGAACTTCTCTAAGTGACCGGAATCGTTTGCCCGCTGTCTCATAAAAAAATACAAGTACATAGTTTCAGCATGATTTTTATATTTTTATGATTCAGTAAGTAGTGGTTAGTTCAAATACCAATTTTGTGATAAAATTGCAAGAATTATATATATATATATATATGTAATGATTTGAAGTATACCTATATCTAAGTTTACCTAATAAAAAATAGAAGTCCTTAGAAAAAATCCTTTATGCATACATTAGTACAGTGCCAATTAAGTTTATACTACAGATGTATCCTAGAACTGTTTTTAATGTATACGGGTATGAATATAATTATTTCTACTTACAAAATGTATTATTATTTACACTGCACACCGTACAACTGAACATTTTCAATAGACATCACAGGATACTTAGAAAAGGGTATGAACATAATGTTGGGGAATGCAAAGGGCGGTATTCGCTAAGAGCATCTCTTCCAGACAAATGTGAAAGGTATTGTTTATGTATATATTTTAAAAAAAATCACAAAAACGTTTATGCAACTAGCAAAAAAGGTATCATGTTAATAAAAAACGTTCACTCGTAATTTCGGTAGACGTTTTGTTCAAATACTTTATAAGAAATATTTTTTTATTGTTGCTACATACTATCTAGTTATTAATAAAGCCTTTTGATATTTAAGGTAGGAACCTTTTTTTTAAAACTAATTCGTCGGTCTGGCGCCTATACACAAAAGGATTTGGGAACCGTTTGGTGTTTCACAGTTCTGAGTACCTGAGTCTAACATACTAAGTAGGGTTTTGTTTGTTCACAAACATAATACCAAATAGCTTAAAAGTAACACATACAATTACTTATTGACTGTAGAAATGTACATATAATGAGATTCTATGAGATAGTCGTCTATAAAAAATTTGGCGCAGTAAAATTTACAGCCACTTTGCTAATTAATATCGTACTCCTACTTCTGAATGTTGATGAATCAAACAGTCTTTGACGGTCGGCTGGCATTCAGGTCGCATATGCGCCGCTGACTATGTCGGCCGCACTCAATGAGCTCTGTCTTGTAAAAAACTTACAGATATATCAACAACAGTCACGCGACTCATCTAAATTGTGTAATGCATTAAAATCATCTGTGGTTATTGACACCGCCATTAATTACAATCTAAAATGATAATACTTTCTGTTTTTAGATAAACGATAAATAAACATGTTGCGACTAATATAGCACAAATGTGGTGTTTTCTAAAAGTGGAGATTCAAGATCGTAGCGATAAAAGGTTTTTACTATAAAATCAAGTAGTTTTATAACGGTTGGAATCATTAAGTTTATGTAGACTTCAATAAAAACTATATAAAGTACAGGTCGAGTCGCCACGATCACGGTCAATTCACTTTGAATCTTACGACTGATAGTTATTTGAAAATTGTTTGAATGTTGGTCGGTGATGGCATTGATAGAGCAAGATAATATCGCAGGTGCAAGAAATGTAATTTCAATTAGTTATAGGTACTTACATTACAACTCATATTTTGTATTTTAGTATATAAAATGTATCCCTATAAATTACTACAGTTAAACCTTTGTGATTTTATTTCTTATTTTTAAATATATTTCGTCGTATCAGTCGCTTTCACGGATTTGGTTTTTTAATTCTTGTAATATTAGTCTTTGGATAAAAATAAATGTTTTAACGCTTCGTTCGGGATGTCCGTAAGCGGATGTATCTTTTAAGATGTCTCTGGTAGTCGTATTAAAGAAAGCAATACAATTAAAATTGTACAACAAAATTAAGTCATTCACGTCAAACTGCCCTTCAATTATAAACTGCTGTTACTCGAGCTAAACCAGGAACTTATAATATCATGGTCTTTTTATGAACGCTTTTAATTACGGTCCAAATTTACGTGTCCGAATACAGGCTCGCTTTTAGTTCTTCGTACACGGGTGTTGTACATTTGACTATACAAGGATAGATTTATAAATAAATAAATATTAAAATGACGGTATTGTTTAAATAAAATTAAATAATGAATAACTTACTATTTATAACTTTCTATCCAATACATATACTGTATCTATTTGGCGTTTAAGCTAAGAAGTTCGCAATCGTGATTTCTAAAATCTAATGCTTTCAAATTACGATTACGATTCGGATTTCTTCTAAAAGGACCATGAGGACATTTCGCTGTATTACTATCAATAAATTAATATTATTTTGAATTAATTAATACTTACTCTGTCTTCTTATCAATTCAAAACAAAACAAGCCGGCGTTCACGAATCGACACAATCACTATAAACAGGACATTGAAGTCATGACGTCACTTGCACGTTATCACAAAGACGTGCAGATCGATCTCAATGCGGGAATATTTTGATAAGGGCGGGTACGGACGCAATGCTGACGATCGAAAACGGCTGCAATTCAATGAGCGTAGACTTCGAGGCGCGCGGCGCGACTGACGAGCGTTCAGCGTACGCGGCTCGACCCAATGAGAATTGCTATTTGCTCATTGTATAGAACAGTGCTGCAATCAAGCGATCTTAATGCTGAAGGAGCTAAATGTATAGTCGAAAAAGTTATACCCGGGGGACAGGAACTACAAAATTAAATAAGGTTCTAGGTAAATAAAAATGTATTAATAATACAATGAACTTTTGAGATTAAATTCTGAGATTTGAGAAGCGTTAGCCAGAGGGTATTTAAAGAATCACTGTTCAAAATCAGTTTTTTACATGTTAATTTTATATTTTATGAAAATCTATTGAAATTTTCATTTGTCGCGTCGTCACCACATGGGCAGTAGTGATTACCAGCTTTTACTAAATTATCAGTTAATTCTTAAATATTAATTATTATGATTTGATTGTTTACTTATAATGTGTAATAATCCTTTGGTTCTTTTTCGATCCAAATAGATTTAACCAATGTAAGCGCTGTATATGCTAGATTCGTAAGTGTTATTCATCGCTGAGGGGCTTAATTTAAGCGCTACATTGTTTAGTTAGAGAAATAAAATTTGGCTCACCGGCCTCCACAGCCTAACTGTGCTGTACGCTGTGTCTACGGGATAACATGAAATTTGCTTGGATTATAACAAAAGACAGCAGCAGTGCACGTTCATGAAAGAATTGTATCCGAATGTACGATCAAAACTCAAGCATAATATTCAATTTTTATATCTAGTTTCATAATTTATTTATTAAATGTACAATTAATTATCATCATAAATATAGTGTTGCTGTTAAACTTATCATTTGTTTTAATAGGGGGGATGTGTCTTGCGATCAAACAAAATATATTTTCGAAGTAATCTGCCTGGTTTCTAATAATAATTAGAATCTTACTATTACTCATCTGTTATGGGAGATATCGATATAAAAGTTTCTAATAGCGTAATCGTAATGTAAATATAATCAGAGATAAATTAAACTGACGTAAGAAGCTGGGGATTAAAACATTAGAAAGTTGCATCCATAAAATTGGTTAATTGAATATTAAATGGTGTGAATAAAAATTATATGACTATAACTAATAATCAAGATATTACTGTTCGTAGGAATAACAGAGGTAGAAGAATATTTAAAGCATCATTCACTGAAATACTATACATACATGGAGTAATTCTCCATTTCTGCTTACTATATTTTAGTTAATTTTTTTATTGTTAAATTTGCCGAGTAAAGGCTCTTCTAACCGGCTCCTGTATTTTGACCTCTTTTTTGCCAGATAAGTGAGACCATATTAGTAAGTATTAATTAATTTAATTATTAAACCAAATTAAACCAAAAGAAAGTATGTCGATTTTAGACAAAAATATTAATTTGAACCTTTTCGTCTAGAGGACATCGGTATACACAAGAACTATATAGAAAAACGACTGGTGCCCGGTGATGTGTATTATAATTTTTTGTAGTACCTAGCACAACCATAGGCTAAGTTAATAATACGCTAATAATTATACCACTATCATCGTTTTATTTCATTATTATTTTGATATCAAAATATACATGTAATATTACAACTGGTTTATTGCAGCTAATGCTATTGCTAAACAAAATTTAAATAGTTTCATAACGACCGCGACGTCTTTTTGTGAGGGTCATAAATATGAGGCGTATTTAAGTTAAATAATATAAATTTACGCGCTGCTACTACGGTTTTACAGATTCGTTCATTCATGGTAAATTAACGAATTTTTATCTAATAATCTAAATTTTATTAAACCGAGTTCAGGAAGAATATGGTAGTTAAAGACATTTTTAGCTTTTGATTGAATCTGTGGTGAACGTATTTAAATCTTTATTAAGTACGGTTGAGTTACACTGTATGGTAGATCAAGCATAAAGTAAATTAATTAAAGCTTAAATAATAACTTGGTCATGCATTATTAGTTTGATATTAGCTAAGATTTGCAGCTATTTCTAGAGACGTGAGCAAATGTATTAACAAAGTACATTTCTATCAGTGGATAGATAAACCCCGGATAGATTGTGCCTTTTTCATGCCATCAACACGTTTCTCGTCACACACGTGTTATCGCGTATGGGCTGCTCTAAATTGCGGATACTTTCTTAAGATCTCTATAAATTCAGATTTAAGTCATATATATTGTTAATAATATTCCAATGCCTTTATGGCTTCAGATTTCTGTATCAGTACATCGATTGTTATAGTTTATTTCCATTACCTCATCTCTTAATATATCTGAACACACATAGATATAGGGGCGAGACCTAAGACAAACTATGATTTGATTGATTGACTGTATGTCAAATTAGCGGTCGATCTTGAAATATTAAGTACTTCAAAATAAGATGTTTAACTTGCAATATATTGATAATCCTCGCACCGTTATAAAATATAATATTACCTATGCGATGCTCTACTTTGTAATGATATTTATGATATTGTAAACGATGATATCGTAGTAGCAGTTGCGCATACAGTTCCAGTAACCCACAATGTTTCCATAATGTTTGTACATATAGCTAACCAATTATTTATACGTAGACTGTCTATGTTACATTATCCAAATAATAAAAATATGTAGTAATAAAAATACTTTTTAAATTTATGCTTGTTAATCGGATTCTTCCGATTACATTCAAATTAAATAAATATTGAGCGTTAAAAACGAAATTAAAATATTTACTTAAAAACTAAATGCATAGTAAAGTTTTATTTATTAGCACGTATAATATATAATTATACGTAGGTACTTCTATCTAGAAGGGACAACTCCGTTGTTGTTGAGTTGAAACAAATCCTTACCATAAAAGTCTTAATTGTCTAAGCATAAACCCTTTTATGTACCTCGGCATTTACTTATACAGTAGTGTATTATTCCTTTCTAACACACAACATAAAAACGACGATGTAAAAATGTTTCAAATGATTGCCGTATATGCTTAAAATAAGCAAGGAATAATCACAGTGATTACTAGTATAACAACTTTAGTTAATGTAGTAAACATTTACCATAAGGAATGTCTCGGATGAACTCGAAAAGTATTGATTCACTAAATTTCTGAATTGTTTATTATATTATAATATGTGATAACATTTTTGTTTTATTTTAGATTAAAAGCGTTTAATTGTATATTTTTTATAGTTAAATAATCCTTCTATTCTGAGACACCAGTTTATTGTTAAGGAATCTACATGTTTACGTCGATAAACGTAAAAGCGTGTATACATTGACAATGATACTAGATGTAACCAAGGTTATGAACGCACATAATCAAACCTAATGGATAATCTAATTTGCTTAGGCTAGCAGTTCATGATACCCAAGTTCTAGGTCATCTAGGTACTTATTACACTTTTTGCGCTAATCATGAAAATAGATACATCTTTACGTAATGGCAAAACAATAATTTGATTACGTATGTAAGATTTCCTTGTCTACATTAGTAAATTTAATTAATGTTTTAATGACCAAACCAGAATTAATATGAAAATTAAACACGCAAGCTGTGAAGTAACCAATTTTAAATTTTTAATGTTGTTAAAACGAGTAAAAATAAGTTGTTACTTGTTTTAGATTATAAATCGAAATGTGTATCTTTTTATCTCGCCCCATATCAATAGAAGAAACTCGAATATTTGAATTTTATATTACTAACATCACAAAAAATACACCGTGCGAACTTAACGAATGAAATAATGGAATTCAAGTAGCATAATGATAATTTAGTTTGTACTTGGCGTCGCGAATGTCATCGGGATTCCACGAGTGGTCTGTCAAAAAACTAGAGTTTACATACAGGTATGATTACAATTAATAACCGGCTGAAAAATGTCGCTCCACATCCTACAAATAAAACAAACATACACCTGCCTCGTATTACAGTACGAGCAATAATATGTGTGAGAAAAAATTAAAGTATTGTGAACATCTTCGATGTTGGTCCAGCCTTATCATTTTAGCTTTATAAGATGAAGTTACGAGTAAAGCTAATATCGTTTACTAAAGTTAATAATCTTATTTAACGTCTATGTATTATAATTCGAAGATAGGGTGTTAAGTGAAAATAAAATGATCTATCTACTATAAATAACATTTAGATCAGAACCAGGATTATGATCCATTTTAAGTTCTTACCTTTATTCATTAGTTATAAAATATAAAACGCTATTGCAAGGCAGAATGAGTTTTTGTCCTTTATTTTGAATAGGATGACAGATTAAATGATGTCCTGTGACGTTGACTAATGGTAAGATGCACGCAATGCGACAACATTTGACGAGATCACATAAAAGATAGTATAGTCTATAAAGTGTAAGGTTTTTTAAAAGACAACATCATTCAACGATGCATGCGTAAATGCTTATAATAATGATTTATAATAACAAGCAGAGATACAATTAATTACTATGAGTCAGTGACCTTATACTTTTAAATCTATGTAGGTATCGAAGGCAATTTGTAGGCGGACGGTAGGCAGTGATTATAATTTTATCTATCAGAGAAACTAAAGTACCTCATTAAGGATGTTGCTGTAAACGTATTATCTGATAGGACCTTGATTTTATATTTATTTCTTAATCATTTATATTTGATCAATTCCGTTACTACCCCATCTAGCGCTAAACCTATCTGGTCTATCTATTAACATTCTTGATAATTCTATTACCACATGTGGTCTGTACAAATACAATGCGTCAGAAGTGTAACCATCAAGACTGAATTTATTAATATTTCTAACGCAGGAGATTGTTTATAGTTGACGTTTTTGTGACAACAATGGATAATGACTTCCTTCAGTTGCAAATAACAATTGGCGAAGCAGACGAGAAGACGGCGTGTCATTGGTGTGCTTGTCGCGTTCCGGTTATGGCGCTCACGTAACACGACCCAAAATGGTGAAGACAGGAAGGGCCACTGACTCAACGACCTCATACGTCGCCACCATAGCTGCAACCTTTAATAAATTCTAGAATGACGCAATGTATCTATGGTTCGATACATACAAATCCATATTCGCCACAGACTAAATAGGCGCACTTATTAAATAATGTCAATTTTGTTAGTCAAAAATTAATTCCTTCGTTTTAAAGTATAAATGAGGAGAAATCGGAACTAAGAACTATAAATATTTCTTTGATCACGCAATCAAGACGTTTAATGACAATAGAAAAGTATTGTTTTTAAAAATTGTATAGTACACAATAAGAAAAAAATTTAAATCGTTCACGTGGCGTAGTTGACAAAAACCTCATAACAGATGACCGCATCCATTGTTGGAACGAAAAAAGTCACACGAACATAATTGCTGCGGGAAACACCGGTAGATACCACAAAAACAGTTTTATAGCTGAAGTCATTTAAAGATGCTTTAAATAGACATTTGAGTAATAAAAGTCAACAATAAAAGATCCACAATTTGCCCATCACGTATTCTCTACAATATAGGCACAAGCGGTGTCCGATGATACTGTAGTAGTTGTGCCCCCTTCCCCCTTTTTACCATAGACTTTCTACTGCGATGATTCTCTCCAATTAACGGAATGATTGGCAGGTGGAGATCATCTTTGTTCGCACGCGACACACTTTACTCTCGTTACAGGTCGTCCGGATTTCACAAAGTCACTACTTATGATACATTGCATTCAAATAAATTACAGATTTTGACTTTTAACGGTTGTCATTGTTTTAGAAATACAAAATTAAGTCGATAATTACGGAACTATGATATCTAATATATAAAATTCTCGTGTCACGGGGTTCGAATTTGAACTCATCCGAAACGACTTCACCGATTCTCATGAAACTTTGTGAGCGTATTGAGTAGGTCTGAGAATCGGCCAACATTTATTTTTCATTCCCCTAAATGTTAAGGGTAGTCCACCCCTAAATTTTTATTTTTATTTTTTAGACAAAACTTTTAGTTTCTATTTTTTTATGATACATACAAAAGTACATACAATCCTAAATTTTCACCCTTCTACGATCAACCCTTATTTTTTATTTATTAATTGAAAATTGAAATCACATGTATGGCAAAACAACGTTTGCCGGATCAACTAGGTATAAATTAATCACCATAATGGCTACATGAAGAGTCATATGGAGCCCTATGTGCGACATTAAAAAAATTCTAAATTTAAAAAGGAATGTTATTATATAATTATTACTCACACTAAGAGCAACCAAAGTATAAAGTAATAACTTGAATTTTTGAACAAAATTTTTCAGAATAACTTTCCTCTTATTTTAAATTCTAACGCTATTTTATTGTAATGAAATAATTTTTAGAAATGCGACACACGTTCCGTGTTTATCTTTGAGGGGTTCGGGAAAATTGTAGGAGGTTTTATGCGGGTTCTATGTTATGTTTTGGCCAAACCGAAGATTATATTGGAACCACTTTGTGAATTGGTTATGAGAAAACGTTTATCTTTTGTCGTATATTTTTCTTATGCTTCCTTGATAGATATGGGATAGTGTTTTACAATTAAACAAAAAATAGTCTTTAGAATAATTTATGTATAACTGATATCATTTTTTTTTCAATCAATACGATCATTCAAAAAAGAGTTTGCATAAAGGTCTGCAAATTATGAGCATAGGCGGGTGACCATGACATGTTGTATCAGACAGTTTAATTTATCATAAATATAATTTCTATGAATTACATGGTTCTTATATCACCCACTACCTTATAGTACTCAAAGTCATACGATGTATCCTCTAGATTAGTAATTAAATTCGTTTTGCTATTTATGTTATAACTAAAGCATAGGGTAAGAGTAACTGTAATCTCATAGCTATAATTCCTCTTAATCATATTAATTGCGGCTCTTAAATCCAGATTATGCGTAGTTGTGGTTTCCGAGAATCTATATTTATAGAATTTAGAATTTATCAACCAAATTCTGATAGAATAATTAACGAAAAAAGATTTATATTTTTACTGGTTTTTATGCAAGGGCAGCTTTTATACTCACAAAATTTACTAGTGTTAAAGCAACATGTAATTTTTTTTCTTTTTGTAAATACTGAAATGTAGCATTAATTTTACTTGTTCTGTGTAAAACCAACGGCAATTATATAACAGATTCAATCAGAATTTTACCAATATCATAGCGGCTTAAACGTAACCTTTCAGTCGTGGCTTAATCACTGAAACGATTTCTATTTCGACTTTAAGCTATGAAATTACAGATTACGAAAAATATATAATACATATTATTCATAATTTTTCAAAGTGTCTCGTAAATAATCGACAGTATGATTACGCTTTCTTATATAAAATCTTTTTGTATCGTTGGGCATCTAAGTGAATAAATATTTTTTACGAATAACACTACACTACTAAACCTTTGGAGTGTAAAGTATGTCAATAAAAATTTAACTTTAGAATATATTATCTAAAGGAACTTAACAATTCTTGGGTAATGGGTTCAACGAATTTGACACTGATAAATAAATTTAGTATTTTGTAAGTACATAATTATGTAGGCACATATTGTTCAATTCTAAACGAAGAATACTTTTGCTGTGTGTTAAGCCAAGCACATATATTATTATAACGACCGACAAGTGAAGTGTATGATAGTATATTGTGCAGTGTTTGTTGTAGTAATTGGCTACAATATAAATCATTAATTAGCGGGCCCGGCGCGGTCGGTCAAGCGGTATGCGGATATCTTGCAACTGCGCACAATGCGTCCTTCGAGGTCGTTACAGTACCTCGGGCCTTGCGCCGGCACAGGCGGTCGCTTACTACTTATATTCCCAACTTTTTTTAAAAAGTTCTAATTATTAATTGAAAAATATGCATTAGTCTTTCTAGTAATAGTTTTCTCTCTTTATTGTTGGAATTTAATTTTGACCTAAAATCTTATTATTCGTTATTTTTATTTTAGAAATGTTTTACTGTAGAGCAGCTAAACTTAAAGCAATTTATTTATATTTCAAGTTAAAGTCTAATATATTATAACTTATCAACGAAGACTATAATATACCAATTAAATATCTCTAAATTAACGTCGTCCTCAAATCAAGGGCGCACGAGAAAAATTGCCTCTACCATAAGATATTATTTACCGAAACGATAAATTGACGGTATTATGAGAATTACTGTTAAGTTTCTTCGTCATCTGCGTTTGCATAAAAGCGACAAACTTTTAAACTCGTGTTCATGCTCATTCATACTGACATATGCGTGTTTAAAACGTCGTATAACAGGTTTTTGTCAAATATTATTGTCTAGGTAACTAATGATTGTTTTGTTAGTAATTTTCATAAGCCAACATGCAGTGTAGGCTTTTAAGTAAGACAAATAGAACGTACGTTTTTAGCTCTTTCATTCCGTTAATATCATAGTGTTTATACAATTTAGTACCACGAGTCTCGTGTTTCTAAGCCGAGCTTACTGAGAATTCTGAACCAGCAACTTCAACTATAAAGTACCCTGTAATTACAACAATTAAGCAATTATTTCAAGTTATAAGTTATTTATAATATAAGTATTTAAATATAATGTACTTCAGTGATATTTTTTGCTAATTCTTATAGGGGTAACTGGAAAGAAATCGTAGGGTTGTTGTGGAGTATTTTTTTTGAAAACATAAGAAACAATTACGCTTAATAAAGTGACATAAGGTAGGCAAGCTTATTTTTCTTAATTCTTGTTAAAAATCTGATTCATTTAAAAATTTAAAAACAAAAGATATCATCTATAACTAAACTGGATCTGTGAAATTTGTTAAGAGAACAATCAAAATCCGAAATTAAGAGAAAATATATTCGAACGTTAATTTGAACTGGGTGTAAACATATTTTTGAATGGTGCGTCATGTCTATCCCAATAATTTATCAGCCCTGAACATTAAAGCCCTTTCTGGGTAGTTGTGTAATAATGGCATGGTTTGATATTAATGATGTGGATTAGCAAGACTTTGATTGCCGCGAAGTGGTAGATTACGTTTATTACCTACGATGATGGAGCTGCAATCTTCACGAAAATTGTCCCAACTTCCGCTATGGACTTTCTTTGGCACCTATTATGTTACTTGTTACTCAATCTTACTATAATATAACAATTGATTCTTGTGTGAAAACTAGTAAACTATACAATTATATAACAATTTGTGCGTCCGTTGCTGGTGAACTGAAAAATTAACACTAAAATTATTGTGCTGCTTAATCAACGAATTTTATTTGAAAATTAATGAAAGTGGAAAAACATTTTCATATTTCCAAGAAAATATCTCTGTCTTATAGCTTGACTTAAATAAAATGGAGACAAGTAGGAATAATTATCATACAAATCCTTTTCAGTCTTGAATAGGGAACAAATTTATCTTTTGTTAGCTTCGCTCTCGAAAACTGCGCATTTGCATTAAGCATAAAGCGGTAAATAACTTTACTCATCATTTAACATTCAGAAGCATGCATTAATGTTCCATATTCATTCTTCTTTGCCCTTTGCTTTCTCTTTGAAATTTAGGTCGTATGAAATTATGTCAATATACAGGCAACATTTTGTAGGATACCAAAAAAGTGGAGTTGGAAAATATATTTAATAGGAATCATTGTATTTCGTTTTTATACATATAGAGTATGATGATTTATAAAATTATTCCTTTTGAGAAAATACATAATTGAAGGCATTTATTGGTTATATTAGAATCCTAACAATTTAATAATATAAACTTCCTAATATGTAACAATAATAATTGAAGTTTACTTTAATGGTAACCTACTTGTTAATCATTCCTTTATAACATTTCAAAACTGCACATGAGCAGTGAAGCATAGACAAGTTTTCTAAATGGAGGCATTGGAATTTTAAAGTTCTATGCCAAAGACAAAAACGCGTTAGAGGATCTAAGGTGTAATTAAAGCAAAGAACCGGCCTGTCCGGAGATTCATCGTAAATGAGGTCCTTGGACGTGAGCTATTTGTTATTTATCAGTGTTAAGTTCGTACCGTATATGATATTTTGATTTTTAGGTCGTTATGTGTTATGTTATTAAAGTTATGCTTTGCAAAATACAAGTACAGGCTTGGTAAGGGTTGCATTTTCCCAGCCTGCATCCTATACATTTTTGTCGGTTATCTTTATTAATCATATTCACAAAAATTGCACCCGGTTTATCCTTGTTGGTATTCGTTGAGTTGCCTGTACTGCTGGCAAAAATTTTGAGCAATTTCTAAAGATGTTAATTTCTTGTTCCAACATCGTAATTCCAGTTTTATTCCCTTGATTCCATCGTAATTCTTACATATAGTTTTGTTTGACAGATATTTTATTCGCGATTCTTTATAATTAATTCTGTTCTTTTTAGTGTTTGCTGAAATCTGACATTTGGAATCTGTTCATTTACAAAGTCTACTACTACAAGTCACTCAGTCAATTTGATGGTAGACCGAAGAGAAACACATCGATTCGATCCCTTCAGTGGTGTTACGGAGGGCGTTGAGCTGTTTCGTCGACTGCCAACAAGAATGCGCCAACATGAAGGACTAGTGAACCACTTTATTACAAAGGCTCTGCAATTCACACATTTTGTATGGGTAGTATTAAAATTAAAGGAATTGTCACTTCAAGTTACATTATTTATTTCTAATTACAAGATAATAAAAACAAGATTTATAGCTAAATAATCTTATATTATACCAGTAAAGCAGTTCTATAAAACTTATAAGATGCCATAGATAAAATTAATATATTTCAATAAAATTTACGGTGGAATGTGATGGCAATACAAGGGTCTCGGCTTAATCCTAGATGCATTCCCGATTCGTTCCCTGTTGTTTTTGCGGTTAGATCCACTAATGGGTACTGGTTTGATGGCGGACTTCAGTCCTGTCCTATCCTAGACTGTCGCTGCTCTAAGGCTTTCTTTGTCATTACAAAATGAAACCAATTATAGGCTCTATAGTAAGAAGTGTTTATTAATAAGAACAATACTGACATATCTTGTCTACGGTGATGAATATTGTAACATAACAGGCAACAAATAGTAAGTGGTATAATACATTTATATACTAACAGAATATTTATTTCGCCGCCGGTACTGCCGTCCATGAACACACATGTTGCCAGAAAAGTCGCGATTGCGTTGCCGGCTTTTAAATTTGGGTCGTTTGCAAATGAGTTTTCTATTTGTCAGTAATGGCTGCTAATGCTCTAATGATTAGAATGATATAGAAACTATGTAAAGTGAGTAGTATTTTTATATTCATAAATGTTTTGCTTGTTAGTTTTAGTTTTTCAGTGAAATGAATTTTAAAATGTAACTGTAAAATTGAAATAATGTCAACAAAGTAAGTACATGCGACTATATATAAGTTATTATCGCGTTTACGACGCAATCGCGGCTTGTATGGGTAATTTATTAAAATTTATGCGTTCGATATCAAGAAATGAGTCCTGTCGATAGTAAAAATCTCCTCTATCTATATGGAGATCACTTTTTATTTCCAGCGAATAAATGTCTTAAGCGTTTATGATACCTTAACATGACCTAAAAGAAAACGGTTTTTAAAATGTTTTATCAAATTATACTTGTGCTTAAAATAAGTGCTTGATCGTGGAGATGGAAACCTTCGAGTGTTTGGTTTAATTGTTGTTAAGTTAAAGTATTTACATTTTATCAACTTGCCTGCAACAGCGGAAGTGACATTAAATGTCGTTTATTTGGTATGTACGCATAATCACCTTAATCTAAATTGATAAATTTTCACACTACTATTTTTATGGTATAGATAATTGTTTGTAAAAGTTACTTGAAATTACAATAGATACATCTCTTAATCTGCATTTTTTCTGCACATTTGAAAAATTGTAGGTTATTCAAGGCGTTAAAATACAATAATTATTTAAACGAAATGCACGAATCAATAAACGCTCTTGTAATGAGACTGCAGGACTTTATGAATATTAATGTGTCTACTCCACTTTTTCAATGTTCATACCAATCGAAACCGGTTCTAAATATGTATTATTTATGTTTCTTGTACGGATGTTTTGTACTTAGTCCTTGTCCTTTTAGAGAATACTAGCTACCATACACATAACCTACAACTTCTTAGTCGAGTTTTACCTTTTTCTAAAGATTAGCTTTTATATTTTTATTAACTTTTATAATTCAGGAAGTTACTAATGTATCGAATAAATGTTTTTATTGTAAGCCTAAATACAGAAGAGTGATGGAAAAAGTCCATCAGCCAGCCAGTGCCATCAGCTCTATGTTATCTACGGAAACATGCCGTAAAATTGCCTTTCAAATTACATTAGAAAACAATTGCTTAATCGTTAATCTAATCTGATGTTTTACACCATGTCTTAAAAATTTGCGTAAAAGTGTAATTTGTTCACCGCATCATGTTAATGTTACTTTCATTGTTAATGTAGTACTTTCATTTTCGTATATGCAGCTTTACGGTGTTATTAAGATGGAGCAACGAACTCGGGACCGTGACTTCCTTTTTAACGTCAGTGGGAAAGTGCTCAGGAATTAACAAGACAGCCTTTGTCTCCCAGTTGTAACGAATTAAAGGTGCTTTTTGTAAAACATGAAGTGTAAGTATATATACAGTTGGGAACAACCCAACACAGTGAAAGTAAGTATAGATTTTTTTATATGCTGAGTGTAGTTTTGCGGGTAATTCAGTAATTTCGTTTCATAATTTGCGGGTAGTACAAGAAACTTCAAAAACACTTGACAAACTGAATCTATATTGTATATATTTTTAAGTTACTATTGAAATAAGATGTTTTCTTAATACTTATACTAACCTCATTGTACTTGATAAAGTTTTGTGATAGTGACTAGTGGTACAAGAAGATTGCTTCACGAAATAATTGAAGAAATTATTTCTGAAGTTGCCATAGCTGCTTAAACAACTATTTACTCCAAGTTCCCGATAAATTCAATTAATTAGAAGTATACAATCTAAATTTGTATACCTTAAAGACATTTGTATCAAATTGCAAAATAAACACGTGAAAGTTTTGTATCTTATGACTCATACACTGATAAATGAAGGTCATTTTAAGGGCATAATACTGAACTCTTGTATAACTCTCTTGTACACGTTCGTGAACCTATTTCTGCAAAGGCAAGAAATCTCGAGCGAGGCTGGCAACGCGCTTACGAGCCTTCTGGCAGTGTGAGTGCTCAACCACTGCGGTGCTACTCAATATCGAGTGAAGGGTTTTGTAAGAGAAGTATATTATAAATTATAAGAAAAAATTATTTGTAAGAGGTATCTTAATCTTAATTAGGTATAATTGAATTAATATTGTAACATGCTATTAAATTATGGACTGCTATGCAAGTGAGTGTTGATCTTTACGTATAATGATATAGTCTATGACGATGAAGTGATATTAACCTACATTAATAAGTATAACTATCATTTCTAGTATTTTGTTTGTATACCCTTAAGTAAGTTTTATTTATATAAATTGTAAATATATTATACAACCCTATTTTATAATATTATACCTTATAGAATTTTCTCGGCGCCTTAGGTACGTAACTTAGACAATAATATATAGTCACTACAGCTGAAATAGAAATGTGATTAAATAAATTTTACTCATAGTAATCAAAGTTTTTAATAATGGAATGAGAAAAAATATATTAACAAATTTTCTTTAATTCTCTACGAGGACGACAATATGAAAATTGGTATTTCTATGTTTAGCACTTTTGCACGGTGATTACCCAGATGGTAAGGAATGAAACTGCGCTTTGTTATAATGCGTTAACATGCACATTCTGTTGGGGTCGGATTAGCGTGTTCCTTGATTCAAGCCATTGAAAACCAATAAAGCAAGTCATCTGTGTTAATAAAGCTAGGGTCCTGTTACATTACTTTTTACCTCTATGTGTTTGAGCAAACATTAAGGACCTGATGCAACTCTCCTGTGCAAAATTAACGAAAGGTACTCCCACTTAATGTATTATATATAATAACGATTGTCCAGCTTTTGCCGCTCACATTAGCTATCTTGCTGTCGCACCTTCTGTATTGCGACCGATCACACTGTCGAAGGGACATACCTTTTGATAAGATAATAAAAACAAACCTGTTCTAACCCTAATTTATCATCGAGTGTCACCGACCTCGGAAGACATTATGTAAGCACCAAAAAAGATAACACAGTCCACGTGCCGCCACGTGGATTATTTAACTCCCTTAAAATTTAAAGCGTATTTTGATTGTAACAACTAGTGCTTGCGAGATACACAATATGAAGCTATATTTATAAATTCTCTTTATGTACGAATAGTATCTAAAACAGGCGAAGGAGGTCCATGTATTATCTTTATTGCAGTATGAAATTATAGCCAATGTTTAAGTTTTTATACATAATAGCAAACTCTTGTAATACAGTTTCACACTCATTGCAACAAAATAGCATAACTGTATCATCCTTTATTTGTCAGCTTAATTATATCGATAAACAGAAAAGCCACACTGAACCGGGCGAAGCATGAAGAATGAGGCGTGTGCTTGTTTGCACTAATCGAAGGCATTTCGTATCAAGTTTCAAATACCCAGAATCATCTATTTGATATTCTATGAATCTACTTACAACGCCGCTAAGAAAGTTACAGACGGGATAAAACGAACAACAACGCTTGATGAAAATTGCCACTGAAACCCCTCTATTTCTACTGAAGATATATGAACGCGAGAATTGGGGCAATGCTTAACTCAGGGGATTTCTGTTTTAAGTAAAAGTTGGCAGACAGCCAGGCAGTTTTTCCTTAAAGTACCTCCTAATAGGTCACTCCAATTAATAGCCAGACCTAGATTGTTTCTGTTTTAGTTGTTTATTTTTTATTAAAATCGTATAGCAAAACCAAAACCTTGTAAAAGAGTTAATTAATATAAAACTTATAATTTTCATCACTTGACGATTCGACTTTCGAGTGCCCTGCAGCAATCGAAACTGTATGTAAATAATTTAATAAGTTCAGATCGTATCAGTCAAAGAATTTATTTAAATATGCTAATTAAAATAGTTAACAATAATCATCATAATAGCAAATCTTGAACGCCGAACGTTGTTTTTATTAAATTTTAGTAAAAGTTGAGTAGTATTGGTGGGACAAACTCGATACTTGAGATGAAGGACTGCCAGATGTCCCGCTTTATCAGCGATTTGAGTGCACGGCTACAGCCCGTTTTGAGTTACGGCTACGCTCCGATTACCGCGTTGTACACATGTTATAGATAATACTCATCAAGTTTACTTATTAGTTTACCAGTGTGCCTCGACTTCTTTTGGTAGTTCGGATTAATTTATTGATTTATTCACAATCGATGTATCATATTTTGTAACTACCATACTACATACATATTACATACTACTTAATTTGACCTTTGAAGTCCATCTAAAGATTGCCCCGTAGACCAAGAAATAACCCCCTGGATGAGGATAATTCAGCTATACCTACGACTGAAAATTAGCGAGCCGCACCTGTCAGACATTCATACTATGGGTTTAATTTTAAATATTATTATTTAATATTTAATACTAAAATTTTATTTAAAATGGAAAGACGTTTTGGATGCCTTGATCAGAAAATGAATTAAAATAATAAAACCTATCAAATACGTACCTTTTATGTAAACATTGAGTGACAATGTAGACAATCGATCACTCAAACTAAGTTCATAAACGTCAAAACAATTCAACTGTCAATAAATGAAACTTAAACCGGCAAAGAGCTTTAGACAGTAAACTAGACACGGTTCAGTTTTTCTGCTTTATTTATTCAAATTCATACTATTGTCCTTGCAACAGTGAAAAAAAAATTTTTTGCTGAGAGATGTTGTATTGAGATTCACTATTAGATCAGAGGCAGGAATTATAATCATCTTTGGCTATTATTCCTAAAGTTACTATATTTCAAATATTTGAATGACAAATAGAAAAAAACCCATCGAAATTTAGTAGAAAATTCAAATCTTACAACATGAACAGTTTGGAATACATCGTCACGTGTTTGTTATCTGTAATACATTTTAAATAGTTCTGGGACAGAGTTATTTGAACAACAGTCATTGAATCTCAATCTAATATTGACGCAGATTGTCCACGCACTACGATTATTTATTAAAATTTATATATTATCCATATATATCATCAAAAAATAAAGTGTATTTGTAACGCTATCTAAATAGTTGTTTATTAGTTGTTTTTTAATCATTTTCACTTGCCACTATTTTTTTCATACAATCTACGTTTTTATGGTTTTTGATTCCCCATAAGATTAAATTATGCCTTTAAAACAAAAATGTAACTTCACCTTGACCGTTAAATTAATTACTACAGAACGGTTACGTTCCAACAATCGTTTTACACTTAATAAGACTTCGAGGTTCTATAACTTTCGAGAAAAATGCATACCTTTAAGTATTTATTCTGAAACTAAAATATATTGCATATTGGTTGGAGAAGTAATATGTCAGAAATAGGTACGGTCACCCAGGTCCTATAAAAGCGATTATAGGTTAATATACAGGTTAGAAGGTACAGACAATCCTGTTGCATTTAAAGAATCACCGAAAAGGTTCCATTAAAAACATACACTATCTGATATAAATAAAGTTATATAATATCTCCTTTCATGAACAAAAATCGATTTGGTAGATTACACTGGGTTTAGTATATTTTTCTGCAAAATAATTTGTACATGCATTGCATACTCACACAAGCCTATGAAATACGAAACATCTACTATTCAGCACGAACGGAGATGATTTAAGGATTACGAGAGTTATCGTCCACATCGCAAGTAATCGGGTCTAAGCTATTCGTGTACTAATTACTTAAACATGTTCACGCGCATGCGTTTAATTTACACTGTGTGTGAACATCGTAAAACGATACTGGAGATACAAGTCAACGCGTGACTGCATTATTAAATATACATCGTTTTGTACAGCAATGTTTATGCAATTGTTTAAAGTTAAACAGAGTCCCGTTTTCTTTGACCTATACGGGGCCAAATGTTACTGACACATGTTTCAATGTTTGTATGACATTTTTCCGATGTTAACACTCGCAATAGCTTTCTTTTTGAATTCAAAAGAAAGATTTTAACCTCGTTGTTGCATTCAGAATGAACGTGTTAATCGGATTTCTTTTGTGTTTGTGAAGGAAGTTTTTGGATTGCAAATAAATCTAACGACGTGTGCGTTGGTTAACCCTATATGTTTTTGAAATTGTGTTTTTAATAAAATAATATACTAGGATTTAGTTATACATCAGCTATTATTATAATTTTTTATTTAGTTTTGGTAATTGGATACAAGTTACGGTGTAGGTGAACCGCATATTGTCCAGACCAGTGGTCAAATGGCTTATAATTTTTGTTTTAATTTTGCAACCCAATACACTATTTCAAAGCTACCATAAAATAGGAGCTTTAAATTATAAACCTTTTACGTTGCACGAGCCCTAACCGATAAATCAGTAGATGTCGCAAGGACGAACTAATGTTATATACTTTGTATTCTGCACAGCGTTGTGGGCTTGAAAGTTCCCAGAATACTTTCCATACACCTATTGGAAGGCCGTTTGCTGTGGCATTTTAAACAATATTGCTATGTTAGATATTAATAGTTTTTATACCTGATTATAGTCACGGTAAGTTTTTTGCGCTCTGGAGTGACGCCTTAAGTAATATAAATCAATAAAGTTTAGTTTACATTAAAATATAGACAAATTATACAAAGAAAATATATTCGCTTTCGCTATTTTCCTTCAGATTGTTCAAGATGAAGTAACAACGAAAATAGAAGTTTATGTAAATACCTTTAATTTAGATTACATTAATTCTAATTCAGATATATTTGGATGGTTCATAGAACTAACTTTTCTTCAGTTCAAGTGTCTAAACTGTAATTATAACTTAATAAACTTGAGCTTTTTATGTAAAAGTTAGTTGAGCTGCAACGAAATAAGTTGAGACTCTCTTACTAATATTAGCTATGATTCAACAGGATACGATTTGCGTTGGTAGCGAATCATTCTAGGTATTTCCATATTATCCTTTAATGCAGATATTTTTTTTATATATTTTCATATGAAACGTGAAGTTGCACTTAACTATTAAAGTTATATTACAAGTGTCATTAAAGCATCCATGAAGCTTTTTAAATACGTATAAATTCCCTATAAAATATTAATTAATGTGAAAGTTCTCACATTGAAAGCAATAAAAAGTTACTATGGATGTAGGTAAATAGATAAAAAAACATTAAATATATTGTATATTATACAGTCCTAGGATTTTCACTGTGAGAGTTATACAATGAGCTATTTATTAAGTCTATTAACATTAGTTTTTTATAAATTGGACTACCGTTTTTTTTTCACTTCTGTCCCTTTGACAAGGCATCAAAGCTCGGAAGTCTGTAAAGATATTTTATCTTTATTTATTGGTTGTAACCTTATCAATTCCGAAATAATGCGAAATTATATCCTGCGCAGCCATAGTCGGCCATCATATTGTTGACTGAGTAAAATTGCAACGAAGCCTCATACTTCCGATCTCATATGGCAGAGAACGCTTCGGAAGTCACGTTTTTGTAACTTCCTTTCTGCTGTTTTAAGCTCTTGTAATAAACCGACTACCGAAATACATTCATGAATATACCAGAGCTAAATTAGAGCTTGTCAGTACTGTTCCGATACGATTACAAATCCTCAATATTATGAGCTGATATATCAGGCCATTGACCGGACGTAAGAGAATAAATACTGTCTTCGCTAAGCTTTTATGTCTCGTGGCAGTTTGAACCCTCGTAGATAAACAAAAGGGGATCACAGGGCCTCCTAAGACCCACACCTGATCCCGCCTTTATGATCTTTATCTAGAGATAAACACTTGTTAACAATGACATTAAAACTTTTCCTTTATCCAAATGTGTTTCTTAGGTCATGAGCACAATTTAACAATTTTTCATTAACGCTTAATTGAAATTATACGATAAGGTAACTGTTCTTATCTCATTACATATTACTGTGGTTGTTTTGGAATTTTACTGGAAACGTTGTACTTACCTCTATATATTATTTTAAGCGATACGATTTTAATGAATAATATGCGACTTTATTTTAGAAAAGATTTGTTCTTGTTTTAAGACTAGACTTTCGGTCTCATCTGGGCGTGATCTCGTCTTAAAGCCTCAAGGAGCGTTATAAGTAAATAAATGTGTAATTCTAAACAATTAAAAGAATGATGTCTACTTTCAATAGAAGAAGAAATGTTTTTATAATGACAAGTGAATCCTTTGATTATTTCATTTGACCACAAACATTGACTGTATGAACTAAATATTAATCATTGATATTAATATATCATGTCACGTAGTCAGTGCTACGCATTCTCCCGCCGTCTTTCCGATAAATCGTTGGTTCATATCCCTGGCCAGGATTTAGGGTTGCCAATCATAGTATGATTACAATAAAAATGCATTTGGATTTCCATATAAAAGAAGAATGTATATTGAAGATCTCGCGGACCATTTATTTATTCTGAAAAAAGAAGTATCTTTATTCACTATAGAGTAAGACGGTTAGATAAGCATATTAAATATATACGCAAATTTAAATGTGCTTTCATTTTTAATGACACAATGTCATTACAAAGAATCTAATACCTTATTACATATTTCCTCATAATGCATTCTGACAAAGCTACTCCGTTCAAGGTAACCCTATCGGCAGACTACACGTATCGACCACGTTGCGACGCGACGTCTCTTACGCCGACTAGACTGCACAGAATCCTTTGTCCACAAATAAATCAATGTTTACATCCCGGGACCTGAATACAATTTAATATTGTTGCCCTTTTAGTATAACGTATCGTTTAACATCTATTACACGATTATAAGCTAATGTGTCCAACAATGTTTATACGTAAATTCTTTAAATATAAGAGTGCACTTGCAATGTTGCGATTACTATTTTTATAGGTAAGCGTTAAAGCAGTGTAAGTTTACAAATTTTAATAGTTCATATTTTTTGTATTTTATTAGACTTACGGATTCGTTTTCTTCGAGCATTCGATTGGTCTTGACGATCGGTAATTTCAACATCGGATGTCATATAGTAAAGAAGATATCCGTGCATCCTCCATGCACGAATTTAAAAAAAGACTAGATAAAAATCAAATACGCACGATGCGCATGCTTCCGCTGTAATGAGAACTGTTATAGATTGATAATGATAATCCAAATACCTTATTCGTTTAGAACTAACAAAGAATAGTTTTTGTTCAATTACGCAAGTTTCAGGCAGGACGTGGCGCAATTAAAGTCTCTTCGCGATCATTAAAATATTTCAACTTAATCACAAGCCCTTTAAAGGCTGAATAACTCAGCTATTACAGTGAATTATTTCAAATAGTTCCCATCATGCTGCTGTCATCGGATGGCGCAGTTTATTTATTTGTTTGGCTACGGATGTAATTACACCTCTCACGAAACCACGACTCGTTAGACAGGTCTCGTTAATAATTTGATTAATTGACGCCAATATAAAATAAAAGACAAATATCGAGCTATAATTGGGCATCCAGTGACATTTGATATGGCAGTCTCTAAACTATTGAGCGTGAGAATTGACTTTTGTTAGAACACAATGTCTCGATAAATATTACATGCAACTTGTTCTACAGGCCTTAGTTTAATACAATTACCATGGACAAGGTATTAGGTTCCCATTTTGTGTGCGGAATAATAGTTTCAAAGTATCTCTAAATCCACTACTCCTAAATACTAAATATAAATTAAAAAAAAAATGAAAATATCATACAAAGGAACATACTATAAGCAAACCGTTTTTGTAACGATAATGTTACAGTTTTAGACTGCTTTTAATTTGGAATATATGCTGATGTTTTTTGTCTAATACATAAGTGATCACATCATAATATTTAAAGGAAGGTGTTCATTGATAATGTAGGTTCATATGCACTTCCTAGAGCCGTTTATTCGCGAACGATTGTATACTCAACTATTCATGCATATCTGTAACTACTGTGAATCAACGGATGCATAAAGTGAGCAGGTGTAACATCTACTTTGTCAATGCACTATCGACAGACAGTATTTAGAAATAATTACAATAAACTTTCATTATCGTCGCGACGATAAAACTACGGATGTGTAATGCGTTGCGATTAAATCTTGAGTTTATTTCAGAATATTTTCATACTTTGTTACACATTTTTCATACATAACGATGAAAACGAGCATTCCTACAAGACAAGCAAGTTATTACAATTTAACGCTGAAGCCGTTCCATAATTTTGTATACACATAATGTTAGAAGGTATTGACGGTGAAATTCTTTATTAATGTAAAAGACAAAGGCAGATTTAATAAAATAACTCACGATCAATTTTTGTTTGTGAGCTCTATTTACTTTTCGTTTACTTACTTTTAATGATTTTATGTGTATTATATTGATCGTACTACTGGGGTTATTTCCAACTCCCAATTCATAGCGAAGTGCAAACTACGTAACAGCCGGTGTACGAGTCCAATGTTACTGAAATAGACACAGTATGCAAATTACCGCTCAAAAGTTCATCATCCGCACTGCTATTCTGAATAAGCTATAAATACTTTGAACACACCTTGTATTATCTAAAATAATTTTCAACCTAAAATTTTGTTTACGCTCAAGTCCCTTATCTTACGATAAAAACGTATGTATTACGTTTGGCTTACTTACGTATAAATATGCAAATACGTAATAGCGATTAAGTAGAAAATATAGATGTCGTCGTATATATAATATAAATGTGTCGTAATGTTTTATTTAATTTGTTTAATATTAATATTGTCTTTTATTAACATAACTATTACTCATTTAAAGAAAAACACTTTGTTAACGGTGTAAGTTATATTTTACAAAATTTTGTTTAATAGTAGAAAAAACCATACCAGTGACAGATAGCTTACTAATATTCAATGAAACGATTGAATAATATATTACTATATAGTTTATATACCGTAACCATATTTAAATAACGATTAATCATGAGCAGTAATTAAATGTTTATTTAATTCAAAGCACTTGATAAATTGAACACAATGCGTAAAATTAAAAATCAATGTTTTGGTTTAAAGTCAATTTAAAATTAAGCTAACAAAGTAACTGCCAAACCAATCAAACAAATTGAAAAGAACTTCATGTCGTGCTAACGGAGAGTAACGGTCTACAATAAAATACACTTTAAAAATATTTGGGCAAACATATTGAGAATGTGCACGCGATTTTAGGTCTTATAAATCAATAATTGAATCTATCTGAAATGCCACATAGGCATTGAAATATGTAGAGATTGGTATCTAATTTTTGGTTTACCCCGCAGATGGCTGTCATAGTGTTGGAATCTTTCATTTGAACATGACTTTAAAGACTAAGTTCCACTGCAGATTTCGTTTTATAATAATTCGTCAATTTTGAAAGTGCCGTCTGAATTCTTTTTTAAATTTCCTAGCACCAGGGCCAATATAAAACAAAATTATAAGAGGTACGTGACTTAGACGATACAATGCATTTTATATCTATGAAGTGCGAGTGTGATTTTGTTCGCCCAACCAGAGATATATTGCTTAAAATATCAAAAGTCTTCAGGCGGTAAGTGAATTTTAATATCCAACTCTAAATAGTCTTGTAGATAAAAACTGCATTAAAACTTCTTTGTAGTCTGGGCACGTAACTTGGCCATATTTTGCAGAGAAAAATTTTAGAAACTATGAAGAAATTTTAAAAATCCTATCAAATACCTATGTTTTGCCGAACGTGTAGTTTAAAGATGAATATAAATTCATATAAAAAACATAAATGTCTGTTATTTTCATGTTTGGCGCCCTTTACTTACTAGATAATTAGGTATGCGATTTCAAACCAATTTCCTATAAAATTAAATAACGTTTTCAAGGTTATTTTTTGTCTTCAAGCATTTTTACGGTTGACTGCAAACCGGTATATCAATTCGTTAACTGCTATATTACAATCTTATTTTATATAATATGGTTATAGGTTTCACGATACAGGCTCCTAGTTTGTTTTTCCTCATTCACTTTATGAAGTCTAATCTGTTATTTAAATGAAATAAATTTATATATATATAGGCCGTCAACATATAAAATAAAATGGGTGCGGCTATTAGCGTCATGGCCAAGCCACAGGCTCATATCCATAACAAAATGCTCAGTATGGGTCTAGCTGTAATGTGTCAGATTTAAGGTTAATCTATTATAAAAGAAAAGGTATACAAAAATAATAGATTTCTTTTACATAATATAAATTTATTTTTACTAGCTAATGTGACTTCGTCCGCGAGGATTCCACACTCTTGGTAAAGAAAGTGAAAAAAAACAGTATTGCCATTTTTTGTCCTAATTGTGTATGTTTAAGCTGAAGATTAAGTGCGTACTTTGGAAGAAACACTGATCGTTTCGAATTAGAAGTCAAAATGGATTGTTAGTCAAAAATGCTGCGTAACTGCGTAATTGTATGTTGGAACTGAAATGTGTAAGAATGTGTAACTTGCTTCACACCTACGAGTATAAATAGGAATAATTATTGTTTTTAAAATTCCTTAAATCATCCTCTATTATAAAGAGGATTTAATATCATAGCATAGCATACAAATAGCAAAATAGCTCAAGTCAGTTCGACGTCTTCGCATAATTGGAGTATCTTTGTTTTTAAGACGATTTTTACGACTACTAGAGTTTTCAGTGTTACCCTTTCGAAACATAATCATTCATAATCATTATGAATAAGCAATTTTCTATGTATTTTTAAACAAAAGTCTTTGTGTAATCTCTTTCTAAACCTCATTGTTTGGAATGAGTTTGATCGATTGTTTGGACCAACAATGGCAAGGAAATTGTATACAACTTATAAAAAAAGAAGTGAAGATCTTAATTTATAAGGTTTTTAACGTGTTTAATCCTGTAAAATTGATATTCGTAAATAAAGATTTTATCTAATATATACACAGTTTTCGTTCCCATACTCCTCCGAAACGGCTTGACCGATTCTCATGAAACTTTGTGAGCGTATTGAATAGAGTCTGAAAATCGGCTAACATCTATTATTCATCCCCCCTAAATGTTAGGGGTAGTCAACCTCTAAATTATTTTTTTTTATTTTTTAGACAAAATTTTTAGTTTCTATTTTTTTATGATTCAACAATCAAAAATACATACAACCCTAAATTTTTACCTCTGTACGATCAACCCCGTATTTTTTATTTATTAATTGAAAATTTAAATCACATGTATGGCAAAACAATGTTTGCTGAGTCAGCTAGTGTAACAGTATATTCATTGTTTCAGTAAACTTGAGAAAATGCATCTGGCAACATGCAACAATGCACTTGGTGATCACGTAAATAGTCATCTTATATATGAAAACTGATACAATTCTCGCTTTCAGATGCGCGCCAGATATTTTGGTCTGTCCGACTGCTATTTTTACTTCCTTCGTTGCAGGAAGAAATAATTAATTGGACACCATAAACATAACATCGGTATCTATTTTGAAAGGAAACATCGTAAATATTTGTTAAATTTATTTTTTAGCAACATAAAGTACTTTATATTTATACGTAAATTAAAAGTTTAGTTTTGAAAAAATTCGATCTTATTACGAGTATATAGATTCCTAGAAACCAGTAGGCATTGTTTTGATAGCATATATGAAGATGTCTCTTATTGGTACAGCCTTTCCACCACTTTTATTATATTTGCACATAATCACCTAATTTCTCCCTAGAGGTTTATTTATGAGAAAAAAATAGCGTAAGTATTATTCAGAGCATAAGCTATATTACTACTAAAACATTTTCTTTTCATTTGTTTCATTAAAATCCATTTGTGTGCTCCAGATTCATGTTAAATACGAAAATCTTTTTCTTTCTATATAGCGAGGCACTAGCTCTCAAACACGAGAAAACGAAAATATTCTAATTGTTGTAAAAAGCAAACATAAATTACGTATCAATTTTTAATCTAATAAACGTGGTTTACTTTTGTGGGTATGGAAATTAACCAAATGCTTTCAACCCAATAATAAATGTATGTTTTTCTTTAAAAATTTCCAGTTCAGATAATATTAGTTTGCTGCAATTATTTCTTAATATTTAATGCATTTTAATAAATGCCCAGTATTAATTTCCGAAATAATTAAGGTTTGAGCTCGTTTGTTTAAAGCCTTATCGTATTAAAGCAATAAAGAGCCAAGGTACTTTAATAAAGATCACCTTGTTGTATCGAAATTAACATTGACTGGCCTACATTGGCCATAAGTATGTAGTATATAAAAACAGTGGAATTCGGATAAAATTGCTCCACCTTATGGAATATTTTGACGCCTCCGTAATGCTTGTGTGTGCCAATTCGATTATAATTAATATTTATTTTTATATAGTTATTAAAAATAACAAACAGTCACTTCACTAATTCTTTCGTCTCTTTCTGCGAGTTTAGGCTAGAATCGAAGGAGAAGAAATCGGTATATTGGGTTTAATTTCACCCGCAATGACTTAAAGAGTAACTTTAAAAACTGTGGTTAAAATTTTGTGGCCAATGAATATCGGCCGATCATTGCCCACAAAATTTTAAATAAACTACGAATTTATTAGGCGATTGTGATTAAAAAGAAGGTTGTATTTCGTAAATGTGTCACAACACAAAGAAAGGAAATTGAATACTCACTATGCTTCAGCGCGTCCTTCATTCATTAACGCCAATTTTGTAACAGTATTTAACAGGTATATAAAATACAATAGAAGTATATTTTATACACCAGTTTAAATAGTATGGATTATTTATTTAATCCATTATATATTTACATTTGTATTTATAAGTAAATAAGTAATGTGTGTCCAACTCTAAATTGATTGTTGAGATGTTTATAGGAACATAAATCTATTGAACAGACGCAGAAATGTGTCTGACCCAAACCCGATTGGTGTATACCGTTTAAGGAATCACAACCTCCATCCACATTCCCAATGTTAAAGATTCCATAGTATGAATATAATATCAGGCAGTTAATTAATTATCCAAATACACTATGATATGAAACATGTGATTCAGCATATTATACAAATTCATTTCGTATAAGTTCTTAAATTATTTGGAGAATAATCCTTTTTCAATAGAACTTAATTTATTAATAACAGCTTTTTTTTAAAACCAAACTCTATAAAAAAATAAACAGATCAGTTAGCCAGTAGTTGTAACATTGATTTAAATCTTCTTCTCAGCTGTTCAATGGCTATAAATTATGACCCAAGTCATCGTGGGATTGAATTTTTATATAAATGTAGCCTACATTAAATTCTGATGTATAAACTTCATAAGTTGTAAAGATTCATGAATATCCATTTAGTACATTTTTCGTGAAAGACTAAGAAATTTTCATAAAAATATTTGGGTTTATATTAGCAGGATACTATTGGTCTATTGCAAGGTTCTCATTTAAGATTCCTGTTTTTTGTAGTAAAAGAAATTTTACACTAAACAAAAAAGATATACTTTTTGGTTTCTCGTATAGTTTTTAATGTATTGCGGGAAGCCGATCTTACTGCTAGAAAATATGAAAATATAAGACCTAACCAATCCTATTTAACCTTTACGAATGCCCTTTTGGTCGAAGACCACACCCTAAAGGTCTAGATGGCATTTAGAATTCCAACCGTGAGAGAGTTTGACAGACGAGATTTTAAAGAATTGATTCGGTGTTCTTATAAATTCATATTACTTTTAAAAATTACAAATTTAGTGTAACTTGAATTATTTACTTTTGAAACAAACCGCTTTATTGAACACAAAATCAACAATTATAATATATAATTTCAAGACTTTTCGTGTTTTGACTAATGAAAAATATCCGTGACATACACATTCAAATTTTTGTGCTCTCATATATCTTATAAAAATTTCGTCACGAAGATATTCGAATTAGATATACGATACTATATAATTAATAACATAAGTCATCAAATATCGTATGTAGTAAAGAGTAGTTTAAAAAAACTGAGTATTTTAGTAGTCAGTTTGATGTAATATGCTATAAAAATAAATGCTAGTACAAAACTGTAAACTCTAACAACAAAGATTCCAAACTGCGCATCAGTTAATACAGTATATGCCGTAAAACGCATTGAACTACATACGATTTCTTTGACTGTTGCGACAGGTATTACACTGCGAATAGCCACATATCGATGGCTGCATTCCAGAGGCGGCTATTATTTGATTTCGTCAGCGGAAGCTATTGCACGGGGCATGAACAGGCGATGTTGCGCACAAAATTGTATTTCCACTAAGGCCAATGGAAGATAAAGGCTTTGGCGGCTTCGCAATATTTATTATTACTCACTTTTTACGTTGAAGCCGATGCATGTTGTGAATTTATCTAGAAAATATATAAAAGAATTTTCATTCACTTGAAGAAGAAACAAAGTCTCGAGAAGTCTTGATAGTAATTTTTGAATTAAAAATAAAGTAATTTTGCATCTCATTACTTAACTGACAAGATTTTGTTTTCATTTCCATATAACGAAAGACACAACACCTAAAAGAAATTGTAATTGTAATTAATAAATCTTATCTTTAGATTGTTGTATATCGATAAGGTAAGGGGGTTTCGATTTTATTTAAAAAATAATTTATTTAATTAAATCAAAACAAATGTTAAAATTATCTAACATAATTAACATAATGACACATTATTTGGGCTTGGTTGAGCAATAACATTGATTTGTCGATCTGATTAAAATATAGCGTTTCCTGCCTACACAACCGCAAGTTAAAGAAATCGGTCAAGTGCGATTCCAGCCGTGCTATAAATGTGTTATCCGTGTCTGTTTATACGATAAGATTTATGGTTTTTCGTTGATTTATGAATTTAATGAAAGAAACAGATAGCAATAAAAAAATCATGTAACTAGACGGATAATTTGACCAAGTCTATAAACTTCCCCTATAAAGTTTTGAATAGGTATGGAATCGAAATTCACACTATGAAACGAATAGATGCTTCCCCTTTTCTTGGCTGACAAATGGTTAGTTGAAGTTAAAATATAAGGATTGGACGTTCCCAAGGGATTTTAGTTGTATACTACGACGCCATACACTATAACTATGCTGGGATACTGTTGCAAGACTGAAATCTATTCGTAGTTGAAATATCGCGTTAAATGTAGTCGTTCCATAATTTTTTTTGACTTTAGAGCATTATAACTGTTATATATAGCATCCAGGGACGAGGGGAAAGGTTATCTGAGACAATTCTTTCGCCGGAATTTGATCCCAGGTCCAAGACATGACTATGAAGCCCCTGAAGGGGTAGTAATTTTTGACGTGTTACTGAATGTCTAACCGATATGAAATATTACGAAATACCCATAGGGTATCTCAATAACTCTTACTTATTCGGTCAATAAGGCGATAACGCACATTTGCGATAAGGTCAGAAGGCGATCAATACCAAAATTGCGAATCGTGGTCCCTATGATAATATTTTATGTCGGTTTTTGGGTCAGCTCTTATCATATCTATGGAATTTGTATCAAATAAAAGTGCGTGTGATAAAATATCTTAACAATTTGAACGTGTACAGTACTCGATGTTAAAATCATCCTTTATATAAACTACGAATATACTTTTGTGATTTACACTTTTATTGTAGTGTTTTTTGTTAAAAAAGCATTAGTTTTTATACAAAGAAATTGGTCTGTACAAACATAATCAAGATGTAGACTCATCAGATTAAGTCCCCATAAGCGCTCGCGCTTAAGGCGCTTCTTTTGGGCTTCTTGCCATTGTAATTAAAAGTTGGGGAAATATGAGAAGAGTTTCGTAAAGAAAAACTGATAAGAACAAACGCTCTAAAATATTTTCAACAAAAAGAACTTTCCTTCAATGATTTATGATACAATTTGATAACTGAGAAGTGTGTTGTAAAAACCTCTTAAAAATAAATATTAATGAAGACCTCCGCTACTCTTGTCATTCTACATGTTTTACTTGCCGTAGTTGTCAAAAAATATCGTTATAAAATGCAAAGTGGTAATCAATTTAAGCTTTATGCGCAGTTAGATGTATATGGAGCTTTCTTAATTGTTCTTGTTGCCAAATATTAATTCTATATTATCGTCCAAATAGGTTGATTAATTGAGACGTTTCAATTTAACGGTCTAGTGTATAAGGTTCTTGTAATAAAATAACAGGTCACGTTAAAACTTTTTTACTTCTACTATTTATTTGGAAGTTGGATATCAAATAAATATTTAACTAAGTAATGTACTGTACGTTTGGATCTTTCAAAATAATACAGTATAGACGAGAAACTATTATATTCAAATCTTCCCTTCTTACACTAAATTTTTTGTGTTGAATTTTATTATGCTCGTACAATAAAAGTTTCCTAAACAAATAAATCCTCGCATATCTGAAACTCTTATAGTAAATGCAGCCAGAGTAAACATCAGAAAGCATTATATGTTTACGATTTAACGTGATTTTTTGTAATTTATTATGCTAATATAGCTAGTATACATGTAGTTGACATGTTATATTTAATACCATCCATAATATAACACATTATCAACATCATTCATCTTATTTACGAGTAATAATGAATAATGGCCGTCTATAAAGTTTATGTAACAGTTTAATAAGTCATCCCGCTGCGAATAGATATAACTGTATTTGAAAGGTAGGGCAAGGTGTCCCTTTAATATCATCGGTTAATGTTCCTCTTAATGCTATACAATTTCCGGCATCGCCTTGACGACTTCCTGCGATATAAAGCATTAGCAGCGCAAAAGTTACCGCTAAAAGCTTCGGTACATTTCAAGGTCAGTTTCAGTTTTGCGCTCTTATGTAGAAATTGTATGGTTTCAATCCTTGGTTCAATATTTTACATGTTCTGCCCTTATTGTTGTTGGTAGGATAGTTATTTTTGCTTTTATAAATATATTTAAATAATTATGTTAAATAATAATTTTATTAATGATCAAGTTTAAAATTTATATATTTTTTTGATAAAAGCAGCAATTTTTCAGCATTTGTCACAACTTATGGTATTTTTAATTCTTCCACGATAAGAAAGTCGTCTTGTCTTAAGTGTCTAAAATTATGATGTCACTTTTTTTAATCAAATATTTTCTTATATTGATTTACAACATTATGCACAAACTGTCACAATATCACAGCATAGAATATTACTCGTAATAATGGTGTCATCTTTCCTCAGGCAACGACCCGCGACGCTGTGTGCCATTAGTGGACGACATTCGACCATTGTAACGCTACAATCTGTGTCAGCCACGAAGCAATGCCAAATCGACCCTTTGTAGTTACTTGCGTTACTAAATACATATAATCGGTTTGCATTCAGAGACCATCAATGTGTTTCGTGAGCAATTTCGTGTGCGAACGATCAATTTTTTCGAAAAGTCAAAAAAAAAATTCTAATCGACTTGCTATATGAATATTCATTAAATTATAATAATATAATAAATAATCACTAAAATGAATTAAACTTAATGGCCACTAATTGAAAAACATGCAGAGACTAAAATTTACCATAATCTTAAATAATGTTTCAAGAAACATTAAGAAGAAGTGTAAGTTCTTAGTGAAAAACATTTTGACCGCATTGATATCTCCTAACGATTACTGGTTAATTCTAACTGGACTTTTCATTACGCGAGTTTTTGTGTGTTAATAGAAGGAAAAAAAGAAGAGCATATCTTAAATTTAGAAACCACATCTCTTAAAGGATGTTTCATGATAACGCAATTTTGTGATAATGTTCTTAAAATTAATCAGCGTTTATATGTTTTCTATGTATATTTTGTGGTTTTAATCTATTTTATGAAAACCGAAAGACTTACCAACTTTACCGGTATTGGTTGGTTGGTGAGGACAAGGTGGTTTGTTTCTCGGAACTGGATGTTATACAAAACGACTTGCCTGTAAAGACAAATTATTTGCTTTCCTCATACAGTATATATAATGAAAATAGTAATATTAAAAGGTAGTAAAGTTATTATAGCGTTTTAGACTTCGTAAGTTGGTAAATGTTATATTGTTTATATCTGACATCAAGGGAATACTATGTAAGCAAAAAGACTTAACTAAAAGTCGTTCACTAAATAGCAGTTCGACAACACATATATTTCATACTTTCAGAAAACACATCACAACGACCAATCAGAATAGATGAGGCCTACCTTAGTTTTACCGTAATATTAATATTGCATTTTAATTCATTCCCTCTCATGAGGAAGAAAGCAATTGCAACACAAAAACAGTTATAGAGAATATGACAATTATGATGTAATCGTACTTTATCTAAAAAGTCGTTTAAGGTTCTAATCACAGCTATGATTATGGTTTTTCTGCGCATGAGTCACCGTGATTGATATCCTTGAGGCACGCAGAGGACGCCATCAGTGGTTTGTTACGAGTCATTAACTTAGAATCTAGCTAGATGCGTCTGAGCTTGCAGACCGGCCTTATAGATTTATATTGCTTATCAAATTAATGGAGGGAACAAATTGATACAATTCTTGTGCCGCTGTATCGTTCCAGAGCAGTCGAGTTGATCTTGCATATGGAAGCTACTAGTTATATGTCAATAAAAATGAATCTTAATTACTTTTCACAAATCTTGCGAACGTACAACCGTGTAACAAAAGCTTAGAGGAAAGTTTCCGAACCGATCATGTTACCATAGTAATATAACAGCATAATGGCATATTGTGACATTATTTTAGGGGCTTTATGGTGGTACTTATAGTCCACCCTCTTTATTGCAAAACCGTAAGCTCCCGTAAGTGTCGTAATGTACGCACTTATTTAGCTCACAACACGTACGTGCAGTTCTAAAGAAAGCATTTCCTTGTAAACTGGCTAGATATATTATGATTAATAATTCATAGTGAATATACCTACTCCCTAATTGACAGCGGTAGACGTTGTGTGCAATATTATGGAGAAATTCTGACAATTGACAACTGACTTGTTTACATTAATGTACTCAACTGCAGCTGAATATAGTATTTAAAAAAGCAAACGTTAAGATATGTGCAAAAAGTGTGTGTGTGCTTCAATAAATCATAATTTTCAAATCCAATTAATTGTATTCAAATTCATTATTACTTGACAGAGATAAACTTATAAAGATAAATATTAATAGGAAAGATAGACAGTAAAAGAAATAACTTATTTTTCCGTACATTACTGAACTAATTGCTGAAAATATATAACTAGCGACATCTGGCGTGTTCAGTATACATAGATCTCGTATATATTAAATGAAACACGTACTCCGTCCATATCACTGAAATACGTGACATCACTCTTACGCGACATAAATTACGAATATTACGCAACAAGTCGTTACCTCGCGCTGTGTCGTTGACATCAAGTATTCAGAGCTTATCAATGTAACGAGGTATGTTATAAATTATCACTATCTCACAAGGATCCAGGTAAGTTTAATGTATGAATAGTGAAGCTTACTTGATGGTAAGATAATGCCTATCCCTATATACACTTAGATACTAGAACGCTGTCAACTATTTGCTACAAAGTATAATTTAAAAATTTGGGTTAGGTATGCGCAAGGGTGATTTTTTTGGGTTTCATTAACTTGTTACATAAATGTATGCTAAGCTGTATAGGTCACTGGTTAAACTTAAGGCAATATGGGGCTTTAAAGAGAAAGCCCTCGAGATTCAAACCCATTATGGAAAATTAGATACTGGTCTATTATACAAAATATGCAAATTGCAACAGTACTGTTAATCGTAATAACTATTTCGTTCCGTGAGGATAATTATATCACGTGTTCGTTCGCAAACATTGCGTCGGACTTAAACTTAAATACCTGTTAGGAATAAATAATGAAGATTTTTAAGAATTGTAAATGTTATATTTTAATCTTTTTAATTTTTTTAAAATAATGGAATCAATATTGAGAGTTCAAGGTTGTAGTTCTAATAGCAATTTCAAAACCTGGTCCCAAAACAACTAAAAGTGTCACCGAAGGTGTCCATGCCATGGCTACTTGTTAATTTTTATACATCACTTTCAAATCTCCCTCGTAGTTTTCATTTGACCTTGAGGTGAATACACTATCCATAAATCAAAAGCTTCCTTTGACCTCCACTTCCGGAATATTATAGATATATAAGATAAGAAATGCATTATCAACGCGATACCCTCCTGTCCTTGTCCAGTTTGAAGCGTCGATATTTTAACAAAATCAGCTAACGAGAGTGAAAGTTTCACATAACAATCAGATTCAATCGAAGACGATGCCACGAGAAATCAGGAAGTTGCGTGAGATTTAATAGCGGAACATATTTATCATGATTAGATAATTTATAGATTTTTATTGTTTTAGCTTCCCGTCTGCGTTAGGTATCTACCTATCGATTTTGAACCAATATGTAATTTTCCAAAACCAATTTTAAGAAAAAGTGGTTTTTTCACGTTAGCGAATAACCTTAAAGTTTAAAAGGACAAAAATCGGAACGTTACCTACACTGGAAATATTAAATATAAAAATTATGTAATCGTGAATACACTAGGTATGCTATTGTGTATTTGCGAAAGGTATTAAAGGATTATAATGTTTAGCTACACCAATTGGCATTTATGGATAAATATTCCTCTTAATATTATTCGCCAAATAAATATTTTAATTCCATTGCGAACTATAATTTTCATGAGATGAAATGTTTGTCGAATTTTACACAGAATTAGTGATAAATTTAATTATTATTGAATAAATTTTACATTTAAATTACTGCCATCTTTTAATACGCATTACATAATACGATTAAGAGAATTTTAATAATGTAACTCACTTGCCATCACTAGATGTCACTTATAGAAAATAAAAGAAATATTTATTTTACAATTAACTATCACCAAAAAACTGTTTAAATAAAACGGCACATTTATGTTTCAAATTTGCGCAATAAACTTTACATTTATTTATTGATGTATTATTTTAAGACGTGGTGCATAGAGGGCGCAGAAGTCAAATCAACGACAGCTTCCCCATTATAAACGATTTTTTTCTTATTCGAGGTGATCACCATCCGATGACCACGATACAAAGTTTTTAATCCATGTTTTACATGAAAACTTTAAAGGTGTAAGCTGAAATAGTTGTCTTAAAAAAACATAATAACTTTTTCAAAGATTTAATAAACAATCTATAAGTTTACAATGTTTCATATTTACAAAAAGATCTCAATAATTCATTTATTTTAATTCATCAGAAATGCAACAGTATCAATTAGTTATTTCATATGAAGAATAATTGCTCGAGGATTGGTTATTTTTGCAAAAGATATAAAATATATTGTAGCAAATATAAACTGTATTAAGGGCCGAAAGATCGAATCGCTCTATTGATTGTTCATAACTGGTCAAATAACAAATACATGCATTGCGCCATCATCGGTTTTATATTTTAGAAAGATGCTTCAAAAAACATAAAATTATAATAACCTTTATCACAGAAATCAGATCAAAACTAGTGAACTTATTGGCTCTTGTTAACTTAGATTTTGCATTGCACAGTCAACTAACTATGATAATTCTAGGTCTTAATTAGAAATTAATATATCACATTGATTGTGCAAAAAATAATATTATTCACAATTTTGCAAGTTTCAAAATAGTAATATGTAAAATATTATATAAAATTATAGATAATTGTTAGATGTGCAGTATCTACAATAAATTATCTACGTATAATTAAAATATATCATTTCACATCTAGTGGTTACGATAACAATTATCAATTTAAGCCTTCACTTTTTACTGACCAAGCATGCACAGCACATACTGATGACAGGCACAATTGCTGTAAGTATTTTACATACTGGGCCAAAACCTATTGTTTCAACAAGGAAGTCCAATACAACACAATTTACAGGCCGGGGCTATATCCGAGATTATTGTAATGAATGAATTATTTGAAAGAAAAATCTCGACATAAGCCGAGAAGTAACTAAGACTAACGATGTAATAAAATCAATTTTTTATTTCCTTGGGGATTAATTTGCATGTTACGGACGTTACGAAACTATCTTTGGAAAAGTTCTGTTTATTATATAAATCTAGAAAGGCGTTTTAGTAAAAAGTTTAATTAATACTTACTACTTATACTACAAGCCATAACATTTCACATGCATTAACTTATTGAGGCTTATAAGACAGTTAATATCTAGAGAACATGGCTATAGTTCTTAAAGCGATAAGATGGCACCTTACATGCTGTCCACAAGTTGGAGCCCAAGTTTGATACATAAGTTTGTAAATTATATACTGTATTTTATGCATAACAGTTAACTGTGCATCTGCTTGTAATTTGCCAGATTTTCTGTTCAATGTACGCGTATACACTACTTACTATATGAAATACGCTAAACACTAAATCGCATATTCATCACTTTATTTGCCGGAATTACATAAAATTATATTTTGAAATTTCTTTATGTGAACAATATATACCATTACTGATAATAAATAATAAAAATATGGATAACGTAACTTCTGATATACGGCATCTTTAGTATCCTCTATTCTTTTTTTAAATATGTTCTACAGTCAATGGTGCTAATTCAAATAGACAAAGACACAACACACGGGACTTTGGTCTAAATTTGTCAATATGAACCTATAAATATAAACCTCAATCAAACTTTTTTTTTTCAAGATTTATCTAAACATTTTTTATTAAATGTGTCATTTTTGACAGTGCTTAATACGTAAAAATACAATGTTGCTAGCTTTAATTTATTTCAGTGTGAGTATTCAGAGATATTGTTTAAATAACACCAACTACTGATAACGTAAGTATACAGGGTGTATTTTTCTGCTGGATATGACGTAGATGGCCACACCGGAATTAATGAGGAATATCAAAAGGAGTTTAAAGAAATCTCGAGCCCGAATGTGATAAAATTGAAAACTGCATCAGTAGATTTTTAAAAAATCAACAGTTAGGAATTGAATGCATTGTTTTTGTAAAAAAAATAAACAATGATTACACCATTACTATATTGTCACCAAACACATATAACTATTGAAGCAATTTAAACAAAATAACTAAAAAGGTAGGTAAACGTTATCTGTAGAGGATATTTTTTTTCAAAATCGAGCCCGGGAGCCCTAAGCAGTTTTAGATATATAGTATCGGTTCTGGCCATCCACGCTCAGTTGAAAAAATCACCTGTATATGTAGTGTGTTTGTCCTTACACCTATTTCAAATTATTTTTGTCACATTCAAATTATTTCTACTAAGTCATCAAACAAAACTATCGTCATACATTATTTGTAATATATTTTACAGCGGGGTTTACCTTAACAAGGGACGATTATATTAAATAGCGACTTTTTGCGCCGAATGAATTTTCAAACACCTATTGAAGTTCCCTGTTCATTCGCTCAATCGTCGTCATTCAGAAGATCTGTGCACGACTTGGCTTTTGCGGATCTGGAATTGCATTTAAATTATTATTTAATGAGTTAAACCATGATATATAATATGTAGTTTACTAATATAAATATATATTAATAAACTACAGTCGAGCTTAAGAAATCTTTAAATAATTTTAAAGCCCTAAAATATTTACAAAATCATACTTTTCTAATAAAATAATTTTAATAATTTAGTTACTTTTATCGTTTCTTTTATTAACTGATGTTGGTATTTAAGTTTTGATATTATTTATTATCTTTTAAAAATAACTAGTTTTAGTACTATTTTTATTAACAGTATATATTTTTATTATTTTCCATCACTATTCAAAGCCGGGGTTTTACGCGCGACCCATGTGTTGGGAATCGCAGGACCACTACACAACTTTAAAACTGTAACTAAAAACATACAATATATTAACTAATTATACGTACTGGTTAGTTTTCACTCTACGGCAAACTCGTAACTCGATGGGCCCACTTCGAACAGCTTTGAAAAGTGCCAATGCTTCAATATGCGCCAACTCATGACACGCTTGTCCATTCACTGCTAGCACTTCATCTCCTGAAAACGGAAAACATGTTTTAAACTATTTGAAAAATAAAAATAAACCTAGAGATGTTACCCATTGATTTTAAATTAATAGCTAGAATATTTTATGACGTTTACGAAATGATGCTAATATAAATATCACCAATTAATATGTTTTCACTCCGTCAGAGTAAACTAAATAAATTGTATTTCCTTTAATTAACTGATAGCGATCAGCATGGAATGCAACCACACGTTTCCTACAGTCTATCGTAAACTGATAAAACGACTTCCTATACTTATCGCGACACATTTACTGAAGTTGTTATGATATTGTACGAAAGAATGTTCTATTAAATAAAAATTATTTGAAATAACGGTACTAACCAGCACGTAATCTTCCGTCATCTATCGCCTGGCCTTGTGGTAAAATACTTTTTATGAAAATCCCCAACGGCCCTCTTGGTGAATCTCTACCTCCGACAATAGTAAATCCCAATGGCTTTTTCCCGTGGCCCTTCTCAAAGGTTATTGTGTGATACGTATGCGTAGGAGCTCTTGGTCTGCGGGGTAGAGTACAGAAGTTTGCCGCGTTAGGAGTCTGTATTTCATTATCTTCATTTTTCTCAACACGTTCTGTCACTCCATCTGGCACGTCAACGTCAACTATATCGCCCGTACAACTTAACGTCATAGTTTCCTTGTTCGCACCGCCGTAACTTACGACCTGTCGGCGCAAGAGCTTGTTATTCATACTGCTGTAGCTCGCGTTGTGACCCTTTAGGAAATGCGACTGCGTGGCCGTCACGTTGTCCGGCTCGATTGATAAGACTTTGCGATTACAACCAGTGTCATCCTCGCTCTGATGACGTGCTATTCTGACGTCACATTTATTGACGCCTCTTTCCTTCCCCAATATTACTGCATTTTCATAGTCTACGGAACTTTCTCGCATTAATACACCAGGCTTTTGGGGTTCCCGTTGGCGAATACCAACAGAATTTTTTTCACGTTGTCTGCATATAACGATGTCGATGTCGGCCGCACCCGATCGCAGTGCTTCTTTGGCTTCTGACATGGTAAGATTCCGAAGTCTTCGTCCGTTCACATTGAGCAATTCATCGCCGATACGCAGAGAGCCCTCCCTGGAAAATTATAAGTACTGATCAGTAAAAACACAAAGCATAAAATTTACATTAGATTCAAACATATAAAAGAAATTGAATATTTTTCTCTCTTAGTTTAATTAAGATTTCAAGAAGTATTACGATGACTTACTTTGCTGCTAAGCCACCCGGAACAATATGTGCCACCAGGTATCCGATATGTCCCTCATCCGACAGCTTTGTCTTAGCGATAAATATTCCCAGTTCATCATTAGGGCAATTTCTAATTATTTTGACTACTTTGAAATCAGATTGAGGTTTACTCAAGTTCTTTAAGGGCTTGCGACATGGTGGTATAGGGGGAATCCCACAGTCCCCTAGATTAGCATCTCTTTGACGCATTTTCTGTTTCTCCGTTAGTTGAAGATATTGAGGTTCTTCAGTATCACAGTTCTTTGGCATCCGCCTTAGTATTTCTTTACGATCTAATGATAGAGCTCTTTGGGAATTTCTTGGTCTTGGTTTAGGAAAATCACTCCTCTCCCGACTCTTTCTATGTGAAACTCTTACTTTTGCAAAGCATTGGTCGCCAGACACACTTCTACTATGACAAGGCCCTTGTGAATTAGTTTGCGAAGCGGAACTTTCGCACCGCGGAGTTATTCTGTCACTATCGAATATTGAAGATGCAGCTGATTCATTGACTAGTATTCCAGAATCTGCATCCTCGCAATCATGTAACAGCACATTTTCATCGTCACAAGATACATTGAAGGCATCGTCATGAAATACGGCACTTTGAGTTTTTTGAAATTCATCTAGACCCGGTAGAGCACCGTAAGAAAAGCTTCTGAGCTTTGCTTTAACTCCACCTTTCTTTTTGCGACTTCTACTATTTGATTTTGAAGTGTTCTCAGTCATGCTGTGAGGTGTGTCATCGTCTTCCCCATTTTGTTTATAGAGTTTAGATAAAATTTTATTTGATGATTTCAAATACCTATCTGACATAGCTCGTATTTTGGCGGAAAGACAAGAACTTGGTCCAATGCTGTCTTTTTCATTTTTATCCTTATACTTATCAGTCTTTCTGACGTCTTTTATGGCAACGTGTGTATCTGAGTATTCATAATCATCGTTAAATATTTGATCACTGGATTTGGAAAGTTTTGTAGCTGTTGTTGGTGTGGCATGATATCGATCACATTCTGATCCTGAACTGTAGCATCTAGTTCCACGATTCGTGAATGATTTGCCTTCTCTCCAATTGCATTCCACAGGGCTTTTCGGATAAAAAACGTCGTCATCGTAATGTTGCATTTTAACCCAAGGGTTGTGATTTTCGAACTCGATGTGTGGTTCTGAATATGATTCTGGATACCGACATTGACTTACATCTTCGACAGGTCCAAATGCACTACATTCGCTTCCTGAAGTAGAAGCCGCATCATCGCCGTATCGAAAAGTACCGTTCGACTTAAAACATGACAGTTTCGTATTTTTCACCTTATCTAGTAAAGGATTTCGTTTTTCGCGATAAATCATGTATTCCTTTTCTACAGATCCTGCACGATTCTTTCGACTAGAAATGCAACTCTCTTGATTAGAAGTTGGACTATTTTGCAAAGATATTCGTCGAGTAACCGGTGTTTGTTCATTATTGTGACACGAGGGTTGTGATTTTTCCACTGTGATAACTTGTTCGTTTAGGTTATAGAAATTAGTTTCCACCGAACTGCTACTACTTTTTCTTTGCAAGTAACTTACTGGTGACGAATCTGGAATTAAAACAATTTTTATTGAACACCCCGTCAACAATTTTCAAAATTCTCTTCATGGTAGTTACTACATACATACATTTAGATAAGTGGCCAATAGATACTTGATAAGGCAAAAGTTAAATTATATTCTAATGTCTAAAATTTTTATGGGTTTTTCTTTTTTACGTTTAGTAAGTGGTATCTAGAAAATATGCTTGAGTCTCACCAATTCTAGAGGGTCGCGTGGTTCGAGGGTCAGTTTCCGGTGACACGGCGAGCAGCCTCGGCGGCTCACCCTTGCGGAACCACCGCATTCCGCCAATTACCGTCCCATCTTCACAGATATGTCTGAAAACGACAAAAGAAAAAAGTTTTATAATCTCTTTAGATGGCCATCCGACAAACATTTCTTGTGTTCAAGGTCTGTTCATAGGACTAAAATAATATTATATTCTAGTCAGATATATAAGAACTAAGCTTATGACAGAATTACTTGGTAATAAATTTAGTTTGTTTTGTCAGCATTTGGTAATCGAGATTATACTTCAATGTGGGTTTCGAATGTCGGATTTCGCCATGACCCAAAATTTTAATCTAAAAGATTTATGCTAGTATTCAATTATGCCTACGATGGTTTATGTTTAACCTGAATCATTGTTTGCAATGATGTAGCACTTTTAACTGCCACTAATCTACGCTAGCTTGTTTCGTGCAATTGGTAAGAAATATAAAATTACTAAGATGTTTCTGACAATGTTAGCGCAATAGTTTAATGTTCGAATTTCCACCCGTATTTAGTGTATTCGAAGCTTGACACCGCATTACAATGAACACAACACGACGTGGCCTAAGCAGGACGTGGGCTCGGCACTACCATTTTGCCTTAAAAAAACGAATAGATACAGAAAGGCCAATACATAATCAAGAGTACCGCCATGAAGTTATGTAGAGGTAAAGGGGAGACATATTTTGTTTCTGCTGTAAGTTGTAAAGTTGCCATTGAATCACGTAACGATGGATAACCTTGCTGTGACATAATTGTGAAATTTTAAACATTTTAAAGCAATCGGTTGCGATATCTTTTATCAGGCATACAAAAACTATCTGTTATAAGTCAGTGTCGCCAGCATAAGTCAAACAATTTTAAAAAAATAATAAAGATAAAGTGGGAGAGGGGTTCAAGGGCAAAGAATGTTTTCAAAGGTCGACCGGTTCTGTCCCGATTCAACGACCCATCGTTAAAGATTCAAGGAATGTACAGTGTGTTTATATAGTTAATGTATTTATATGCTTGCAATTATGTTCACTTCGGGTTATCATACTGTTGGAGTTATCAACTTTGATTGGCTTGCGACGCCCAAGTTATATGTTTATTTTACTGCATTGCCCCCGAAATTTACATTTTATGAATCGTGGTGCAACTGGTATAAGATTCTTATTTGTTTATCTTATAGGCTTTAAGGCCGTATTAGGAAATGACTCTTTGATGTTTATATGCATGTCATTCACACTTGTATAGTTCCTTGATATTACAAGGAAGTAGCGAGCGGAAGCGACGTGAGTATTGAGACAAATTGCGTAAATACAAGAAGTACAAGTCAGCAAATCACCTTTGCATAACAAAATGAGACTAAAGAAGGTTTAATATAAAGAATTGAAAGAAAAAAAAATATTTTGATTCATTTCACAAAGAAAATGTTCAACTTAGTTTAGTGTTTTCGCTTTTTCTCGTCTCTTGTGATGGAGGCCGTTTCACGAATTTTGCAAAGAATGTGATATTCAATCGGAAGTCTGTAATGGCACAATCTAGACCGGTTCGAAAATCCCTTGACGTGAGTGAAACCACTATATTTAGAGTGTACATCACGTGGAAATTATGTGATCGGTGATCAGAATCGAATGTCGAAGCCGATCGAGTTTGAATACAAATGTGTAAAGCGGATATAGTCCGCTTTCCCAGGTAAAGTTTCATAAATTCCTTCTAAAAGCAGGGCGTTTGTTAAAGCTGTTTTTTATAGTGTGTAAAAGAAAACGGTTACAATAGACATAACATGGAAGGGCAAAATAGTTTCATCAAAGTTCCGCTTCCTAATACTAAAACATAATAAGCTCTTTAGATTACTATTATCAAATATGTACTGATGCATATTGTATTAGCGTTTTTCCCCATACATTTTACTTTTCGCGGTGTTATTCCAAATGTAATATGGCAAATGTTTATTGTATTCAAAAGTTTAGCTGTCTGCGTCGTATTTATTATTCATTATTATGATATCAAATGGCCCGTGTGACCTAGATGTTTCGAGACGTAGGTGACTATTTCATAACAAACAATTATAAAGCAAAACTAGACTACTATTTTGGACTCCTTTTATCTCTTAATCTTTTAAGCTAAAGAAATGAAGCAGTTTCAGTTAACAACGCTTTAAGGAAATTCAGGTCAACTAATCCGTTAACTTGCCTTCATGGTTTAATGCATGGAATCGATGTGGGCTATGCTGATAGAATATGCAAAACTTTCGCCGCTATCTTGGATGAAATTACATGAGTATAAGATTCCCTGTTTGCGGAGATGTTTTACGCATTCTTTGAATATATCTTACGGGTTTTCTATTGTAACAACTGTTTTCATATCCCGGGAATCAAATTTTAATTAAAACTTAAATTTTGGTGTGGGTCGGCGGAGATCCAATCCTAAACCAAAATTAGTGAGTACGGTTGAATTTCTATGTACAAAACAAAATCGATACATGATTATTTTAATAGAGAGGTGATGTTTTAAAGTACATTAATTTTAATTTATAAATACCTAAAAGGTTATTAGTTAATGTTTATTCCGTTCCAGTGATTAGTTTTTGCTTTACTAAGATTAAAATCGTGACAGTATTAAGGTCAAAATACGTCATTCAATTACCTAATTATTGAGAATAGAAGTGACGCATCGATTAGTAAAATAGGTAAAGATCCTAAAAAATCGTTAGTTAATTTATTGTATTAGATAATTTACAAGGGTATTTTTAGGAAAATCTCATCATATTAACGATGTATGAAATTATTAATTAATTTATATAAATAAGCGATACAATCTACCCACTTTTGTTTAATAGATAGATGGAAGTTGTTTACCTGTGATATTGACAAAATTTCGGTAAGAGACAGAGCGGTGTTATATTAAGAGTTAATTTATTACGTTAGATCTGATGTCATCTCTGTCTATGCATTGTAAATAAATGAGGTATTTAGAAATACATTGTTGAAGTCTCTAGAGCGAACTTTATCCAGTATCTAAAATAACGCTAACATATGTAAAATTAGTACCTAACTGTGAAATATTTGCTTTGTCTTCTATGATTTTCTTTATCACATACATTGGATAAATTAGCCTGCCCCAAGTTTATTCACACAGTACGGATATTAAGATTATTTTGCAATTATTATTTATTATAAAAATCAAGAACTAAAAGTTCTCTTTAACTTGTAGTTATTTGCAGTATTTTCTCACAAAGAAATTCTCTCCAAATACTCTACTTATATTAAAAGCTGAATATCTGTAACTCAAACAATTTGATGAATCTGTTGCAAATATGATGAAGATACTTATAATTAATTTGTACAATACAACAAAATAATAGTATTTAGTCTACATACTGTGTGTATTAAGAGCATTCTATATTACTCACGTTTTACATAAAATGCTTCACTGAATATTCATGTTAAGTTTTTGTTTGGTGAAGTTTGCTGGAAAAGCGTCGCTTGAAACGAGAAGATAAAATATTCAGCGGCTCTTTTGTCTTTGGATTGTGAAACTCTGTAAATATGGTCATTAACAAGATAAAAGAGTTCAAAGTGTTTATAATTACAGGTGAAAGAGGTTTAACAAAGCCCGGTTTCAATAGGACTCTATACTAATATACTCGCGTATAAAATCTCTAAGTATGGAATTTATAATTAAGTACCTACGATGTGTCATTTTAGTATGAGTTACACAAGACACAGTTGGACAAGACTTTCATTTCATAATACGTACATTTAAAAATACGTTTTTCTAAATTCATTTTCCATAATAATTTTAATAAAACATAAGTTTCATAAAGGTTTTACCGCCAAAGCCTGTATGACATATCTCTTGAGTAGGTACTTGTTGTCAATTGTGACTTTTAATATATATTATATTTGCCTAACACATTCAAGAAACTAAATCAAAGATACATTTTGTTTTTGGATAATAACCACAATAGAGTATGCAGAAATCTTGATGTTAGATATGATTATTTCTTAGTATTATTTGTGCTGAATAATCTAATTAATCGCTGCTACTTCAAACCGGTTCTACGACAAATTTGTAATTAAATTTTTTTCATTACCATAATGATCGTAAGAAATACAGAACTTGTTTTTAACAAAATACAGCATTCTAGCATTTGAAACGGGTTTTCAGAAAACATTTCGTAAAACACCTGGCATAACTATGGTCTGCAATTATTTTAACTTAATGAGCCAATAGTTTTTATCGCGCCGAGTTTTTCTTAGACCATCCTGTTCATAGATGTATGCATTATCACCTGTTTCCTGCAATTTCAGGCTTCATTTTTTATAAGTATAAAATATAAGTAAGGTTGTAATTATATTTTTTATTGTGTGGGACTTTATAGCTTTGAGTGTGATGAGAGAGAAATAATCGATTAGGTACCCAATTATATTCGAAACGAATTTTTCTGGTTGATAAGTGAATAAAGCACAAAAACATGTGAACAAATGACGTCACGAGCTGAAAATCAATAATGTTGTTAATATAACGTGAAGCAAAAATTTTTGATATATAAAAGATAAGACACTCGAAACAGGATTATGATGAAGATTAGATAGTCGATAGCAGGATCTTAATAATCATATGTTTCGCGATGGTATAAAAAGGACTATTTTTAGATATATTTATATTTATCCTTTGTCAATAGTAAGACCTAAAGACTTTTCTTAGATACTTGCTTAATCGTGTTAAGAAATATTCGATAAAATGGAAACTGGTAATGTAAGACTGGTGAAAGTACTGATTGCCTAGTATTAGTTAAACGTCAATACTAAGAAAATTATGCCTTTTGCTTTCAATAAAAACTAGACTATTATGAAAGTCAGGTAAAATTTATAACAAATAAAAAGATGAACATCGCAATTCGAGACTGATATATCTTCGTACTTTTTCTACATTATTTTTATTTAGTTCTACTCCTATATATGTATTTTTTAATTAGTATTTATTTTATTATTTACTGATAACATCTATGTATTCTAAATGCAAAATAACCCAAGAAAATACCGGATGGCGTCACTGTTAAACTCCATCCATGCCAGTATAGTACGAATTGACATAAAAACACATAAGCTAAAATCTGAAGCTGATCCGTGCAGGATTTAAACCTGTTATTTGAAGATGAACCTTGATTGCATAAAATTCAAATACAATTCCGCAAACCAGTTTCATTCTTGTAAACATATTTACGTGTGGCGTGAACTAGCACTAGCAGTACGCAAATCAAAAGATTATACCTTTTCTTAAGTTTTCCTCAGTTTTTACAAAAATCAATTCTGATATAACATACAATTTATGACACAAGGTGCGAATGAAGCGTGAAACATTTGTCAAGGATGACAAGACTCAGGTTATTCAATAGAGCGAAACCAAAGCAACCGCCCAAAATCACAATAATGTCCGTAACTGACAGGTTTACATTGTATAAGTCTTTTATATGAAGCTTATTTTTATAAACTCTTATAAAAATCTTTAAATTACTACATTGAATGAATAATACATTTTAATATATCAGAGCCATCGACTGAATCATTAGACTAATGCCATCTTTCAATATTTAAAACGTATTTGTTTTGTGTTTAAGCGCCAATATTATAAGTAAAGATGCATTTTCCATTATTACATAACTATTTTCTCTATTTGTTCCCATATGTTGTTTGTTTATTTAGCCTTCAGACGATTACCAAAGAGAGTAATAATTAACATTGTAACTCAAAACGTTTGGTCATTTAATGTAGGCGTTAAAACATTGATATGAATGAAGTTTCGCAAAAGGACTGGAATTTAATTTTGTTCATATACGGTAAGGTTGATAATTATTGATTTAATTACCAAATCAATTTTTAAATTTGCGTGTTAAGGACAATTCAGGTTTATTAACAAAAAATAATTATGGATTTAATATGAAGTAATATTTAATTATACCTCTAATTAAAATACCTAAATTTTATATATCAATGTACAAAGAAAACTATATTTCATATTTACAATAGTCCAATCAAATGTATTAAGTATTACGACTAGAACTTATGTTCTATAACGATAAGCCACGAGGTGGATTTTTAATTTGAAGCAATAGTTTCTTAGATTAGCCCCTTCAACCAACGAATAAACAAGATACTGCACAATCGAAGAACATAAGTTTAAAATCATTGCAAGAACAAGAAAGTGCCAGTCATATTGTGGTAAGCTCTAAATTGGATATTCATACTGCATTGTTTACAATTGCTATAGTTACGACAGCATTGCTTATGTACTGCATTGAAATTGATTACTAGCTAATGCTTACATAATTGGATTTAAATTTTCTTAGTACTAAGAAACCATTATCGTCAATATTTCTTCCATCGATAAAATAGGGAAGCCGAATTGCTAATAACAGACATACGCGTTAAATTGTATACAGGTTGGTCAAAAATAACTTTTTTGTAAGTTTCAACTAATATTATTATGGATTATTTTTATTAAAATAGGTTTTATACCGAGCCTTATCGTCACAACATGCCTTTACAAATTTGTTAAACTAGTATTAAATTATGTCGGCCCAAAAATAACACTTCGTTGACATGAGGCATGTTGTCACATTACGTGGTGCCATAACTAGATTTCCATTTCCGCGTAATATGTGCGGATAGCGTAGTTTTATTATCGTAATTATGAATCATGTCTTATAATATGCTTGGAATGTGATTTTATTGCAATTGCGTACAGTGTGATTTCATGAAAAGATTTTAAAGTTTGTTATAGAGACGATAGAAGAACCCAGATTTTATATACAACTGGATAATTCTCCAACTTTGGATTACTTAATTTCAATATTACATAAATTTAAATTGAGTTAATGATTTTAAAGTAGATTAAAAAGTAAAAAGTGAAGAAATCAATAAAGAAATCTAAAATTTCATAAAATAATATCAAGCTACATGGAAGTATGGATATAAACTTTGACTGCAAATATAAAAATTAAGTAAAACTGATCAGAACTCACTACCCTTAATTATTCGGTAAAAATCCAAATTTAAGCTTGTCCATACATACACAGCTATTCGTTACACCGCACTTTTCACTAGAGAATTTAAATCTTTTCTTCAAATTTTTTGTAAATAAATTTTCAATGTTATTTAATAATTCTCAATTATTTTCAAACGGCACATAACGCGCTGACGTTTACTTCATCGAAAAGATCGAATTGAACTGATGTTTTGAGGATATCGCGAACAGCGGTGTATATATTCTACGGCGGTGGCAATATTTCCATGTACTCACCTATTGCGTGATAAGTACACACAGTTTATTCAATATATCAAAACATTTCCGAACATCGACAGCAATGAATAACATACAAGCATAAATCCTTCGTACGAGATGGATTGAATCGGGATTTTCTCACCCGTGAACAAATTCGAATCAAGAATGAGATTATAATGGTTAGATGAAGCTAGATCGTTTATCCCCGGTAACATCTTGGAATAAATTGTGGGAAATTTCTATTACTGTTTTCTGTTGGCTTTTTTTTAATACTTTTTTATAGGAATATAATTTAATAAGGGGAAAAGGTGTGCACAAAGTGGGGATGCGTAATTTAGTATAACAAGAATATCTTACGGCTATAAAAATCTAAACGTTTACTAAACAAGTAGCATTAAACAATAGAGAAGCTATAAACAATCCTCAAAGCACCTGGCACAGTTCGTGAGAAAGTACAGTACGATAAACAAAGTGTAAGCGGATTGTGCTAACCATATCAAATTGTTTTCCTTATAATCTGTACTCTTCTCAGAATCACAGCATATGAAAACAACCTGCTTCTATATACAAAATAATTATTCAGTGGCATTACGGTTCCGTATGGATCTCTGTTTTCTCCGTATGTTTAAGTGATTATTTAGCGTAATATACATAACAGGTTAGGTCAGCCTGTTTATGGGTTTAAAATATGCCAGTATCCTTACAGAGTTGAATTTCACTAAATACAAAAAAAATAATTATTACAGGATTCGATCGCGCGGGATTCTCTCTGCATTTTCGTATTCGTGGTAATACCAGCAGCAAAATATTATCATCAGACTTTTATGAAACCAGCTGCTATTCCAGGTATTCCTGAAGCTTTACAAAAATGCCTCGTGTCTTCGCGAGAAAAGGCTAAGGTTTCTTTAATGGCCAGTAACGCACATGCAAGCCCTCTCTCTGGTCCATGAAAGACAGTCGAAACTGCAAGTGGGTCACTACTCACTACTACTCTCGATTGCCCCTTGACAAAAAAATATTTTTAAAATTATTTACTTTGCATTTAAATTACAAACTGGTCGCAGATTAAATCATCTTTTCAGCTTCAATTTATAAGTATACAATAATACGAGTATCATGGGGTAAGTATTCCCAAGGAAAACATTTATAAGATTAATTTTGAAATAGCAGGTTTCTACACAGCCACAAAAAAGATTTAAATGTAACGACGTATAGGTAGTTTACGGTCCTAAGAAAAGTACTGTATAATTATAACAACTTTCATTAATTTACGTTTAAACTGTTAGTACATAACTACGTGGGGAAGGCTAAGTTTCCGGAATGGATAAGAAAAAGCCCTATTAAAGATCAAAAACAAATCTAATGTTTCTCAAAATATTCATTGCTTAGATGCTAAATACTTTGTCATTTGATTAAACCAAGTTTGAAAACATCTTTGCCACTCCTCCGCGGTGACCTCAGAGCCGTGTTTTTCATATTCTTCGACAGGCTATTCTAGTGATGAAAATCGTTGACCGCGTAATTGGTTCTTAATTTTTTAGAACTGAAAAAGTGACAAGGTAACAGACCGGTATTGCATGCAGGATGGCTAATAAGGTCTTCGTTTTTCATTTTGAAAAATTCGTTTGTCTCTGTGTGTAGGAACTAATCGTGGTGTAAGAATGGTAGAAATTTTTTTTTCGAAACAAACTACGAAATCTTCCGACTTAAATCAATGTAATGCATATGCGCAATTTTTTACAAAACGTAAATATGATTGACAGATGAAACATCCATTGTCAAATGTTGCAATAAATTCTTAATATTTATTTATGTAAGTTGCCGAACCAGGAAAGTTTTATTGTGATTAAAAATAATTTAGCTATTTTCCAGTCATTCTTATAAATATTCATTATATTGAGATTGACATTTTTTTAGTTCTTGCACGTTATCTCTATTCTTTTATTACGAGAAATTAATTTTACAGTTCATAGTATCATTGCTTACACATACTGGAGATATTTGTTTTATTTGATATAATTTGACTGAATATTTTGATATCCTTCTCGTAATATCATTATATCACATACCTGAACTTTATTTAGCTTTTACTTTTGTGGTAGGTGATGAGCCTAATATGCCTGACCCATTACGAAGATTGGGAGCCACGCCACAAACCGTAATGCTTTTATATCGTGGTTTTGTGTTGTGAACAAGAGTTGGGGTTCGAAAGCACAGCTTCATATTGACAGTCGCACTAGCAGTAAAAAGATCATTGATTTGTTTGGTTTAGTGCTTATTTCAATAGAGGAAAAATAATAATTCTGAAATATCAATCTCGAAATAAATTTAAATGATTATAAAACTAGAACTTGTTAGGCTTGTTTTCTTTTGGTGACATTTTGCAACAGGAAGCATAGATATTGCTTGGAAAGAGAAAATGAAGGTTCATTCAGTTTAGCTTCGATCGTGCCGGGTCACTTCCGGCAGGTCAGAACAGGGAATACGATTATCTCCACCATCGACTGCGCTCACCCTACCATTCATTCTATAAATATCATTGGATCAACTTTGTTGTTAGTATTTCCGTTTTACATTTGCAATAGTATATTTATATAGGGAAATATAATTGCTAATTAATTATATTTTGTGGCTAAAACGCTAATTCTGTTTGTTAAATGTATTTCGGTTATAAAAAATAATAATTCATAAGTTCACATATTTTTTTTGTATTAAAGTGAATATTTTAGGCTTTTTCAATACGAAATATACAGGACCAATATCAATGCAAAAGAAAACCTCCAACGAGGTATCTTAGTTATTGCAACAGGACAGCGGTTACAGGTTTCAAATTAGAAGTATTAGCTAACAAGCATGTATAAACTTACTAATTGCTTTCAAGAACAGCCGACTTAATCTCCCCTTGAAGCCTTACGAAGCAGCACGCGACATACGGTGAGCAAACCCTATCACTTATTTTGTTATTCGCCAAAGTCCAGGGGTCAATAGCAATCAAAAAAATAACACATATTTTTAACAAAGGCTTAAAAATTACACATTTTAAGAATGCTTAATATGTAGATGAAACTCAAATCTGCTGTAATTAGCTCTTGAATGATCAAGCTTTATAATATCCCTGGGGCGATTAAAACACAAACACTTAATTATAAATATTAATTTAATGCTGTGCCAACATCTTAAAATTGCGAGTTACCCGCTGCTAAATTAAAGGTTTTACGAATTGCTTATCTGGTGTGTAATGTTTTTGCGCTTAATTAAATATGTGTAAGTATGTCCAATTTATGATTGTATCCATTTTGAATTGTAATATCCTTGCGAAACTTGATGTACGAGTAAAATAATTTGTTGTACACATCTGCAGGTGTCTATTTTAGGTTCATAATGCTGTAATGAAACATTATTATGTATACGCACGTATAATGTGCTGGACTGACCTATTTTAGAAGGTCTTAGCTTCTTTTAACACGACGTATTATATTACGTAAATTAAAATTACAAAGTCCGGCTCACGTGCAAAACATTAATTGTTTTTCTGTCCTGGACTATATATCTTTAGCCTGTATAACGGTATAGTAAGCGACGTGGAATATGAATTTGGTCTAGTTTAACATAAGACCACACTTAGACAACGATTCGAATTTGAATGAAACAAAAGAGAACTATTTAAAAGAGTGCAATTACATTTTTGATAACCCTCAAAATTTCCTGTGTTAAAAACTCTAGTGTTCTTTCGATAGATTGAAGAAGCGATTTTAAAAAGAATCCAACATAAATATCATGACAATTTCCTTCAAAGCAGCACCAGCTAAATTAACAAAAAATATTAACTAACAGTAGCCTCAGCTACAACCTTCAATCGACTTTAGTACTTAAAAGGTCAAAATATCACCACAAAAAACTTAAAAATTGTGACATTGTAATTATTTATTCCTTTAAAGCCAAATATCATTTACCTTATGTAAGTATTAATTTGTTTATTTGTATTTGTGCCTCGCGGTTTTACAAACTTTAACTCACATTTATAAAATCGCATCGGAATTCAGTAACCAAATTGTAACAAGATTTGCAACGCAGACGCAGAAAGTAAGCAACAATTTGAAGGAAAGTCCGTTTCATAATTATTACGATACAATATCTTAGATTATCGGTGTAATATTGTATCGACTAACCAGTTTTATGAAGCTCTATCGTCGATTTCACGACTTACGACTTATACCTCTTTATAAGTGTATTAATTAAATAAAGCATTTCCTCTAACGGAGACATTAAAATATCCATTCGTTTCCGTTCTATAAGGTTCATAGAAAAATGTTCAAGAAACTTAAATTCTAAATGGTATGCCTGAATGAATTTCTCACGTCGCTATCCCAAGTTTGAGATAGGAGTCGAAAGAATTATATTGAAATAGAAAACAAAATCAGAATGTCGAGATTTCACGTCGCATTACAAAATTTCAATTGCCAAAAATTCAGTCTTTGCAACCCTACTAAAGCTACTTAATCCAAAACCTCCTATGATCGTACCAATAATTTAATGCATCCACATCTGAGTTACTTGTATAATTATACTGAGCTTAAATTTATATCTAATAAAGAATAGTTACATACATATAATAATAGAACAAATAGTGGAAAGACGTTTTGAAGGGGGACAATTCATTAAAATTGTTCAAAAATAGAAACGGTGCTCTACTTCGCCTGTCAAGTATTTGGATTGTTTTGACACCTGCTTTCTGCCAAGTGCGCTAAGAGAAATGGGTTACTTCCTAAAACCATTTATAAAAATAGTCCAAATCAAAGTCGGCAACGTTTTCCCAGGAGGTTGGTTACGTTTGTCTCTTGCTTTTTCTAATGAGACATTGATCATAACGATAATCTAACCCTTGTTTGTAATTATTATTTTTCCGGTGTTCCAATTCAAGGTCTTATTTTGTTCAGGTGTTAATATAAAAAAGTCAGTATGAACTAATTAAATACATTTATAAAACTGGGAAACTATGAAGAAATTGAAATGCTTCAAATTTTAAATATGCATTTGTTCCTAACATTGGAACAAATGCATGTTACGTATAAAAAAAGCGAAAATATCAAATTATGCCTATACAATTTGCCAGAGACACACTGGTCTTAATCATAAATGTTTAATCACTAATAGTAAAATAAAATTTATTAACCGACACGATACAACCGTAATAATCGTCTCCAATCAAATCAAACTTATATATATGTATACACGAATTTATACATATTAAATAAGTTGAAATACCTGAGCATTGATTCACGCTTATATTTAAGTACTGTAATATTTTTAAACGGGACAGCTAGAGAGCAAAGGCATCCGATCTCCAGTGAGTCAGCATTAGCTCAAGTTTTACGCAATGAAGTTGTCTATAGGACTGAATATACTCATCCAAGACACCGAAGAAGGTCCTTGACCCTTCAAGGCTGTACTATCAAGCCTTATACGGTGCGTGCGTGGCCAATTATATTACAATTGTATTATATTAGGAAGCAAGAATGTTTATTGTAAACTTGCGCTTATGGTACGTCTGCTTACAAATTGCATTGACATCATTTATGAATTATATGTAACTGCAATAATTCTGTTTTATTTTAAGTTGACAATAACAGAGACCTCAATATTTTTGAAACACAATATATAAGCAATTCTTTAAAAACGAAACTTCAGTTGCGTTGACTCATCGACAAATCAAGTAACAAGCTGTTCCCTGCGGTTTTTTAATGACTTTTTTAATTCTCATATAAAAGCATGTTATTGTAAAGATTCATTTAAACCCACTCAATTTACGCGAAGCAATAACTATAACATACAAACTTTCGCGTTAAAAATATTAGCTAGATTAATTCGTAGCTTTCCTGTAATCAGAATTGATTAATATGTTGATCTAAATATAGGATCTATATATATATATAACGATATATTATACAATGAACTAAAGTTACACCAGATAAAATCAGATTGAAAGGTTAATACACCGTACGTAATCGTTATGAAAACTAAAGGCAATTTATACGGCCATGAGCTTCGTGACTATCGAGTAATTAGTGGAAAGCCGAGTAAAAGGAATTTCTGTAGTTGGTCGTCGCGTTTGAATGGCCCTTACGCTCAACAGAGGTAAGTGTAACTACGTATGAATGCCTACATAATATTGTCTTTGGTTTACGCAATTACATTCAAATAACGGTTTATTCATATGCTCTAATATCATAGAGTTCCAAGAAATTTGAGAAAAAAAAATTAGCTGCTTATATAACATTTACAACTAAATATATGAAAGCAAGACATGTGTACACTGTTACGTATTGTTTATTTGTCTGCATGTTAAGCTGACTATCCGACCACAACATTGATTTTCGGTGAGCCCAGGCACAATAGAGTAATAAACTAGTGAGAATGAATAAATTTGAGAATATTATATTTACAATTAAATAACTAATTTAATTCATAATAGTGTAAGGTTTAGGTTTAAAGAATTTATTCTCAATAAGAATGTTCCCATTCGCTTATTTGAGAAAAATAGGTTGAATTAGAACTAAGTCTATTTAGTACTACTGTTAATGCTTTCAGTAATCATTTGCCAAAATTTCTAATTGTAGGTATGACCAAAAAACGAGCGCGATGGAAACTACTTTGAGAACTGTGATTTATTTTTATCAATTTCAACCCGGTTTGAATGCAATGGTCTAAATCTTTTCTTATAAATAAGATTTTGTAAATGTAAAATTGTTTTAGGTTTATTCTTTTTTAATTTGGTTCTTCGGTGAATGGCGTGGATATTTAAAAAAACATTTTTATCAATTTATTTTGTAAAAAAAAAAATATATTATAATAATTAACTAATGCATTATATAAAGTGTACGGAAATTCGATGGGAATACATTAACGAAGCGAACCGATTAGTGATGATAGTTTTGATTTTAGCCTATATGTATGTACATTGCATGATAGAGAATTGTATCTATTCTTAAGCCAACTTATAATGTAAGTCATTAAAAATAAAAATATGTAGTTGTAACTTCCTTTCAAGACCTATTATATAGAATAAATCCGAGTTATCTATACTGGTGAGTAATAAATCTTTCCACGCGTGAAATTATTTTATTTGCGACGCGATCAATTAGATCCCACGATATCCAATGATCACAGTTACTTTGAAATAAGTTCCCCACGAGGAAGTTTGAAATTTTGTTTGCTTACCAAATCTAAATATAATTAATATCCTGTATATTCTAAATTATATTCTGTATAAAGCAGTGTATTGTTTTATTTCATAGTTTCTGAATAGACTGACATGGCTTTGAAATTAGATATCTGTGTAATGAAGTAAGCTCACTTTATGTAATAAGTATAACAATAAGTTTGATAACAATTGACATAAGTTCTCATCTCTAACCCACTACCCAATTCCCATAGCGGACGTCATTAACGAATTTCAAAAAGTTATTTTCTGTTGTTACATGTGTTATGTAAAATCTAAGTCATGGTTTAGTTAGTAGCACATGACGTACATATTACTCTTGTCCAATCCGAATATACAATTATTGTAATAGACAATCATATTATGTCACAATGTAGGTATTTGCCTTCCAAAACGAAATATATTCTGGGTCCTAGGCTGCTCTACGTTTAGAGGTGTGCTAAATGCAACTCAGGTCTACTTGTTTGAATTTAAATTTTATCTACTTACCCATTTAGTATACCTCTAAAGTTACAAAACAAGAGCTTAACTTTGATTTACAGATAAATGTAACAAGGCGTTGACGGTGATATCTTGAGACTATAACGCTTAGAACTAATGGCCATGTGAACCTCAGGTGGGGAAGGAAACACAAAGTTCACTGCTCTTGACGCTCTTGTCTTAATACAGTCAATTTAAAAACTACTCTATAGCATATTGCTGTGGTCAGTTTTTGTATCATTGATATAAAGACCACCAAAGTTGGGCGTTTAGATCGCAATCCTATTGCTTGTGTAATGTTCAATTCGTCGATAACTCACTGTTATATCTATTCTGAAACATGGATATTAAAGATTATCAACGGATATGAATTTGCAGTCCTAATGATTTTATAATTGAATTCTAAGCGCTATATTGTAAGACAATATTATAAAAGTGGCTAGAAGTTTTTTTTTTTTTTATATTTTAAGCTACATTTGACAACTCCATGTCATCATGGATATAAAGATAACTAAACAAGAAACATATATAGTAGTTAGTAAGGTAGTATGTATATACAAATAAGAAAACAGCCCTGAAATTCAAACCAAAAATGAACTAAGAATGAATTAGGTAAACTCGTCCCTTTTTGGTCATTTCCATGAAAAGCATACATTTAAATATTTAGCATAACAGGTGTGTCGCGTATGCGTTGTCAGAAATGTAGCTCTTCCAAATGTGCTAGTACAGCGAACTGTCGTTCACCGAATAACGATCAAATTGGGTTTAAAGAATTTTGTTAGAATAACTTCTCTAAATTGCACTAATTGGTAACCCCAGATAAACACAGTTTCAATTATTGCTTGACATTTGAAAGAAAAAGGCAAAAAGAAGTATTATCTATCATATCATATGATGGGATACGAGACATGGGAATGTCCTTTTGTGACATGGCTTGTTATTAATCAACAACGAGCCATGTCGCGAAAGGGCATGCACGAAAATAAAATTCACACAAATCGTCTAGAATTCAAATAGCGCTAAAATTATTACGGAAAATATGTGGTTCTGGTGAGATTTTTCCACGCAACACAAAATCGGGAAACGCCTACGTCCAAATAGATAATTAGAGCTTCAATTTCCATGAATACACACTCAACCTGGTTTTTAAAGTACCCTCGGCAAGGATACTTTTAATTATTTTTCAACTCAGATTGCTATCAATGTAAATCCAGATTTCTCTTCCATGAAGTGAATAAATTGCTTCCCAGTGGGAAAATTACCAGACTCCTAGAGTAACTAAAATAGCACTAGATAGATATTTTAATTATTTTACTAAAACAAAATGAATATGAATATAAAATAATATTATTTAATTCGTTTTTGTCAGTTATGCTTATTTCGATGATAACTTCCTATGGTTCAACGATTTTTAAACACGTGTGTTTACGGCAATGTAAGCCTTATTTTCTATTTCATAAAAGACATAATTCCTTAATGCTTAATAACTTAAGTCCTATTGCAGTAAAATATGAGAATCATCCCCTTCCAAATGTAGAAGCAGGTGCGCTGCTCTGTTGTTCAAACACAGCTCTATGGAAACGATCGTACTTACCTATGGAATGCCTATTAGCGCTTTTAATACCTGCAATTAATATACTGCATTTTGTGAGCAATGAACAAATTAAACGTAACTATAACGTAAGACTAGACGAGGGAAACGGAACAATTTTCCATGTTTACGCCTAGTTTTTTGGTACTGATTTTATGGGCTATTTTTCTAGCTTATTTACGTACCTACAATTTTGTTTTACTTGTGTGAAGCCGAATCAAATGACGGGAAGGCGGAAATCTGCGGTTTTACCTAAATGGAGCTGGTAATATTAATAGTACTTTCTTATTACTTTATAATCTGACGGTGTTGTTACAATGAAAAATTACGTATGTCAAGCAGTAGTTACTCAATGTTTATACGTAACCTGCTTAATTCACAATCATGAAGTCACTCAAGGAGCGTTAAATATATTTTATTTTGACCATAGCAATCCCCTTACATAAGACCGAGATTTCATTTATATCGCACTGATGAAAAGTATTTAAGAGATACACTTTTGACTTCATCACATTTATTATTTCTGTGTGAAGTCGTCCCGGAGTGAAGACCGTAAGACTTTACTTTTATTTTTTTGTAAGTAGATCCAGTTTGTAGGCCAAGGCATACAAGGAGGGGAGTGCAATTTCAACAAAATTCTTTGCCTTATAATCTGGTACACTTGACTCTAATAATCTCGGGATTTACACATAAGCCTGATGGTTTACCGACCAATCGTGTTCCTTAATTTATACATATTGATATAGCTTATAAACATGTTGAGACAACAATTTTATTTATTAAATGTGATAGGAAACGCTTCTTCGTAGCCAGGACATTGCTCTTCTTATCATTCCTTAAGATACATAAAATACGTATTTATAATATCGTTTATTTATAATTTCCTCGATAATAGACGCCAACATATCGCTTTGACCTGTTACGATAAAACACTTAAAGACCAGACCGGCCAAGGAATAGATTCCTACCCACCTATCAAAGAATTTGCGTTTGATAGAAAAAACCCAACATACCTATTGTCGTATTTGTACATAAATTTCCGATATTTAGCTTGTCAATATTTACCTAATCGAGAATTAACCTATATTCAAAAGCAAAAGAAAATATTATGATTAAAGATTACAAATATTTGTATTTATTTAAGTAGGTTTCATAATAAAATTAGGTATTATGTATAAGAATGTAAAATGTTCATATGTATGTATAAGAAAATCTATTTTTACAATTTTTAAAAAACCGTTACATGTGCATTCAACCTTAAACGTCATTCATGGCATTAGGGTACAAACCTAAAACGACGTAGGTAGGTAAATGTCCTACCTAGTACCCGTATCGGCTTTTTTTAATAAGTAGTTCCTTAAGTAATAGGTAGTAGTAGGAATATTTAGTTCCTTTAATAGGTAAGTAATTAAGATTTTTAATAAGATTTCCTGTACTATCCCAGGTAGGGTCTAACATTTATTTAGGTGTGTAAGTAATTGAATCGTTTTTATATATTTTATAGTTATTATTGACGGTCAAAACAAGACAAAAAGTTATCTGATTGAGAACAAGTTGTGCAACTGATGACGGCGATCTATGGACATTGCTGATTAGGCATGCTTTTGTGTTTTTGGAGATCAAACATAACCGAACCTTAACAATGCATATCTTATAAACAAGTTTATAGCACATACTTATTGGCTTAAGCAATAACCTATAATGCTTTTATTACGTTTCCATATTCCCTAAGATCTTTAAAATATATAAATAATTCCGTACTAAGCATACATTTTTTAGTAGATAAACAGAAATAAACTTCGCTTACCTCCGCTAACAGCAATTAGTGAACCGGCATATCCTCCTCAAACACAAACAATAAATCCTTCTTTAATTTCACTCTTTGGATACAATTTTTCGATATTTACCAAGCAACTTTTATTCAAAAAAATCGTTTTTAATTAAAAAAACACTCCTCTTTCTGTCACAATACAACGTGAGACGAAGAGAATAACTTTATTCACGTGCACGGTTCAAGAGATTGAGAAGTAAGCTCACATCAGTCGTTCGTTTCCGACTGTGTTCATCGGCGCACGCCGACCGACGATGCGGTTCGAACGAGAGAACCGAGTAGGCGTTCTCGAGTCTCGACTCTCGACTCTGGACTCGGGTCTTGAAAGTAGCACTCTCGATTGACACTCGCCCGCGCCGTTCTTTCACGTTTGGAAGTTTAAATTCATCCCTTATTACACAACTCTGAAAAGTTATTATACATTTTAGGTACATTATACTCTTTTATAATTGTAACATATAAGCACCGACGCGCTCTTAATTACCTTTTTTTGAAAAATTTTTAAATTCTTTATTTAAGAGCTTAACCTATGAGATTATATCGCTCTATTTGCAAAAAATTATTTGTTCCCCATAAAAAATATATATGGAATAGTGTGTTATTAAAGAAAGGTTTTTAATGAAAATAATAAGTTATTCCATTTCACTAGACCATTATAGCTTTAGACAAATATCAACTCCACAATATGCCCAATTATTTCTAAGAATTCTCAACGCTGCATTACAATAGATGGGTTCCTATACAAAACGTACTTGTGCACTATTTAAGCGACAACGCGTGTGGTGAGTGCACTTTTCTAACTTGCACATGTGCATTGACGCAAATTTGTATTGTGACGTCATTGTTCCCACATGCATCGCACGTTGCATACTTTATTTGTTATGAATATTTTGCCTAAAGAGTTTTTTTGCTCATAATATATATTATGTATACCTATTTTATCAGAATGTATTCTAGATAAATTTATATATTATGTTATATGAAAATGTCTATTTCATGTGAAATATCTTAAAATTAAATTTTTTACAATTAGGTATAATAAAACTATAGAATTTATTTTGTTCGCAACATAATTGGGGACACATTGTGTCAATATTTATGTTATCGGGAATCAGTTGTAATGGCCTTATCTAGGTATGTATTTGGTACACAATTCAAAGTATTTATTTCACTTAATAAGTAATAACAATAAGTCATGTCTATATTTTATATTAATCTGATTTCATTTACATCTCGTAGCTATGGTTGTTATACATTTATAAGTATTTTATTATATAATTATTTTTAAAGAAGTGAAAAAAAAATGGATCCTTTCATTTGTTATATAAAGAAAAGAAAAACGGGGAAATTTGCTTTGCGGCGACTAAATGTGATTCTGGTGGTTAAAATTGATGTTTGTGATATTTTTGATATAGTGATTTTGTGCTGTGCGTTACTTTTGTTACTTTTTCTTTAGTTAAATTTATAGATTAAGGTTTACATAATTTTAGAACATATAATAGTTGATATGAAATAAGATGTTTGTTTGAAATTGGTGACCCATACTACTTTACTTCATTCATTATATTATTATATTATCATTCACGCTCAGATTTTAGAATCAGAATGAAATAGATACACTGGACAATTTTACTATGTGAAATAATAATTAGGGATAATTTATTTCAACTATTTTATAGGTATCGGACAATATGTATTAAAACTGTTTTTTTGCATTGATTTGACTTGATTTGCCGATCAATCGATGACAATTTTTGGACTTTCTCAATAGTCGTATTATATTATTGAACAACCGTTTAGATCTCAGTCATTGTACGTAAATCCGCGATATTGAACTTAGCTGACATTGTATATTCAGGTTTTCTGTAATAGAATTAACCCAGAAGCTTTTTGAAACTCAATACTGTGGAATTTTTAATGGACGTTCCGCTTGCGTCCAAATGACTGATGGCATTAGTTTTGCGTCGAAGCTAAAACTATTTTTTGTACTTTTTTAGGAAGGATTTATAAAACGTATTTAATTATTTTATGAAAGGAATAATTTAATTTATATCTTCAATTTAATGAACAAACTTGGCTATAGTTAATTTGTGTAGAGGATATATTGTTCAGTTCGAAAAGCCTTAGAGGTTCTCAAGGAGTTAAATGTGCACTCGTTAACCTCCACTCGTCTTTGAAAACAATAGACACTTCCATGAATGGAGGAAGACAAAAACGCGGATGCTTGAACTTCTTGCCTGCTATATATTAATACAATCATTAATTTCTTCTGTTGCGCTGCGTGAATTTAATTGAATTTACCAGAATGGAGAATTTTAAGGACTTCGAAATACACTTCAATTCAATATATTTCATAAAAATATTTCAGTGTTATCGAGGCGTTTTTTTCCGAGTTCATATATAGAGGATCAATATTATAATGAGCCTTTGAAAATATGTTCATCGTTCATCACTATACAGTAGTAATAAATATTTATATACACTTATTTCTAATGAAAATACTCCTCAAATAGTAGGTACATTAACAACAGTTGCTATAGATTTTTTGTATATACAAAAGTATGCAAGACGTGAATACCCATTTGCAATTCTGTTGCAAAGTTAAGGTTTATTCTTCTGTACCAATCGACCCAGTTTAAACAATTTTTTTTTCCATTTCCCTATTCTTAAACAATCAAATGAAATGCAAATACCTACACGTTTGTTTGAAGCTTCGTCGTGAGGTTTTATTTAACTTTGAACATCGTGTATGATGTTCAAGTTAAGTTTTTTTAATCAAAATATACGTTATGGATAGATATAATGAAAAAAATATATAATAGACAAAACAAAGCGTAATGTTACCTCGTCGCGTTTGTGTTTAAAAAAAAACACCTTTTCGACGATAGTATTTTATTATATTTTTATAATTATAATTACAATAATTAATAAACACTACTTTTACCACTGATTACTTTTATATAAACTGATATAAATTCCGCGTCGCGAGTTTAAATAAAGGCTGAACCAAGTAAAATAATTAATGGAATTTATAGGCGTATATTGCTGATCGGCAATAATTTAAGGGTTCAGTAATAAATGCATAATAAACCGTATGTAACAGTAAGAATCACGATATATAAGAAATATAATTTGCTAAAAATAGTAATTCTAAAAACTGAAAATATTATTATTTATGTAAAGTAGATTTAAAGTTATATTTTAAATTTGTTTCGTTAAACACTGTAACGTGCAAAGTATATAATGCAGGCACTGATCAGTATTAATTTAATTATAATCCACCTATTTAATTCTATGCATTTGGTCCTGCGCGGCTAAAACTAGCTAGTCGCAGTTAGAACGTAACTCGGACTTCACCTTAGACGGACACAGATTACAAAATTTTGTCGCGTTTGTTAATGATATCAATATTGCATAGACTTAATATGATTTATAGACGACCCTTGTGAAACGTCTACTATCAGCATACATAAACAATATGTCGACAACCTACATAGACTATACGTAAGAGAAAGTGATGTATTGCCCGTGTAACCGTTATGTAATGTTTATGTGGGCTTAAAGGGTGTCTGACCCAGGCCAATTGTCTTAAGCGACTACTGTGAGAATTTCAAGTTCTGATACTAAGTCATTGCGTTTATATAACTGGCTGATTAAGGTTTATTCTGTACTACACATTTCTATGATAAGAATGAAATATTAAAATATGTTCCTTGACTGAGTCTTTTTTGTCCGTCCCTTAAAACTTTAAAGTCATATCATATTTCATATGACTTTAAAGTTTTTCCTTAACTTATAGATTATACAGATAATTTGATTATATCTAATCACAACTTAACGGCCCTGTTTGTATGTGAATTAAAAATGTAACATTTAAAATGGCCTAAGATAATTTAATTTTAAATGTAAAATTTCTTAGGGAAGTCAACTAAATGCAATTATTGAATAATAAATTTTTTTTTTATATGTATAATTACGGGATTTGGATTTTGGACATAACCTATTAGTATAATCAGAGATTCAATTCAATTAAAAAGAAACTAATAAAAATAGGCTATAAGTTTAAAAAGCAAGATAAGATTGTATCTTTACAGTCTCCTTTTAGTACAAATTATGATGTAAGGAGCCAACAGACATGATAATTAGATGGAAGCGGATTCTTATGTAATATCTGATAACTGATAGAAAGCTTGCACAGACTTATAGTCTGACGGTGCTTAACGCAACATTAGAAATAAGTATTATTCTTTGTATGATGACGCTGACCGGTTGTACCATTTCAAACCGATTAGACTTAAGGAACACATCGAGGATATCAAACACATAGGTCAAGACAGTTTAGACAAGCCAACCACAATTCGTCCGATCGAAATCCTCGTAAGAGAAGATTATTTGCGAGACTAGTACGTAAGGCGATTGAAATAAAGAAAAAATAACGCTTCGATCGAGATGATGGTTTGTAACTTTCAAACGCCTGGGACTCAATAATTATATACCTTAAACTCAAACAAAACGTACAAATCAACTGTTAGTCATTATTGCCAGAACATAACATAACTTATTATAAATACCCTACTAGATATATACTAGATGGCGTGAATATGGACACTTTGTGATAGATTACTTTCAAATCAGCCACCAGTCGGTTTCTCAAAAGTATCCGAAACGTCGGTATATAATACCGTCTGATATAATTATAGTAAAAATAAATTGCGTTTTAATCGTTTAAAAAGTATTTTCCTTAAATGTTGATACTCGCGTTACTAAAAGACGATTATTTTTATGTATGTTACAAGAAAGTTAAAACAAAAGAACTCTGATGCACAAATGTCAATGTGAGGGTCGCGTTCACATCAAAGGCTTTAGTTCAAATAGACGGCAGACAGAAACCTCGCACTTGAGTCAATATTGCCCTCAGTTCAAGTGCTACCTCGATATGGCTTCAGGGTGTAACTAAAAACGTGTTGCTTACTGAAAGCCGGTAGATAAGCCTCGCTATATGTTGCAAGTGTATACAGTTTGAAATTTCCAGGTATGTTATACATACATACTTATATTGATTTTCATTGTGCCGTTTTGAAAAAAAGAGAATATTAGTAGTTTTAAGTAAGTTTTAAGTAATGGTGGCGATTCTTATGTACAGTCTACACAGTAAAACTTAATGCTGTCAATTTAGAAATACACAAAATTAGGTTTATGTTAGACCTCTAAATCTAAATTTAGAGATGTTTAGTTTAGAGAGTGTAAGTCATGTAAGTTCTGTACATCAGAATCCTACTTGATCAGTATAAAATAACCTTACATTTATTTTTAAAAAAAGGCAGTAGATGCCGTTATTGTCTTATAATTGGGTGCGTATTGGTATAATCCGTGAGGTATATAATTTTGAGAGGCGTGTACGAGACGTTTTCTTGGGCGAATGCAATCTGATCAATTTTCGTAGGTCATCTGATATTTATCCCGTTGAAGATGACCCGAATTATAAGAATCTCATAATCTATTTCCGTTAGTTTGGCTACGTTTCCAAAATTAGGTTATTAAGTTGCATTTATAACAAGGAGTTCTTTTGCAAAGTTTAAACTCAAGAAATGTAACCTCTGTTGTCTCTTTATTTTTAGTATATATATGATACATATACATAAGAGATTCATTTCAAAATAACGCTTAGTTATACATACAAGCTCGCTAAATCAAAGGTGATCTTTTCAAAGCCAAGGTTGAATTAAAATTCCCTAGGTATATATCTGAGAAATATAACAAACAATTTCACTAGCGCGCATATTTCTGAGGTTGAAAGGAATGTTGCTCAAAGAGTCTCCTTCTGAAAGACTTTAAGAGTAAAATCCTTGCTAATGGTGATAAATTATGATCGTGAGTTTTTCCTTAGAATTTAAATGTTATTCCTTTTATTAATTTGAGATTTGTTTATTTTTTATTGCGATTAGTTAATTTTGTATTGGATTCATAATTTATTGGTTTAAAACTAACCAATCGTTATACTTATAAGCATGGTCAAAATAAGTCAGTACTATGACCAAACTTGTTGTAAGGCTTATTAATATCGACATCATAAACATTATCAATATAACTAAGTAACTAACTCTTACCTAAAACGCTATTCAAATTTTTCTAGAGCTATCTAATTCAAGTTAACATTTGGCTGGTTCAATAGAAATTGTAAGATATAATTGGAAGCAAATTCCTACGAGAAGGTAACACGATGCTCTGGTTAACGAGGACGTGCCTGCATCCGGCCCTTTTTGTGGTGACATGAATGTTAAGATTATGACTCGTGTCGTGGTTAGTATCGGTTTCCAGAACTGGAACTTATTTTCTATATATACAAAGACAATACATTTTAAAGTCCACTAAATGGCACAAACCTTTCCTACACGTTTGGGAAATTGTTGCAAGTTTCAATAATATACGAAAGTCAGCACTTTTGGACCACGCCTTACACATAGTGATCACTGGTCTAAACCAGATTAAACGAAGGCATTTTGACAAGGATAAAATCAATTTGGATTGATTTCATGGTTCATATTATTGTCAGTCGTGTTTTTAAAGCAGTAAAATACAAAAACTCGGATGTTGAAAACTTAAATTTACATAAAAACAAAGTAATGAGGATGCTCTCGCACATTTTTTGCATAATATCCTTTTTCGAAACCTTTCGCAGCATACTGTGTGATATTATATACGTATAGCACAATAACCAATATAACATTTTATTCTAAAGATGATAGCACAAAGGTATGACTGCAGGATTCAGGCTCATTGGGTGGCTATTTGCATTGGTGGTGCATAGTAGACAAAATTATTGTTTATCATGTACCTAATGACAAATGTAATTTAATTTAATATAATTTTAGCTTTTAATTTTACTAACATAGTTGTTAAGAACAAATGTTACTAACCAAATATGGACAAATGGTCTGAAATAAACAGTTATTTATTTATTTATTTATTTTTATTTTTTTATTTTGACAAAAAAGTTAAAAAAAAGAGACAAATGAATTCAACATACTTGTTAAACAATAGTTAAAGCGAAAAAAGCGAATTTATAAATATATAAAAGCTATATATTTGAATACGCTTATTTTCTCGGGCGTTTTTTAATACCAATTATTAAAAATATATATAAATAAATTCAATCATTTGAATTATATTATCTTTTTATACTTATATGTATACATTTATAAGCTTTCTTAATTTCAATTTTAAGATTGGAGTAAAGCGTCATCTAATTTATGTATGGTTATGACGAGGACTATGATTTAAGAAGTTCCATCAAGTTACGCTAGATGGCACGTAAAACCTTTAATTACGTAAACGTAAATTTTTCCAAAATGACATTTTAGTACTTATTTGTTGTTTGTTCCCTAAAATTCAAAGATGTCACTATGTACTAACGACTTGCACTGTTTCATTTTTAGTTTGAAGAAGTTACTATAATTGACGCTAGATGGCAGTAAAATAAATATAAGTTATTGTTGTAAGTAATTTACAATAGATGCCACTAATAATGTAATACGAACAATATTACACCGTGAATTATAATAACATCAAATTCCTCCGAACGTCTATATAAAAAAATGAGATACTATTTTCAAATTACTAAGGTTTATATGTGTAGGTATAGCCATTTTCCGCACCACGTCCGATTCGTTTTCTGCGAATGAACTTGACTGCTCTCCTAACCATTTATCACGATGAAATGCGAAAAAAAAATCACGGACTTACTCAACCGTTACTTTTCCATTTACCAAGTATATCTTCCTTGTATTGTTAAACCTTTATTGGCATTTCTTTTGTATATTATATCGACTATAAAAATAATTTTATATACTTACAATCTTAGATTGAAATCAGGTGTCTGTCAGTTTTCTTAAAATACCTCTGTTCGTCATTAAAATTGGGAATAGTGTTTCTAAGAATATTTTTTTTCAAATTTTTTATATACTTGGCGATTATAAGGTTTTTAATGATATGCGATTTTATGGAGCTGCCTTAAGATAATTTGCTCTATTATGTTCTCATGTAAGTGCATGATAAATTCATAGGTTTTCTTCTTCTTACATAATAATAAATTAATATTTTTTTAGAATTATTATAATAACATGATTATATCTCATTGGGTATGAATAGCTGGGTTCCTTTAATTACCCCATAAGTGATATATACATAACGCTTTGTATTGCTTTGAAATTCATGTTTGACGCTCGGGCGAAAAGGGGTCTTTACTATCAACGTCAACCTATGAATTGAGTACATTGTTGAAATTGATATTGATTTTAGGGAGTTGCGAAGCTATTAGGCAGTAACAGAGGCTACTTTTACTTCAATTATGGTTTCGATACCAAAATAATTATTTTTAACTTATAGTGCCACAAACGGGAATTGGGGCAAGGCGATATAAATATGTATTAAAAATTACATGTCGGCGAAAATGCAATTTAAATTTATTTTTGTCAGGCTACAAAATATTAACATGTCAATGATACATATACATTTGACTTCGTAGTTTTATGCTGAAATGGACAAAGTTAAAATGTTTGACGGGTTTAGCGCATTCCCTTATTACTTAACACGATTCTGGAATCGATAACTAGTTTAATTCTAATCGGCTATCAATCTATCGTATCTTGTCGGTCTTGTAATGGGATAATTCCTTCACTTACTGCCGCCACTTGTAATTAATATGATATTATTATGCCGAGTGATTCCAGAGACGAAGAAGACTGAGAGGAAGCGCTTGCGGTTTACAAACAATACTAAGGATAATTAACTAAACAGTCATTAAATTTTTTCATATTAGCTAGTAATGTATTATTGTACAAACGAGGTTAGTTTTCATTTTACCACAAATTTAATATTTATTTTTCTTAATGTCGTTTAGTCGATATTCCAACTGCGTCTTGATAGTGAGTGAAGTTTAGTCTTCTGCACCTTACAAAATCCAATCCAGTATCTAAACGTTGCTGACTAGTCTTAACTTTTGCTGACTATGAAGGGAATAAACCTAAAATATTTATGTAAGCCATAACCCAAACACGTGGTAATAAATGAAAGTTTAAGTAAGACTTTTCCTCTGTAAGAGGTCACACAGGAAAAATAAGTGACTTAAGGTAAAATATTCAGATAGTTATCGCGTCATATTTGGGGTAATGTTTAGAATGTTAAAATATGAATGAGTTCGAGTTTCTATGCGTTCTTGGCGCTTTAGAGGCAACCGTCACACTAGAGAAATAAAATAACCCACTTCCTCCCGCAGTCGGTAAAGCTTATTGAACTAATTTATGAACTAGAGAGCTATCGAGGAAATTTTCGAGCGATTTTAAGGTACGTACCTATTAAGTGTTGAAAATTATAAAAGAAGTAGTTTATCGCATTACATTTTTACTGTTAAAAGGATGTAGGTCTTCATTCTAAAATTATGGACATACGAGGATATGCTCATCTGGCCCTGCTGTTATTCGGTGGATTTTGTAAAATATTTATAAATCAACAATCAAAATGTATGCAATAAAATTATTTAATATAGTTACAACGTTTCATAACTAACCTATTTAAACATACAAACAGACGGAGAAACAAAAACAAAACAGTCTAGAGTTGTTCTGTTTCTCTTTTTGCACACGTTACGGACTCGGTTATTATCAATTTGTTCTATGTATTCTACCTACACCGATTTACAATAATTATGTATAGAGATTTTTAAGTATTGAATACTTTATGATCCCAAACTCAATAAAAACAATCAACAGTATGTTGTGTAATGTGGCTAAAAACAATACTGAAGGTAAAAGGAACCGGACATTTAAATCTGTGAATCGCCGAAATAAACATTGACAAAATTCAGCTCTTGTTTAACATCAATTAATAACTTAAATATTACCCAGTATAATATTACAGATTGATATATGCGTTTCACGTATAATATAATAATATCAAATGTAATATCGAATGCATTGCACTTTACTGTAATTCTGTATCGCGTCTACTGCATTAAAAATACCTCCTATCTAAAGGCGCTGATCTCAGGAAAATGCAATTTCCCGTATAAGCGTCACCAACTTTGGAACCGATATTTTTATTATTTAAGTAATATTATATTACGAACCTGACAGAGACGTGCAATTTTCCACTCGAGAGATTACTAAAGAGCAGGATAAACCTTCGTTGTGGGGATAAACTAGCCTTAATCTGATATTTCAGTAACATGCTCCACTGAGCTCTATTTACATAGGCTTTGTAAATCGTTTGTTCTGCCTCGTCTTCCAATACGATTGTTTTGACTTCAATTATTCAAACTTTAACTAACGAGAAGCACACTATACCTTACGGATTTGATGTCATATTCACATGCTGTGGAGCATTAACTGTTCCAATAATTTTGTACATTTCACGTAAACCATGTCACCAAGTCTTCAATTCAGCACAATGAAAGTAAAATATTCAATCACGTGGCATATACACTTTAAAAACGTCATTTAGTTGATTCTTTAATTTTTGAAAGTCTGTGTAATTCTTTAATGGAAAATTTAAATCACTTTTATTAACTTGTTAAAATACGTAATATATTCATATATATTGGAAATTTGTTATTTTTAAAAACTTGAACATGTCAGTTACTGTTATGAAAGTCAAAAATGTCCAGAGAAATTAAAAATGTAGCAGCATTGCTCGTCTTTGACATTCACTAGTAAGTTTACAGCTGAAACAGTCATGAATTTTACATAACCTGTATAACTCGAAGATACACTACTGAATTTTTATTACCATAATTTGTACTGCACACAGGTTATTTGTTAAAGTATCGGCTTTCACTCATACTATACTTTTATTACGATTCCAATGTATACCATGAGGACTACACACATATAAATAAGTGTATAAAAAGTATATCCTGCTTTTTTTAAAGAAGTATAGGTACTAATATTCTATTGATTATTTGAGCAATACTTATCATTAATAAGGATTATTTTCAAATGTCGAAATTAATTTGTCGATACTTGTTTGTTATTATTCATCCTTGAACATAATTTTTGTTAATTAATATATTATTATAAGCTTTAATATATTTTTGATATTATTTGTTTGTCTGGTTTTATCGGCTTATCTTTTTCTTATGAAACCTATAGCTCTTTCTAGGATTTATAGTAAAGAGACGAGTTTTCTTAGATATAATAAATACACACAAACATCGATTCATACTAAATCCAAGAAAATCTCAATCACATCTTCTGGTTTTGCCAAGTCGAGTAAGCAAATGAGATGTTTAGACCTTAATTCAGTATTATTTAGCAAAAAGCTTTTTCGGTGTTCAAACACACTGAAAAGGGCATTTTGATAGATCGCTAAAACATTCAACAGTTTTCATTAGATAAAAAAGATCTAAATTTTGCGAGTGTTGGTTTTTATAAGCACTATATACTTGTTTTGTTAACTTGTACTTTTGCAAAACTTTTCCAAGATTTATACCCTAATGTATCAAATCTTCTCAATAATACTAATATAACAACTTCATAACTGGTAGACTCGGCTAAACCAATAAATAACTATCTAATTAGGTAATGGTAATGAAAATATATAATTTGGTAATGAATTCATTAAACTTTCAGCATTGAATAATTTAAAAAATTAATGTAATTAACACATGGATAAATGCATATCATACAGTTATTTTTACATGGTTATATTGGTACATCTGTAATAAGATTAACATTATTTTCTTGTATAAATTATTTAAGTATAATAATGATGAAAAATGTATGTTGAAATTTAATATCCAGATAAACCTTTTTTGTTGCGTGTTATTTGACTTGATATTACCAAAGTTTAAGTTTATACCCTTTTAGTCTGGATCAAAAAAATATTTCCTTAAGAATTTTAATAAGCTTTTTGATTGAACACTGATAGACATTGAAAAACAGGACATGTTTCTTTATGTTTACGGTTTATTGTCGTAAATTTTAATTTTTATAAGAACTATTAGCTAATTTTGGCATATCATGAGACAACCAGGTGACCGTGGAGTTGTGATTCAAATGTAATTGTATCATATGTGTCAGTAAAATAAGAATCGTTGAAAAAACCTTGCTTGGAAAATAATTAAGTTTGTGAGTTGAAAGCTATGTTGTAGGATATGTATATAATATCTGTATTGAGTAAAAATAGTGCAAATATATTCTTATTCTGTTTAACAGCGAACATAATTAAATAAAGACGAAAGAAACCAACACAAGTGTGAAGCCTCTAAATTTCTTTAATAAACTTAAAACGTTAAATCCTTAACGACGAATAAATCCTTTCGTGACCGGCTTCAAACTTAATTGCTTTTTTATTGGGTCTCTAATTTTATTAAGGTACAGTTAAACTAAGAAAATGCACTGAGATCTTCTTACTTTGTTAGCAGTTCATAGAAATTGTATTTTGATCATAACTTTAAATATAAGAAAATATAATTTCAATTATTAAGAAATATTATATTTCAAGATGTAGAAGTAATTATTAAAGTGAATGCATCCTCCTTAGATAACGGAAAATTACTACAACTGTATTTGATTTAGTATTTATTGCAACCGCCTAATTGTTTATTGTATAAGCTACGAGTATTGGTATCTCCGTGGAAACTGAAATGTGCCGTATGGCTTAGTAATGCAAGACACTCTCAGATATGGGATTAAAGACGGGTGTTTTCTATTATAGTAGAGAATAAAGGAATGCTTTTCATCATTCCCATATGAATAGTTGACGCACGATACAGCTTCCGTGCGCTGTCTTACTTCGAGCTATAATTTACGATTGTTGAGATCTTTTATTTACGTTCCTCGCGAGAAAATATAATACAGTATAGCAGTACCGGGTATATAAGACAAAACATGAGGGATGCATAATTGATTTTGTAGTAATGTAATATTATACAACTTTCAACTACATAATCAGTTTATGTAACCAAATTTTAGGGTACATATTATTAGAAGTTAATTTTAGATTAGTTTTAAATTATACATTTATTTTCTTGAAATTCTAAGTATCATATTATTTAATTTATTAAAACAGTTTATCCAAATCTTGACAATAATCACATTTAAGGCTAGGTTTGGAATAAGCTCCTTTGAGTGAAGATGTCACAGTCTGAAGAGTAAAAGCAAACGAATAACTGTTTCAACCTTCAGGTGCGCAATACAATATTAAATCCAATATGTACCTAACAAAGTAAATATTTGCTATATAGCTTTTGTATATATTTGCTTTGAGTTTTGAATACGTTTAGTATTGATTAACGAGCGGGTTGTGTTTTCTATTTAAATACATTAATTGGGAGCCCATGTGTTTCTGTTGGTTTAACTTGATTTCAAATAATTAAGAAGTACTAAAAGCTCGTTAATGTTTCACGCACGAGAGGAACTCGTTGAAGACGCATTGCGTCAAGGCGAGGGGATTTTGCCTTATAATTCTGTACATTTGCCATGTCTCATCCGATAGGAATTTTAAGCATTCATGATAAGGAGCTTTAAATAAATGATTTTATGCTTAGAAATTGAAGATTCTCTCGAAAATTACTTCTGCAGCGGGCGTTTTAATTTATGTATGTGTCCACATAAAAATACGCATCAATCTTTTTTTATTTAAGAGCCGTGTTGACGTAGTGTCTAAAACCCATAACCCGTGCGTTCTAGGAAAACATTATCAGGTAAATCCACAAAAGGTTGATGAGTGAGAAAA